>JAQIUQ010001897.1:0-87500 GCA_030378365.1 Hybognathus amarus | reverse complement strand
ATGTGTGGGGTATCAAGGAAGCATACGCCTTTAAATAAATTAGGACAGTTTAATTGGTCAGGAGAAAGTCATTCAGCTCTGTGGCAATTAATTATCTCTGTTTGGATCCCACAGGTGTCCATATCAACAGATTTCTAACATGTGCATACCAAACATCTTTAACACTTGTCAAATAAGTAGTTATAATGAAAACATATGCTTTTAGGCGATTCAAATAAATGTCAATCTTCTTAAAATCACATTATACTACCAATTAGTCAAGCACAAACATGTTTACTAGATTAAATGACTCCCATTCACATGTCAGGTTTCTGCCAAAAGAGACAAAAACACGCTCAGGTAAGATTTAAACAGCACTGCCACATAATTATATATATTTCTTTTTAAAAATTATAACATATTTTACATGCATTTAAACCAAAATCCGCAGAAAAGGTGAATTTAATAAATAAATAATTTAAAATGCGCGGTGTTTTTGTGGATTAGACAAGCTCTCATGTGACTGATTATCGGAAGGTTTAAAGATGACTGGAAGCCATCTTACACACTCGCTTTACACCCCTAAATATATGTCAGAGCTCTACACCTATAATTCACAAACACGCAGAAAGATATACTCAGCCACGTTTGGTAAGTTTGCAGAAAATCAAATGAATGGGTATACAAGGGTATGAGTCTTTAGTCCGTTTTAGGGAGTTCTTTTAGCTGCGTGTTTACATTTTTGTCTGTGCGTGTCAGTACATATTTTCTTGTCTCAGTCAAGGCATTCAGCTAATTGCTTTAATAAGCTGTACACGTTTGCTAACCCGATGGCTTATACAAATGGGTGTTTAGTGATTTAGACCGTTAATTGTGTGATACAGTCAGGGTTATTTCGCGTGCGGCCTGTGTTGGACGCAAAAAGCTAACGAGCTATAGCAGTGCTAATATTTTCTCTTCACAAAGTTCAAATATATATATTTTTTAATTTCACTTCTATCAGAAGGAGCATATGAACATTGTATTGTTAATAGCGGTGTCCCCCTAACCGTTTAAACGTTATCCGACTGTTAAATGAAATGAAGCTGTAAGGTTTAACGTTAGCCGTTTAGCTAAACATTAGCATTAACTGCGTGACAGTGAGTTGCACGTTGTGTTGAAGCAAGACGGTTAAAATTTAAGAGTGTTTTCTAAATAACAACAGAGAAACATTGGTTACGTTGAGATTACATTGGTTTACAGTGTTCCGTTTGTGTGTTTTCGTGACTAGGAGGGACTTTAAGTCAACTTTAGCTAACTAGCATTTACATTGTTTCTAATTTTAACCAGATTACACTATTTTTATCAAAGTGCTAATGGTAACGTTATGTGTTTAACAAACCTACAACGTACAGCGAAATCATCATATTAATGTCTATGTATTGTAGATCTTGTTTTCAGTATATTCTAGTAGTTTTAATAATATGAGGCCTATCATGTTGACTCTGTGCCAGGTTTAGCTGCCATCGTTATTGAGGTCAGATTTGACATCTAAGGTGTACGTTCCTTGTTCGTATGTTCAAACCATGCATGTTTTTTCTCCTTATCAAATCTATTCCTGTTTTATTACACATTATCTTTGATTTGACAGACTTTTTCAGTGCCACTTCTACTAGAGCTTTTTTCTTTGTATATAATTACTTCTACATTGAGTTAACTCTTTTGCTGTTGTAACATTACAATTTAGTGTAAATGTGCTTTATTAATACCACATATGCTGAATTGCCAATCAAAATGATCAGTATTAATGGTTGGCAGATTGATCTGCACATGTTTTGCCATGTTGACATGGCAATATAGGTGAAATATCACTTGTTAGTTTAAAAATGTAGACAAAAATGGACAGAATCATCGAAAAGACTAACACTGGCTTCCTGGCCCCTGCTCTGTGAGTCTTTCCTTTGCAGAGAGAGAGATTAATGTGATAATAGATTAATTTTATATAATGGGATAAAAATAAATATACATTTAAAGATTTATATTAAAAATAAAGCATTTCAACAATAATATTCCACATCCTACACAATGCTCATGAATATTGCTCATGTTTTAAACTTGCGTAATTTCTAACTTAAGTTCGTTCATTAAAGACTTTATAGTTTAACGACCTTCGTTGTCAGGATATGCAAAATGGAAATGCTTGTGGGACTTTCAAACATTTACAGACAAGGATATTACCATAAAATGTAAGTTTATGCCCTGTCATTTGACAGAAACATTAAACATCACACGCTTTTGTCAAAGCAAGGCAAGACACTGTAAATGCTTATGTTTCAGTTTGAAGCACTTATGAATATAAAGCATTTTCATGTTTCTGACAACTTAGTGTCATTTTGCGGGAAAGGTAGGTACATGATCACGTGTCCTCTGACTGTTTGCAATTATGCTTTTTGTACAAAGAAATTTGTTATTCACTACTGTAAAGTGACGTGACTGGCTTATGCAGATGTGACCTATTGATAATCTAGTTCTTTGTCAATTTATTTTAATCTATCGGGCTTAATTGTTAAAACCCTAGTTGAATTAAAATAAATCATCTCTAATTAAAGGGGTCATGAACTGGCTTAAATATATATTTTTTTACATTGCTGTCTCAGGTCAACTTATGACGTTCGCTTGGTTTTTACATTAAAAAAAACATCAAAATGATTAAGTAATAGGCTATTTTCTACCCTATTTTTGAGCCCAGCTCAAAAACGCTTGGTTTTTATGGGCATCTCACATTGAAGACTTGGAAGTAAACACCCACTGCTGTGAGTGGATAACAGTTTTGCATATTATGAGTGTCACTCTGAACCGGTTTGTCATTACTGAGGTAGGCCTATGTTATTTAGCTATGCGTGTAATGTGCGAATTGGATGGGCGGGGCTAAACCGGCCGTGTTAAAGTAGGTGTATGATCTTCTACGAGGTGGTGTTGTCCTTCTTGACCGTCATAGTTCCCCACTTTGAAAAACGAGTCGTTTGCTAAGTCTGGTGTCAATAAAAGCTTTTATTGGACTAACATGGATGTTTTCAGTTCTAGGGGCCTATGAAATCCGTTTGATTTTTTTCCTAAGTTCCGTTTAGATTTTTTCCCAAATTCCATTTTTCCGGTTTAATTTTGGGAATTCTTTTTTTTTTTTTTTGAACACCCTTGACCCTTTGTTATTTTAGTCGTAAAAAGAGTGTGCCTTTTAAAGTCAATGATTAAAATGTATACAAATAAAATAGGAATGACCTCAAATTTATTGAGGTAACACCACAACATCAAATTGCAAACGTTAATGAATGCGAACGAAACTGCGCTACTACTGTGCCAGCCCACAAAAAAAATAAGTTGAGAAAATTGTGAACTCTCCCTCAATGAACTATAAGGTCCCATTGCTTTGTGTAAAAGCATCTGCTAAATGCATAAATGAAAATCTTTGTCTCTTTTAATTTCTGGATTTGATTTTAGAAATTTAACAAACACTGGTAATCAAAAGAAGGTTTAAAATGAACATTTAAATATTTTAAATTGTAATCAAAAGATTACATCAAATAGTTGTAGTGCTACTATATATTGTGTAAAGTGAGTCTTTAAAATAATAAATCTTTTTTGTGTGTGCATATATTGGCATAATGGCACCAACCCAGGGGCCCCTTGTGCCATGAGGGTCGAGACGATAAGTTATTTTCTATCAAAATATAGATTTTTTTTAAACGTGGGAAAAGGTTGATTCGTTAAGGTAATGTTTTTGAAAGGTTATGCTAATGAAAATACTACTTTAACCTTTATAATGGTTGGAAAACCCCTGTCCTACATAATTTGTATTGGCGTTCACTAAAATCTTGATTGGTGGTGTTTGAGACTTCATATGTGCTTTAAGATGCTCTTTCTCTCTCACACAGGTGGAAAACATTTAAAATAGTTGAAATTGGAGAGAAAGGAATGGACGGAATCATCAAAAAGACCAGACACTGGCTTCCTGGCCCCTGCTCTTTGAAACTTTCCTTTTGCAGAGGAAAGATTTGCGCTGCATTCATGGAAGGATAATTGAAGCTAATCCTCCCTGCTTATAATATCTATGACCTGGTTGCTTGAGTGACGTTCATATTGAGATGTTCCACAAGAGACTTGTATATTGAGGAACAAGGAACTGGTGAAAAATATTGCTTTAACTTTTTTTTTTTCGTGCGCTTTGGACACTGCGAAAGCTGTGGGAAGGACAACTTGTGAGTTGTTTTGCAAGCCCATCTAGATAAACTTATCTCCACTGTTTTTTGTCACGTTTGGAGGATTGATAATTTAAGACATGAGTACAGCCAGAATGGAGAATCCAGTGATTCTGGGACTGTCGAATCAGAATGGCCAAATGCGAAGGCTCTGTGAAGCCAGCAGGGGGTCCTGGAGGAGGTGGAGGGGGTCCCAAACAATGCAACCTACCCAGGTCAAAGCCTCCAGCACAGTCAACAATGGCAACTCCCAGCCTGTACCCACCGCCTAACACTATCATCAAGTGAGTCCTTGAGGAGTGCAGATTATGCAGTGAGTGCTGCTTTATTATGGTGGTGATTGAGAGTTGTTTTTTTTTTCTCCTTATCAGGCCTGGGATGACTGGAAGAAGAATCTAAAGCTTCCTCCAAAGGATATGCGCATGAGAACTTCAGTAAGTCCATCTTTGACTGGTTTATTTGTCTTCCTGTTAGAGCTGCATGATTAATTGTTAAAGATCGTTATCTCAATTCAAACACTGCATGCAATTTTTTGATCTCTGCTGTACATTTAGTAATAAGAGAGTAAATCACCTTTCTGAACTTGATGCTTTAAAGATTGTATTGAGCGAGTCATTGAATCATTCATTCAAAATAAATGTTTTTTTCAGGGCTGTCACAATTCCTTGATTTAAATTCAAGTCATTTTTTAATGCTTTTAGTTTTATTTTTATATTTGAGGCAATTTTTTTAGGATGCACCGAAATGAAATCTTGGCCTTAAACCATTTTATCCTATCTATTTTACCAAATTTTTTTATTTCTCAAATTAGCATTGAGCATTTTTTTAACATTCCAGCAGACATTATACCAACAATATTACTTAAAATAAATTTGTAGAAATAAAATTATTTTCCCACCAGAACTGTCTGCAAATCTCAGACACTTTAAAATGCTTCCACACTGCCAATATGTTTGCTGCATTTATAAAGTGTACAGTAAATTTCATTTTCTTTTTTTTTTTCTGAAGACCAAAATAATTTTTTTTGCTATTTGTGGTCAAATAATTTTGGTTGCTGAACAATTGGTGCATCCCTATTCATTTTTTATTTTTAACATAACGACGATGTTGATTTTATATTATGTATATTATAGCTTATGTATTCTATAAAACCATATGACCTTTATTTTGATCCTCATTGTTATTAAATATGTATTTTAAGGCATTTTAAAGGCCATTGTTTATCTATTTTTATTACTACCACAAAAAAACACTCGATTAATCGTTAAATAATTGACCAATTACTCGATTACCAAAACAATCCTTAGTGACAGCCTTACTGTTTTGAGTAGTTGTCGCATTACGATTGTGGGACAATCGTCATCTTTTATACAAACAAAATGTGATTCTCATTTTATCCTGAATCATGATGCTCTAATGTCTCTTAAAGGGGTCAATCAGATACCCATTTTCCACAAATTATTATTCTTTTGGGTGTTCATGTAAAGTTTGTAATACTTTGGTGAAAATTCCTCAGTGGTTGTATAAAACCCTATTTACCTCCTCAAAAACGGCTCTGTTCGGTGACCTGTTTCAGTGCATGTCTCTTTAAATGATAATGAGCACTCAACCCTCTCCCTCCATGGGGGTGTTGAATGGCTGAGGGCAGAAATATGCTAATACGGGACAGTCCGTCAGTGGTTGTGGGCGGAGCATAAGCATTGACATAGTGCTCTGAAAATCCAAACGGCCTGATTGAGTGTTTTAAACTTTGAGGATAAAAAGAGTGAATGGATTTTTTAATTTTTCATTGTATGGTGGTTGTGTCCACAATGCAAAGACACATTTATATGCTAACACCACATACAAGTGAATTTTGCATTTGATGACCCCTTTAATAAAGGTAGCCTCTGAACCAGAGTCTTTCTCTGATGTGCTTGTTGTGGTCTGTACGACTGTGTAAAGTGCAATCATTTTTTAAAATTTACAGGATGTGACTGCGACCAAGGGAAACGAATTTGAGGATTACTGCCTGAAACGAGAGTTGCTTATGGGCATCTTTGAAATGGGCTGGGAGAAACCATCACCTATACAGGTAAGAGGCAAAAAAACAAAAAAAACACGTGAAGGCAAATATTTCAGATGTGTATCACTCCTTGCTAAAGAGATCTGATATACCTGGAGAAAGCTTTTTTTTTAAAGCTAATCGGCCGAGACCATTACATGTATGGCCCTATGAAATTTGTTTTATTAATTCCCAAAATTAATTTTTAATTTTATTCCTGTGATCAAAGCTGAATTTTCAGCATCATTACTCCAGTCTTCAGTGTCACATTATCCTTCAGATTTGATGATCATTTATGATGGTTATCAATGTTAAACAGTTTTTTATATATATTTTTTCAGGTTTCTTAAATAATAAAAAACAGCATTTATCTAAAATAAAAGGCTTTTGTGACAAACACTACCCTTCAAAAGTTTGAGGTCAGAAAGAATTTATTTTATTTTTGGGGAAAAGAAATACCAAGTTTAAGCCGGCTGAATCGGCTGAGAAATTTGGAGCGGTTGAAAATTTGTGACATTTAGGTGCATCTCAAACAATTATTATTATTAATTACTTTAAGAAGTTCTATTCTTCTGTGCAATAGGAATATATTTGTCACCGTTTTCTCAAGTTTTTGATTGTTTTTCATAGACCATTGAGTTTGCGTGTATTTGATAGAGAATTTCACCATTTCTTTTGACAAAATTATCAAGTGACTCAGTGCACTAATGGAGATGATGTTCATGATGACAGTAGATGTTGACAACACCAAAGTGTCATGCATGCTTGAGAATTAGACAACTGCAGCTCTCATTCAACACAGACATGAAGAATTCAATATTTAAATATTTAATCTTATTAGTTGTGCCTAATCAAAGTGCATGACTTATTTAGAAGGTTGTATTTGAATTCTTAGTATAAGTGAAGGATAATCTCTTACAGAAACTGGATTCAGACTGTTTATGCATTTTAACCAAGAGAAGTCTGCATTTAATCTGACCTAGGCATTTGACTGTATCAAATTTTCATGTTACGATAATTGCTGAAACTTTTATCACTGGTAAACGGTATTGAAATAAGTTGCAAAAAAGGGTTGTCATACTAGAACAGGTTTAATAACTTTTGTCTTATAACAAAAAGAACTCTGAACATCTAAATACAATAAATCAATACACAAATTATAAAGTAAACAAATGTTTAAAAATTATAAAGAAAAATAGGTAACCCTTTTCAATAATGTCTTGTTAAAGCATTAACCAACTAACATGTAACAAATGTAACTTGCTTATTGCTAGTTGTTCTTTGTTAACGTTCAGTTAAAAAAACACAGTTGGTCATTGTTAACTCAGATCCATTAAACCAGTTACAACTTTTGATTTGAATTATTTATCATATAAATTGTATTACGTTTACCAGCACATATCTACTACTTATTAACACTCATTTCCCGCAGGAGGAGAGCATTCCCATTGCATTGTCTGGGAGGGACATTCTAGCCAGAGCCAAGAACGGCACAGGAAAAAGTGGCGCCTACCTCATTCCCTTACTTGAATGCAATTGACCTGAAGAAAGACAGCATACAAGGTCAGTGACTATCTTGGATTTCACACATTTACCAGTTGTTGGGGATCATCGTTTCACCATTATACACTGTTTCTCTATTGCTTTTAAGTGACTTCATGCTTTAAATGGTTTTTGCAGCATTGGTCATTGTGCCCACTAGAGAACTGGCTCTACAAGTCAGCCAGATCTGCATCCAGGTCAGCAAACACATGGGCGGGGTCAAGGTTATGGCAACTACAGGTGGAACCAACCTCCGTGATGACATCATGAGACTCGACGAAACAGGCAAGTGATCATAAATGAGAAGGAACATTTTAAAATAGTTTGAACTGCTGTAAATTAGGGATGCACTATATATCGGCCACATTATCGGTATTGGCCGATATATGATCATTTTTAATTTTATCGTTATCGGCCCAACAAGAACATTTAGCCGATATCTAAAAGCCGATAAATAATGTATTTCCTTCAGCTGAGGCACTTTATATGTGCACTGTTCAACATGATGCTTTTAAATTGCTTGAAATATGATTGAAATCACTTTAAAAAGGAAAATCCAGTTAAAGTGCAAAATGTGCAGCGCAAGTCTGTCATATCGGCTACACAACATTAAAATAAGAACATGGTAATTATTTATATCTTGGCTTTTAATGAGGAAAACAAAAAATTGTCTAAATTTGGATTTAGATTTATCTGCCAAAATATCGGTTATCGGATTTTAAATATAAAGAATTATCGGTTATCGGTATCGGCCAAAATTGTCATTGTTGCATCCCTACTGTAAATATACTTTTCATAAACACTGGGTCTTATTGGATTAAACTCTTGCCTTTGTAGTGCATGTTGTCATCGCCACTCCAGGAAGAATTTTGGACCTCATCAAAAGGGAGTGGCCAAAGTCAATCAAGTACAGATGGTTGTGTTGGATGAGGTATGTGAATAAGAGCTTACTCTTGTAGTAATGCTAATTACTTGCTTAAATGCCACATGGTAATACACATCTCATTTTTGTTTTGCCCATGTTACCGAGTAGGCAGATAAGCTCCTGTCGCAGGACTTCGTACAGATGATGGAGGAGATGCTGAGCTCTTTGCCCAAACAAAGGCAAATTTTGCTGTACTCTGCCACATTCCCACTGAGTGTGCAAAAGTTTATGGTAAGGTCCCTGATATAAACAAAACTTGAATGCTGGCAAAAAATGCATTGGTTTAAAGTATAAATTGGTTTCTTTTATTTTGAATAACAATTGTGAACCTATAACTTTTCTCGGTGCCAACTTTGATGTGACTTTAATGTTCACAAGTATTTTTGGCTGCGTTTACACTGGCACACAAAATTGTGATGAGTCAGATTTTGTGCTGGAAACATCATGACCGCTTTTAACTTAACATGACCACCCAACGTGAATTATACAATCATTTTTAGTACAGTCATTTAGAAGCTAAGGGTCAACCATGTTACACAAAGAATTGTGTAAGGTAAAAAGATCAGTTCTGTGCATTAAGACTTGCAGTGTACAGCCTTTGACAAGGAGCCGATTGTACCAGCTGTGCGTAAGTTACAACTTAGTGCCCATTAATGTCAAAACTAGGTTATAACTTGCGCACTACTAAATATTTTTTGCGCAACACCATTAAACTTGATTAAAGCCTAACTGTTCGTAATTACTTTGTTAATGGCCCTTAAATATAAACCTGTCCTAAACTGCGTGTCCGTGTTGTGCATGTCAAATAAATGACGTTTTCTTATTGTATTTGTTAGTGTTTATTGATCGTTATTAATTTCAAATACTGTTTCTGAAGTTACACATGATTTAGTATCGAATTTTGCTGTTATGTGCAAAAGTTGTTAGAATGAAGGATAAACTGAAATTCAAACATCATAAACTAAAGCAGCAACTTAAACAGCTTCTGCTTGTGTATTTGAAGGCTGCTGTTGGATCACTCAAGGTAAATGCATTACTTTAGCGTTTACGACCTACTAGCTGACGTTCTGACAAACAAATGGTGCAACCGAATAAAGTACAGTCAGTTGCTAACTAGTTAGTAGTTACTAAGCCTGTATTGTGTATTTTACGTTCCTATCCAAGAACTTAAGAATGGCTGGTCCAACGCTACCCAGTGGTCGCTAGGGGTGCTCACTTATGCCTTCATTTTTTTTCAAAACTTCATTTTTTTACTTTTTTTTCTTGAACTTTAAATATAATTGAACATATATATATATATATATATATATATATATATATATATATATATATATATATATATATATATATATAATTAACATAATAATATAATATAAAATTAACAATGCAAAGCATATCCAAATAAATTTAATCCATAAATAACACTTTCTGCCACGCACTAAATTTAGGGATGTTCAGAACCTCACCATTCTAAATTAAGGGTGTGTGTTGGGTTTGTAAAACAAAAAACAACGCTTTATCGTAGGAAACCAAAAATGTAAATGAGCATGAGATCACTTTTTGTGTATCCAGAATGTGCAAATAGATTGGGATGCTATTTGTTTTGTTGCCTAGTTGCAGAAAACACAGATTTATAATTTTATTGTATGTTTGGTGCATTTTTAAGCCTAATACGATAATGTTTTCATGTAATTGTTTTGTGAGGCTGTCATCAGTTTTCAGAAAGTATTAATTTTCACTGCTTTTGTGAACAGAACACCCATCTGCAGAAGCCCTATGAGATAAACCTGATGGAGGAGCTGACCCTCAAAGGGGTTACTCAGTATTACGCCTATGTGACTGAAAGGCAGAAAGTCCATTGCCTTAATACTCTGTTCTCCAGGGTAAAAGCCTTGTGCATGCAACACTTGATCTGAACATGGATAAACTGACTGTTGCAGAACATGCAGAAACTTTTTTTTTATTGTTTGCTTTTCAGCTCCAGATCAATCAGTCTATAATCTTCTGCAATTCATCCCAGCGAGTGGAGCTCCTGGCCAAGAAGATCTCGCAGCTTGGATACTCCTGTTTCTACATTCATGCCAAGATGAGACAGGTGAGAGTAAAGGAGGTGGTGGTGGTGTTGCAATGCTATCGGCAGAATTTTAAAATGGATCAAGTGTTTACGTAGAAATTTTTTAAAAAAGGATTCATTATTTCATATTTTTGTTTAGGAACACAGAAACCGCGTGTTTCATGATTTCAGAAATGGCTTATGTCGAAATCTCGTCTGCACTGGTAAGAACAGTTTACCAAATTTATAATAGACCTATTTAATCAAAGTTGGTGTTTTTAAACCCCAATTTTTTTGTTTAGATCTCTTCACAAGAGGAATTGACATACAAGCTGTGAATGTGGTGATCAACTTCGATTTCCCAAACTTGGAGAGACGTACCTCCATCGC
This sequence comes from Hybognathus amarus, assembly GCA_030378365.1. NCBI lineage: Eukaryota > Metazoa > Chordata > Actinopteri > Cypriniformes > Leuciscidae > Hybognathus > Hybognathus amarus. The sequence continues at coordinate 76,332 of JAQIUQ010001897.1, read as the reverse complement.
ATTGGCAGATCTGGTGCAGTAAGGTTTTTTGTTTTGGTCTCTGCTCTGAGGTTAAGTAATGTTGCATTTGGCACAGTGACTTTGAAAGGGTAGCTGCTAGGGTGCAACGGTAAACACAAATCACGTGTTCGGTACGTACCTCGGTTTTAAAGTCACAGTTCGGTACGTTTTCGATACAGCAAAAAGAAAAATGCCAGAGAAATTTCCTATTTGTTTAAAGATTTTTTTTTTTTTTTTAAATAAGCGTGAGTTTTCCTAGATCTTGAAACTTTCAGGTTTATAAATAGGGGTCATCTTTGAAGGAGAAACAAATAATGTTTTGGTCATCACATTAAAAATAACATTTAATTATATAAAATATTTGAATTTTGACGTGCTGGAAAAAGATGTGTTAAGTACTTGAAAGCATTTCACCATTCCAGCCAAAGTGGTTCCATTTAGTGTTACTATATTAAATCCATGGTGAATGTTGCAGGTCTGTGGACGTAAAGTATTACGTAGTTCATTCACGGCACAGTGTTTCTCCTGGTTTCCACGACATCGCTGTTTGATCTAATAGAGATTACGGTTAATAATGGAGAAATGTGAATGCATCTCACTAGATCTCGCAGCGATGTTATTACCTCAGTGGCGAATTCAAATGTTTTCTTTATCGGATCTGTGGTTACAGTGTTGCTTGATCGAGATTGGCTCGCGCTGCACAGATGTTACTGGTCTGAACTGATAAACAATCTGTGAAGCACATAATGAGTAGCGCAGTTTCGTTCTGCTTTCATTTAGGGTTGTGCACAGAATATTCAAATTTTCGAATATTCGATCTGTAATTATTATTCGAAAAATAAAATACTATTCGAATTTTACTACGTTGCTTTGCTGTCCATGATATATCCTAAGCACTGACTCGCAGTTATAATTAAACGCACTGGATGGCGCTGTGGAGTGTGTTAAGTTGTCTGTATTTGGTCACATAATGTTGTCGTCTGCCTTGCGAAGTTTGGAATTACTTGAAAATGATCTTACTAAATGGAATTACTTTTGATCAAATTAATTAATTAATCTGAGTCTAATATCATCACCACAATGAGAAATCACATGAAATCCAAACAGTGGAATAAGGAAAGACAGCTGTCCATCACTGAATCACAACACGACTGCAGCTAAGCGCAGTTGGACCCCGCGTGATCAGAGATGATAACTTGTTAATAGCTAAATGATTGAGACTATACTTCCTTTAAGATTTCGTTGAGGGAATCTGGTTTAAGAACAGAAAAGGTGAAGTGCTGTTAGAAACGCCGTTATCTTTGTGTCTCTGAAGCGTCCGTCAGCGCAGCGCCTTTCCTCACTCGAGCATAAAGTGGTGGCGGCGCCCTGCATGTGGATATTATTGTTTTTCTGAATATAAACGTGAAACAATATAAACACGATAATCATATCCTGACTTGAGTGTGTGTACGTTCTGTACGATATCTGGCGCAATCTGCTTTATTAGGCTTTTTTAACGTTCACACTGATGAGCATGCTTTTATTAATGCTTTTGTTTTTTATATTTTTTGTTTACACATAGGCCTGCTGTAAACTTTAACATATTGTAAGCTTGTTGTGTATATAGCCTAATTGTAAGCTAAAAAACCCAAAAACTTAAAATAACGTCTTTTTCGTTAAACGTTATTTAAATAAACGAATACTCAAGTATTCAAGTTTTATGAACCTGAATATTCGATTGCAATATTTTTTAAAAATGCCCATCCCTACTTTCATTACCTTTGCCATTTGATGTTGCGGCAACGTTGTGTTGGCCGCGCCAGCACGAATTTTGCCGGCAGTTAAAATGGTCCAGCAATCGTTCGGTTTGTGTGCGTAATCGAACCGGAAGCCTCGAACCGAAACGGTTCAACACGAAATACATGTACCGTTACACCCCTAGTAGCTGCATTAATGACACTCGCCTTCTCTCCCCACAGGCCGATTTGGACACTTGGGTCTGGCCATTAACTTGATCACTTATGATGACCGCTTTAACCTGAAAGGTATTGAAGAACAGCTGGGTACTGAAATCAAGCCCATTCCCAGCAGTATTGACAAGAGTTTATATGTGGCCGAGTACCATAGTGAGAGTGGGGAGGAGGTTAAACTGTGAGCAGGAGAGGTGAGTTCAAAGGTCACTCACTCAACAGCTTTCAGTATCTCTGAATGTTTGACTTAACCATCTTTTTCTACCCTTTGCAGATCACCAATCCTTTTCCCTATCCCCACCTTTTTTTTTCCCTTCCTTACTATGTATAGGGAATAGGGGATAATTTTGTTTAAACTATCTTCCGTCTGTCTTCCTCTTCCCCTGTTCTTTTTTTTCTGTCTTGTTTGGTGCCACCACAAGGAATGTTATGTTGCAAAGGCACAATAATCGGGAAGAACTCGTGGCCTAATAAAGGACTGCTGCACTGAAATTTTCATCCTGAAGACTTCAAATCACTCGAGGAGGGAAAGAGGGGACATGAGGATTTATCGCCTGAAGAAAAGAAATGACTACTCATTGCCTGCAAGCACATTCTCGCCCCACTCTCTCTGTCCCTCTGCACATCTTCACGTTTCTAGTCATTTGAAACAAGTGCCTTAACAAGCAGTCTAACTTGTTCAAAAAGTAATAACCTGATATTTTTTTGTTTTTCCTTTCATAACTCTTCATTTTAAGACATGACCTTGATTTTTTTTCTACGGCTTTTGGTATCGCTTGTCTGCCCCCTCCTGTTTGACATCAGAAGAATCATTTTGCATTTGCCACTTATAGATTTTTGGGCAATGAAGAGCAGGATTTCACAGTGGGAGAGAGGATGGGGGTGTGGTGTGTGCGTTCTCTGGCATACTTGACTATGGTGTGAAGAGAAGCCCCCTGGAGAACTGAGATGATATCAGTGAGCATGATGACAATGATAGGAGCTAATGTTCTTGTGTCAAGCTTTCAAAAAAGTCCCACAAGGCTCTCAATGGATTTCCCCTTCATCCACTCATGGAACATGCCATGCCTCTAGAGACCCGTAACTCTTTCCCCCTCTGTCTTCAGTGGGCCAGACACTAAGAGACTTGACCGGACTCAGACCAGCCTTTCTCATTGGCCATGAGGACTCCCGCTTTGAGACGAATGTGGATTTCTTTCTTTTTTTTTTTCTGCTCTTGTTTCTTTTTCTTTTCCTCCTCAGTTTTGCGTTCTTTTTGGGTAGGCACTCTGTCCTAAATGTGCCATTTATACAGATTTGGCACATTGTAAACATTTTGTAAATACTTCATTTATTTTTTTAAACGGATTGTTTTAAAACGAGCTAAAAAGGCTGGATGACCATTTGAAAACAGTGTTTGGAAGATCTTTTAAAATCAGGACTTTGTCAGCACTGGATGGCGGTATTTTGTTTGCTCATTCCATAATTTTCGCCCATGGGAAATGAGTTTAAACCTTTCCAGGTAGTGCACCACCTTTTTGTTTTGTTCTAACAAAAAAGAAAAAATTGGGCTCCCACATTTTATTTCTGAATCCAAAAACACTGTTCAAATGTAGGTGGTGCAGTTGTTCAGATTTGCACTTCTTCACTCTAAATTGTCTCATCCATTACCCAGTGTTGACAAGTTCCTGATGTGGCTTGCTCAAATAAATGGCCTCATTTTAGGGTTGAGAAAACTTGAGGCTTATTTGCTTTCCAGCCTTTTGCTTGTAACACTGACTAAGGCACTCTGCAGGGTCCCCTGACTAGGGTGACTCTTATCATAGAGGTAATTTAATATTTTCATCATGTAATAGTGCTTCTCGCTGCAGTGCAGCTCAAATTGGCAACGTGCAAAAATGTTGAATTTCTAAGCGAGATGTGTAGCTGTTACATGGGTTTGTGTTCACTGGCACTAGAACATGATCGTTTGGGGTGGGAGGATTGAAAGGAACTTTAGTTCCCATTGGTGAAAGGAAAAATGGACAAAACAACTGGATGCCAAGACTTCTAAACGATGGACTGACATAATGTAGCGGCAGAAACATCGCGAGTCAGCAGGCTTTTCTTTTCTTTTTTTTTTTTTTTGAACAAGACCATGTTCTTAAGATGCTGCACAGATTTAACAGAAGGTTCTAAACCTTTGCAGTGTGGGCTGAACTTTAGTTCAAGGGTTGGGCAATAATACGGACTGCACACTTCCTCGGTTAGGGCAGATGTTTAGACAGAAGGTGAGTTATTTTTTGTTTTGAGGAAGTATTGTGCAGGGACAAGGGTATTTAAGATGGGGGTATGTGTGTTTCATGGGTGCTGAAACCAAATGTGTGTTTTTTGTTTTTGTTTTGCAGCAGAATATTTATCCCTCCCCCAAACACTAATAGCCTTTATAGATTTGAGTGAATTATTATTATTATTATTTTTTTTTCATGGGGATTGACAGGGGCTTGCTTGAGACACTTTAGCCCTTCTGCTGCTTTTTTAATAAGTTATGCATTTTGAGGGTTGTAAGTTAATTTTATGGGGTGGGTTGAAGGTTGGGAGGGATGCTTTTTTGTGATTATTGGCACAGAATTTACTTTGAATTTAACGTTGGAGTGTAACATCACCAACGTCCCATTAGAAAGTCAAATACAGGTGAGATGTTTTTATTAAACGGATTGGCTTTGTCTACTGCGGAGTGTTGCTATTACTGTTTCCTGAGACAATTAAGCAAGTTTGTTCTAACTGTGGTTAGTTACCAAATTCGGAGCACAAAAAACATGTATACGCCCCATATTCAAGCTCTTGCAACAATTTCCCAGTGACATTGCTCCAATCCAAGCTTGTATTCTCTTCTCTATAGCACATGCCCCCGGTGTGCACTTAGATGATCCGCCAGGCTAATCAGCTTTGGTTTCTACTGGGGGCTTTTCAAGCAGATCAGCTCTCAGAGGGGAGTATACAAGCTTACTGGGTTCTTTGGCAGCAGCCCAGTGTTTTTCAGTAACCACTTGCCGTGAAAATCACTGTTCGTTCCTGATTGGATGTGCTGTGGTTTTTGCCATTGTGGTTGGGGTTTTGATTTCATTTTAGTTATTGTTTTCCTTTTTATTTTCGAAGAATAGGGTGGAGAACATCTCACCTGTTTAAGTTTATCTGAAGCATATAAAAATTGGCATCTTGAAATCCACTCTTTCTTCAATATTTTTTTCCTTTGCTTTTTTTGGTTTTATTTTATTTTCTTGTTGGAATGGGTGGGAAGGGTTTTTTGCTGCCCTGATGCATCTCTTGCTATTCCAATACTTAATTTTTTTAGGGCTGTGTTTCCCAAAAACATCATAAGCCTAGACTAAAGTAGATTGTAGAACCATTGACATTGGTCTCCACGGATCTACTTAGGCTTACAATGTTTGAGAAACACAGCCCTGTTCAGTGTTGAGGGTGCTCTGGATGTCGTCAGTCTGGGATAATGGGTGGGAGGGAAATGGAGAGAATTGGTTTCAAAACATCAAGTAAACAATTTGGGAGTTCAGGGTAAGGAAAATTTGATCCTAACTTTGCCCTTACATTTTTTTTCTTTTTGGGAGATTGCAGATTAAAACGACAAACCAAATTTAAGAAATCCAAAGTCTATGTATTTTTTTATTTTTTCCCACTTTTTCAATTTGGGTAATTTCAATTGGCATTTTTCTCAGTGATGCTACGTTTTTAAAGATTTGAGATGTATACAAGTGCAATGGTTAACATCTGTGATGGTTTTTGTTTGGAAATAAAGCTCACTGAAGTTCCATGAGTGTTTAAGGTGTCTTTTTTTGCTGAGATTCTCATGATACACTACTGGTCAAAAGTTTAAGATCTGTAAGATTTTTTATGTTTTTAAAAGAAGTCTCTTCTGCTCATCAAGGCTGCAATTTTTTGAAAAAAAAAAAAAAGTAATATTGTGAAATATTATGACAATTTAAAATGACTTTTTTATGTTAATATATATTAAAATGTAATTTATTCCTCTATGATTATTATCCATGTTGAAAACTGTTTTTTTTTACATTTTTATTTCAGGATTCTTTGATAAATAGAAAGTTAAAAAAACAGCTTTTATCTGAAATGGAAAGCTTTTGTTACCTTTAACACTACCCTTTAAAAAGTTTGGGGTCAGTATGAATTTGTATTTTATTTTGGGGGAAATAAATAAGAAATCAATACTTCTATTCATCAAGGATGAGTTACATTGATCAAAAGTTACAGTAAAGACATTTATAATGTTAGAAAAGATTCTAATTAAATAAATGCTGTTCTTTTGAACTTTCTATTCATCAAAGAATCCTGAAATAAAAATGAAAAACTGTTTTCAACATTGATAATAATCATACATGTTTTTGGAGCATAAAATCATCATATTAGAGTGATTTGTGAAGGATCATGTGACACTGAAGACTGGAGTAATGATGCTGAAAATTCAGCTTTTTTCAGAGGAATAAATTACACTTTAATATATATTAAAATAAAAAAGTCATTTAAATTGTCATAATATTTCACAATATTGCTGTGTTTTTGTGCATTTTATCAAAAAAATTGCAGCCTTGGTGAGCAGAAGAGACTTCTTTTAAAAACATAAAAAATCTTACCGAACCTAAACTTTTGACCGGTAGTGTATGTGTGTATTTAATGTGAAGAATTCCTTTTCTAAGACTTATTACAGTATGTTTGAGCTTTAGTCATAAAAATATCAGTCTCCAATACTGTTTTGTCTCACTAGATGTCAGTATTTAGTGTTTTCATGTAATTTCTTCCCTATTTTACATTTTAGTGCTACCCCTAGTACTGACAATCTTCATACTAATATGTGTTATATGTACAGACTAGGTTTATTATGCTCGGTAAATGATTAATCACATTAGAATGATTTTTAAACTGACCTATAACGCCCTACTCATTGATAAACCGAGCACAGAGCTTTAAAACTCAGGCTTCAGTTTACTGACACTTCATTTAGCTCACCAAGATGCACTGCTTAATCGTGACTATCTTTTCATCCATCCTTTTCTCTTCCGGCGACATGCTTCTGGCACCTTGTGACAGGTTAGTTCCCATAACCATCTTCTCGATCAAGACTTCTGAATAGCTTTTTTGAATTATCCAACGAGAAGGCTGCATTAAATATTAAGCCGAATATATTGGCGACTGATGTGTGCACGTAAACACTTGAATGTCTTTTTGTTCCATGGCTAATGTGAAATGATTTGTGGTTTTCATTATGAAGACTTCAACAGCTACCAGATGGTATTCTCATTATGGCTGAACTTTGAGTCCATGATAAAGCAGGTGGAGTGTTTAATAAAGGTTCAAAGCTCAGCTTCTTAGCATTCAAGAAGAGCATAATGTTATTGATCTTGTTTTTATGAGTTTAACCCGTGAGTGCCAGACACACTACCCTGTTACTCTGAGATGCCTGACATGTTTGTTGCCATCAGTCTGATCTACTGCACAGGAGAAGTCTTGCGACAGGTCCAGATGGCTAAACTGTTTGATGATGACAAGTACTTTGTAGATATGAAGTTGACTACAGCTCCTGGTGAGTCAAACACGTTTGATTTGTTCTGATGCTCAAAAGCTCTATGCCTGATTTCTTGTGCTATTCTCCTGCTTCCCCACAGAGGTCGTTGTTGAGGCTTTTTCAAATCTGACGTCAGGTTTCCCAAACCAAACCGTCCCTTCCACAGAGCTACAGAAGTTCCTGCAAACATACTTTGAAGAGCCGGGTAAGGAGTTTGAGCCGTGGACTCCTCCAGACTGGCATTCAAAGTAAGAATGTTTTGTGTGGACAATGAGTTGTTTTGATACAATAATAGTATTTCTACCTGAATATGATAATTCTGTCATTTACTCACTCATGTCATTCCAGTCTATGATTTTCTAGAAATTTTGCTTGGTTTGAAAGCTCCATCAATTTACTTAAAGTATATGGAAAGAGCAGCTACGACATTCTGCAAAATTACTGTGTGTTGTGTTCCACTGAAAAAAGTTTTGAGGAAAAGGCTTTTAACCTTCAAATGGTCTTCGTTTCCTGTTTACACTTCTGGGCTTCGGGGTTTATACGACCCCAACAATTGATTGAGTAATTGTACAAAAAATATACATTTTTAATCATACAAGTAATATATAATTTTTTTTGTTTACTTCTCATCTATTCATTAATGCTGTGGTTTTGGAGATATAAAGTACTTTTGTATCCATATACCACACAATTCCTCAACTACACCATTAGCTTTAGCATATGAAATTTTTTTAATGATACATTGGATTTATGCTCTAGTACTAGGCCTTCATTTCGGTGTAAAATTTTCAGATTTATGCCGTATTTTTCTTTTTTAGAAAATATATTTAGTTTTTTTTCTCACATTTCCCATTCATTGAATTCCCATTTATTGGACCCTGAAGACCAGAAGTGTACAATTTTTTTTTATTTTTTTGTTACATGCCTTCAGAATAACTGAATCAAGCCCAGTTTTTTGTGTGTGTATAGATCGATGAATGTATGAAAAGTCACAAAATCTTATTCCACTAAGATGAAGGGAACCTTTTTTTGTTAGGAAAAAGTCGATTGGGTCGTATAGACCCCATGACCGATTGAGGGTTAAATGTGATTTTTTCCTGTTCCTCAGACCAGAATTCTTATCCAGGGTGTCTGACTCAAAATATCGCAGTTGGGCTGAAGAACTGCACGGTTTGTGGAAGTCCCTTGGTCGAAAGGTAAATATTGGTTTTCAACAATGTACAGCTGAAGAAAAGGTGTTAAAACACTTAAAGAAATTGCTATTAAATTTCACAATTACATAGAAATGTGAGATAACACTCAAATGTGTAATTTAAGTAAAAAAGCCAATAATATTGATACAATCAATATCTGTTTTATTTACAGCTTCAATAATATTTGTCTTATTACTGTATTCATGGCTGTGCAGATCCGTGATGATGTCAGAGACCATCCAGAGATGTACTCGCAGATTTACACCCCACACCCAGTCGTTGTGCCCGAAGGCCGCTTTCAGGGAACTCTATTACTGGTTAGTCTCTCTCTTTACTAAATATATAACACAAGTACACTGAACAAAATTATAAATGCTAGACTTGTTTTTGGCCCCATTTTTCTCGAGCTGAACCCAAAGGTCTAATGCTGAGTTCACACCGGACGTGAATAGCACGCCAAATTCGCGTCTAGTTTGACGCTTAACTCGCCAGAAAGTGTTCATTTCCATGGCTCAGTGATGATATCAAACACTTGATGAAAGACAGAGATAATGCCCTTAAAAAAAGCGAATAAGTTAAAATTAGCTTGTGACAGACAAAAATGTACCTTGTTACGGAAAAAAGTGACAAGACAATTACGAAAAGCAAAGGCAGATTACTTTATTACAATTATAAAAAACTGTCATGGAAACTCAAAAGCGAATTGGGAACAGATCAATAAGCTAACAGGTAAAACTTCTTCATGTAATAATTCAATACAGCTAAAGAACAATGGCATTTTTTAGCAGGATCCATTTGCTGTGGCACAGACACTAAATGTGTATTTTGTTGATTCTGTTGAGTCCATAGCTAAAAGTTTCCCTGTGAAATATAACAACCTATCTGTCATTAGTTCAGATTTGTTAACTGAGCCCCCACTATATCCAAAATCTGTATCTACATCTGATGTGGAAAAGGCAATTGTACAGCTTAAGTCTTCGAGAGCAAAAGATGTGTATGGGATGGACACACTCATGTTGAAACAAATAGGTCAGTCAATTATGGGTCCACTAACACATATCATTAATCTGTCACTAGATCAAGGGAAATTTCCTGAGCCATGGAAACTTGCTAGTGTCATTCCTTTATTTAAAGGTGGTAACTCCCTTGTCACATCTAATTACAGACCCATTAGCATTTTGCCAACTGTATCTAAAGTTTTTGAAAAACTGGTTGCTAAACAAATCACCCATCATCTTAATTGGAGTTCTTTTCCTTTGCACTCGATGCAGTTTGGATTTAGGGCTAATCATTCCACGGAGACATGCAACATGTTACTTTCTGGAAAAGGTTAAATCAAATATGGACAAGGGAAGAATAGTGGGAGCAATCTTCTTAGACCTTCGTAAAGCATTTGATACAGTTAACCATTCACTTTTATTGCACAAACTTCATGCATTTAATTTTTCCTCCAAATTTGTTAGCCTCATTAATTCATATCTTTCAACTCGTTCACAAAGTGTAAGAGTTGACCAATATAATTCTGCCCCCTTACTATTATCAACTGGTGTTCCTCAAGGTTCAATTTTAGGTCCAATTCTTTTTAGTATATATATCAATGATTTACCAACTGTGTGTAAGAACTGTGACACTTTTATGTATGCAGATGATACAGTTATCCTAGCCTATGGAAAATCTGACGAGGAAGTTGCCTCAAAACTAACAGAGGCCATGTCACTGATCTCAACTTGGCTTGAGCAATTCTGTCTGCAGTTAAACATATCCAAAACAGTTACTATGATCTTTCCAAAAACAATATAAATATAGAACCTGAAATTTTATTATCTGGAAAAAGATTACAGGTCGTCACAGAATACAAATATTTAGGATTACATTAAGATTCAAACTTCAATTTCAAAACTCATGTCAAAAAAAATTGTAATAGGATTAAGTTCAGTTTCGCAAACTTCAGATTCATTAGAGATTTTCTTTCAACTGAAGCTGCTAAATCATATTTCTTTTCCATGATTTTATCCCACATAACATACTGTTTAATAAGCTGGTCCAATACTCACTCTACAACAATGAAACCATTAGCAACATTATACAAACACGCATTAAAAATATTGGATAAAAAACCATACCATTACCACCATTGTAGTATCCTGAGGAAATATCAGTTATTTACCTGGGACAATCTCATTAAATTCAAAACATCTGTTTAATTTATAAAATCAGACATGGTTTAGCACCTCCTCCATTATGTGACCTCATACATTTTAGGTCTAGTAAGGTCAGGGTAACTAGAGGGGCAGTAAGGGAAGACTGTATCATCCCCAGAGAAAAACAGCTTTTGGTCAGGCTGTCTTCTCCGTAAGAGCAGCTCAGCAATGGAACACAGTGCCTGAAAGCATTAGAGAGTCCTTGTCATTCTTTTCTTTCAAAAAGAATGCAAGAAAATGGCTTATGAGAACCAAACTTGCGGGCACTAATGCTTTCTGCAAGCATTTAATTGTATTATTATATTATTAGTATATTAGTTATTTTACATAAACTGTTTTTCTTAACCATAATCTTTTGTATGTAATTTGATTATGTGATTTTATACCTGTGATTACTTTTGAGGCTGCCTTTTTTACACCTGGCTGGGGGACTACCGATGAAAATTAGCTTCTTTTAGCTAACTTGGGTACATTTACATTGTCTATATGTTGATTAATGTACACTGCCCCCTTTCAAATAAATAAATAAAGAAAGAAAAGACGCTTGACCACTTTGTGTTAATTGGTGCGTCAAGAGTGAAAGTGACGTGTGTAAAAACAAAAGTTTTTTAAGCAAAATTTACGTGCGAATCAAAATTCGTTGGCGGCCATTTTTTTATGTCAACTGAGCATTCATCGAGAGAGTCACCGCTCTGTATTTGCTCTGGAGAGCAAAACAGCGGCGTGGGGATCATCGTCACCATATTTGTGTCCACCGGTACCCTTCAGAGGCGAACCGTTTAGTAGAGTTTCACCATTTGCTCTCTCCAGGAGCTGTGCTGGATGACGGATGATACAATATTTGCTTTGTTGTGCATTAGAACCACCCAAATTTAGTCATATTACAAAATAATTTATTGAAGCATCCAGATGCTTCAACACTTGAGCAAGCAGCAGGCTCCTGATTGGTTAACGTGGCGCGAATTTGACGCCAAAGTTCAGATTTTTTAACTCGGGCGGCAGGCGCGAATTCGCATCAAACGCGTGAATGCACAAATAGCACTAACTAAATAATTCACACTTCACTCGCCAGACGCTCAATTAGCGCACAAATGAGGTGTATTCGCATCTGCCGCGCTCTACGCCTCATTCGCGCCACAGGAATTTTTACGCGCCTTTGCATTGACTTAACATTGAAATCATTTGCGCCTGATGCGCTATTCGCGTGCCGGTGTGAACGCACCATAAGACTTTTTCTATGTACACAAAAGGCCTATTTCTCTCAAAAAATGTTTGTCTGTTGCCATGTTTCCATCGACACATTTTTATCCGGAATTAAGTGATATCGAATGAAAAATACCTTATGGAAACAGTAAAATTCGAATGAATTTTCATGAATATAAACTAAAATGAAATACGTTCAGTCTCATCGGATTTTCTCTTGATCGATATACGGCTAATGCGATAAAAGCTGATGGAAACATTATTTACCAAATAAATAATGAATTGCGATTAAGTTTTAAGCCCTTTTATGGTTGCAACACGTCAGAAGACGAGTTCATTTCTGGCCAGATGTAAGTGGACAAAGTAAAAAAATGCTTCAACCACAGGGTTTCCATGAAGTGTCTCAGAACCAAGATCTCCCAGAACTGATGGAGCGCTGTCGTTTATAGCGTCGATTGTTTTCTTAGGTTAGTTTTGCTTGTTTTTACGTGGCTTGGTTGAATTCTAATGTATAATGTGGTCTGTTATTTCTTGTTAACAGACTGCGGCGCTGCTAAACACACCGTTGCCATGGGCGCAGTTCAGAGACGGAACAGACTATTTTCTTTAGCAGAAGCAATACTCGTTTTTAAATCAATAAACTTGTTTTTAAGTCAAATATTTTGTGTCAAATTATTTTTTTATTTATTTATTTATTTGTTTGATTCATATGTAATAAGCAGGAAAATGTATAGCGAGGCGGTTGTTATAGCGAATACAACCCCTTCAGGCTAACAACCGCCTCGCATATACATTATCCCATTCATATGTCACTATCAGCTGGCACATAAGCATTATTAGGCTACAACTTGTGAAATATTGATCATTTGTTGGTAGATGGCGATCCGTTTTGTCTAACAAAACTTTGTTCGCAAAAGTTTGCTTGAATGTTGTTTGATTCAGTGCGAAAATGAATGGAAACACCTTAAAATGTCTCAAATCAATTCGATATACCAATTTGATCGCAAAACAGCATATGACGTCATTACGCACAGGTTTTTATTTGCTTTAAAGCCGTTGGATGGAAACACACTTTCCCCAGCTTTATTCGCATGAGTTTTTTAACCGATAATTCAATTGAAAAGTGGATGGAAACATGGCTTGTGTGTTAGTGAGCACTTCTCCTTTGCTGAGATAATCCTAAAGATTTAGACAGATTGTAAAATCAGAGCTGGCCCGAGCCTTTTGGGGGCCCTAAGCAGAATTTGATTTGGGGGCCCCTCCCACGACGCGGAGTCACCTGTGTTTGACAATTATTGACACTAATGTCACGCAAAAATGATACATTATAAATGAATACACTGAGCTTATGTATTACTACAAAATTAATACTTAATAAAAAAATAGATGCCTACTTAAATAAAAAAAGTTAACAGTCTTAAAACTGTCTCAAAACATATAAAATAAATGATTTGCTAAAATTATGACAAAACTTAGAAATTAGAAACGTAAGAGCAAGGCTTCAACAATGATACTTAGGCCTATCCTCCTGGGACCCAGGAATAGACTTGATAGGAATAGATTTTTTAGAGTATTTCTCTGACACCATGCATGTTTTTTTCTGGATGTCCTGTAAAGAGCACATTCAGGGCAATACAGAGATACCAAATGTTTTGAGGTTTCACCATGAAAACAACTTGGTCTTTAAAAATGTCTAACACTCATTTAGTGATGAAATGTAGCACTCTTATGAAAATATGATAATACATTGTAATTATAATTTAAATCTAACTACTTTTCAAATTGTATTTCATCAACCAAACATCTCATGAAAATGTTATGGGGTTTCAAATGAAAAAAATGACTTTCCGTTACAGGGCATTGATTTCATTCATGTCCACTGCAGAGAACATCAGGACATAAATCATGTTTATCAGGCATATAACCAGTGAATAAGTAAATAAATTATACATCAATATTTGTATGACACATTAGATATTATTATTAAAATGTTGCATATTATTACTCCAATTCTTACACTTATTTTTTCATTAAATGTTGCTCCAAGAACACATTAATGTTTAAATTAGATACAGTGTATAGATGCATTGCATTGAATGGGAATATTAATTTATGCCAATTTTAGCCATATATTGCATAAAGTAAATTGGTGTATCAATTAATTCCATTACATCTTTCATAACATAGCTTTATACAAACTTTATACAAATTTTGGTTTAAAAAAAATCCTGAAACCCCAAAATGTATTGGTGATTGGAAAAAAAAAATCCCATTGTTTTTGCCTACACATATAATAGTATGTCATTTAATTTTTTTTACAACTGAGTCCTGGTGTCCACTACAGATGACAAAGTACAACATATGAATAAAATATAATTTTTCAAAAAGGTTTTTTTTTTTACCATTTGTTTATTATTCTCTAAACAATGTGATGACATGGAAAAAAAACTGAATAAAAAAAACTTTCTGGGTCTCAGGAGGCTCTTGTTGAAAACTAAAAATATTACTATTTCTCAACTGTCTCAATACAGAGTAACTATCCTCAAAATCTTTATTATTGTTATTATTATTATTGTAACAGACTTTGTTAGATAGTACATGACATAATCCAACAAAGTCTGTTACTATAATACCGGTTATGATGTTCTGGCGCTTGTTGTATGGAGTATGCAATGTATTTTTCCCCTCGGGGCTTGCCGTAGATGGGTCTTGCGCACTTGGTAGGCTACTGGAGTGTCGCGGGTGTTTGGAGATCTGATGTGTGGTATAATAAAGTGGAGAAGAGTTCAAACTGCTATGTTTATTATTTATTCAAACTGCTACCCTTACACCTTGAAGGTTAAGTTCCCCTGCGGGTTATTTTCTCCAACTTAAACCGATACCGTGACTAGGCGCAGTTGCGTACGCACGCGTGAGGTGTCTAGAAGAGTATGCGCATGACTTAAACGCTGTCTGACAAAGCAGCAGTTGCAACTTGTAGGCAGGTATATTGTTCATTAAATCAGAATTTTGTTGTCTTGAACTATTCATTCAGTCATATTCATTCATTCATTGATTTATGTCACTTGTTTAAGTCATCTAAAAAAAATTAAATAAAAAAATAACCTCGATTAGGGGGGCCCCTGGTGGCCAGGGGGCCCCAAGCAGCCGCTTAGTTCGCTTATGCCTCGGGCCGGCCCTGTGTAAAATAAAATGAAAAATAGAAAAAGTTTTGAGTAGATCTCATGAAAAATCGGGGCAAAAACAAAAGTCTTGCATTTATAATTTTGCACAATGATTAGTGGAGCTTGCTAATGCCAGTATCACTGTTATTGCTCATACATTGCTCTCCAGGGACTCATATTGGGTATTAAATGGCCTCCTTTTGTCTGAGATGACCGAGACGGCTCGAGGAATGATTCTGAACTTTGCGTTCCTTGTGGAAAGGTACACACACACACACACACACACACACACACATTTTAACCGTTTTTAACAGTCTATTAAATGCTGTGCAAAAACTTCACACATTAGTTTTGTTTCAAAACAGTACAATTAAATATTTCACTTCAAATTCTGTCTCTCATTATTCATCCTCGCATCATAATCATTATGCTTTTTTGGGTTTAACTAAATATTGCCTCAGTTTGTGAAATTTAATTGCTCAATTGAGTTAAAATTGTAGTAATAATGAATTTTATTAAATATTATCCCTTCACTCCCATTTAGATACGGCTTTGTCCCAAACGGCGGTCGGGTTTATTACGAGCGGCGCAGTCAGCCTCCCTTCCTTCCCATAATGGTGGAGAGCTTCTATGAGGTCACCAGAGACAAAGACTTCCTCGGGTAACCTTTCCTGCTAAATTGCCTTCCTGCAGGGGTGTTGAATATTGAGGTGTTGCGCTCAAGCGCTCTGAACAACACCTCTGCACCGCATGAGCGCTGTGTGTGTGTGTGTTAGGCAGGTTTTGCCAGCACTGGAGAGAGAGTACAGCTTTTGGATGCAGAATCGCTCTCGTGTTGTGGCGATAAATGGACTGACCCACATCCTGAATCAATATAATGTACCGGTGGACAGACCCAGGTGAGAGACATGCATTAACACTTGGGGTCACCCCTAAAGCTAAATGAAAAATAACAACTCATATTTTGCATGGATAAATAACCAAATTGGCCCATTATTTCTTTATTATTATATAAAATTCTCATTACAGTAATGCATTTTTTATTTATTTATTTGTATTTGATTATGGTGATTGTAATCTGCCAGTCCCACTATTTTGTTGTGATAGATGGATAGATATTTTAGTAGCATGAGTTTTTATAATACTTATTCTTTTTATTGTTATATTTTCAGGTTTAATTTTACTTTTAGTTAAAGGTTTAGTAATTTCATTGTTTTTTATATTTTTGTAGTTTTTTTTTTGTTTTAAGTGAGTGTATGTATGTGTGTGTGTATGTGTATATATATATACACTACCGGTCAAAAGTTTAGGGTTGGTAAGATTTTTTATGTTTTTAAAAGAAGTCTCTTCTGCTCACCAAGGCTGCAATTTTTGTATAAAAAATACACAAAAAACACAGTAATATTGTGAAATAATATGATAATTTAAAATGACTTTTTTATGTTAATATATATATAAAATGTAATTTATTCCTCTGAAAAAAAGCTGAATTTTCAGCATCATTACTCCATTCTTCAGTGTCACATGATCCTTCACAAATCACTCTAATATGATGATTTTATGCTCCAAAAACATGTATGATTATTATCCATGTTGAAAACAGTTTTTTTACATTTTTATTTCAGGATTCTTTGATGAATAGAAAGTTCAAAGAAAAGCATTTATTTAATTAGAATCTTTTCTAACATTATAAATGTCTTTTCTGTAACTTTTGATGTAACTCATCCTTGATGAATAGAAGTATTGATTTCTTATTTATTTCCCCCAAAAATAAAATACAAATTCTTACTGACCCCAAACTTTTTAAAGGGTAGTGTTTAATGTAACAAAAGCTTTCAATTTCAGATAAAAGCTGTTCTTTTGAACTTTCTATTCATCAAAGAATCCTGAAATAAAAATGTTAAAAAAAAACTGTTTTCAACATTGATAATAATCATACATGTTTTTGGAGCATAAAATCATCATATTAGAGTGATTTGTGAAGGATCATGTGACACTGAAGACTGGAGTAATGATGCTGAAAAATCAGCATTTTTTCAGAGGAATAAATTACATTTTAATATATATATTAACATAAAAAAGTCATTTTAAATTGTCTTATTTCACAATATTACTGTGTTTTTTTGTGTATTTTTTTATCAAACAATTGCAGCCTTGGTGAGCAAGAGACTTCTTTTAAAAATATAAAAAATCTTACCAATCTTAAACTTTTGACCGGTAGTGTATATGTGGTAAGGTAAAAAAAATAAAAACACAATGAAAAGAATTAGTTTGTATTGTTGTAATTTCAGTGTTTTTTATATTTTTTTGTATAGTTTTTGTTTTAAATCTTGTTTTAAGTGAGTGTATGTATGTGTGTGTGTGCGTGTGTGTGTGTGTGTATATGTATATATATATATATATATATATATATATATATATATATATATATATATATATATTTTTTAAATATTATGAATTAGTTTTACTTTTATATTTTCTTTAGGTTCTGAAAGGTTTAGTAATTTCATTGTATGTTTGTTTTTAACATTTTTATTCGTTTTTTTTTAAATGTTCAAAAATTAAATTTTTAAAATAAAAAGCATATATATGCTTAAGGTAAACAAATAAAATTACAATGAAAATTACTTGGCCTTTAACTTTATTTTATTCTATCTTAATGGCATTGAGATTCTATTATAGTTTAATAATACTTTGAATTAGTTGGTATTGTTATATTTTCTGGTTTAAATGTATTTTTATTTAAAGGTTTAGTATTGTTTGTATTTATTTTTCATTTTTAAATGTCTACATGTTTTATTTTTAGATTTATTTTAGAGCATCATGTTAAACTAAAAGAACGAGAAAAGTAATGGATTTTATGGTTTTAGTTAGCCATAATGACCCTGCATAAAACATTAACTAAAGTTGTTTACTCAGGCAGCTTTAATTTAAGACAGCATACACCCCAGTTCTCATTGTAGTAATAAAAAAAAGAATAATAATCTTTCTTATTACTGTGATTCTCAAAGTAAAACTTCTGTGACTATGACTATTTGCAGGCCTGAGTCCTACAGTGATGATGTTGAACTGGCTGAGGGACTGTCAGCAGGTAGGAATCCACGGCCTTAATTCAGGAATCATCATTCAAGTTGTGTATGTACTTACAATAATTTGCAGTTAGGGATTGTTTAGGATTACTTTACCTGTAATTATGCATAAATGACTGTTATTACTAGTAGTAACGTGTAACTGAGTCACCTAAAAATAGTGTTACTAGAGACTCATTCAGATTTGGAACAAAATGGCGAGTAGATGATAGATATATATATTTTACTATCCATTAGTAAAAAAAATGGATACTATCCATTCAAAATGCCAGATATTACCTTTCATGTAGTGTGTAATATAGCTGTTTTTGTATGTAAAGGTCTGCAAAGTTTCAAAGTGCTTGATAAATGGAGTTGTCTCACAAAAGAGTAATTTAGAATTACCTGAAATGTCATCAGGACTTAACCAACTATTTTCAATGGGAAAAAGCCTGTTCAAAAAGTTGGTAAATGTCACTAAATGACGTCATGCTCCAGTTGTTGGCATGTTTTCTCTCCTAATCCATGCTCACATACTGTATTTTAATATAATATTGCCAAATGTCCATAAAGCTGTTCTCATTTACATGTTTTGTCATACACAAGTTCGGAATGGTATTGATTTAGTGACAGAAAAGGCTCTAAAAAGTCACTAAATCTAGCAGTGAAGTGCTAAATTGGCAACACAGTTTTGTGTAGGAAGACTGGAATTACTGTAGGTTTGTAACAAAGCTGCAATGTATATTATGTGAAAATGAAAGGAACCTCTAAAAAAAGTATATATTGTGTGTGTTTATGCGCATGAATATGAATTTGCTTGTGCTTTACAGAGGCTCAGAAGAGACTTTGGATGGAACTGACATCTGGGGCAGAGTCAGGCTGGGATTTCTCTTCTCGCTGGTATATAGACGACACAGGCAGAAACAATGGCACCCTGAGCGACACACAGATCAGCTCAATCCTTCCTGCTGACCTCAATGCCATCATGTGCCGCAATGAGCGTCTGCTGGCCTCCTTCCACAGGATTCTGGGTAAAAGAGTAAAAACACACTCCTGATTTGAATAAATATGCATATTCATTAGTATTCTTTAGTAAAATGAAGGGGTCCAGCCAAACCTGTGGCCCAGAAATTAGCACACATTCTCAATGGTTTTCATTTTTAATAAATCAATTATATTTAGTAATTTAACAAATATTCATAGAGTTGGATAATGTGTAATTGATTATTGTAATTAATTTAAAATGGATTTTAAACAACTTAAATGACAAGCTTTTTATCTTTTTAATAGGTCACATTATTAAATCAGAAGATTGCACATAGAAGAATATTTGAACCATCAATCAAAGTGTAATTTGCTCTATCACCTGTAGTTAACAAATTCATCTAATCAATTCATATTTAATTTAGTAGCTTCATTAGGCTTTAAGGACGGTCTTCTCTAAGCACTGAAATGTATTTAATAATGCATAGATATTGTTTTGACAATTATTAACATGCATTTATATACATTAAACATGCCAGACCTCACACATTAAGTGAATATATGAGATCTACTGTATATAAATGATAATGTGTATATATACATTTGTGTTAACAGAGGTGTGGTAAAACTACTGTTCAAAAGTTTCAGGTTAAGATTTATGTTTTTAACCCTCTGATGGTCCTCGGTCACTTCTGACCAAATCATTTTCTGTTTTGAATAATAGTCACAAAAATCATTGTACAAAAAGGCATTTGGTATGTAAATACAAAAAAAAAAAAAAAAAAATAGGTCATGATACAAGCATGCTAAGAGGTCATAAAAAATAGTCACACTTGTGGTCTTTGGTCAAAAATGACAAACCCATAGGAAATGAATGGGAAATTTACAAAAAAAAAGTTTTTGTCTGTACAAACTACAAATCGGCCACGATTCTAAAAAGAAAGTACAACGGAGTAAAGGGGTGACACTCTACAACCTCAAGAGTACAGAAAATTCACACATATACACCAATAAATTAAGATTACAAAAAAATCTGGGTAACACTTTACAATAAGGTTAATTTATTAAACATTAGTTCATGCATTAACTAACATGAACTAACCATTTGTTACTGTATTTGCTATTCTTTGTTAACGTTAGTTAATACAAATCTAGCTGTTCATTGTTTGTTCATGTTAGTTCACAGTGCATTTACTAATGTTGACAAGATTTTAATAAAGTATTAGTAAATGTTGAAATTAATATTACCAAAGATTAACAAATGCTGAAGAAGTATTGTTCATTCTTTGTTAATGTTAACTAATGTAGTAACTAATGAACCTTATTGTAAAGTGTTACCAAAATCTGTTTTGAATTTTTAAAATCCCAGCTTCATCTGAATTTTACTAAACTTTTCTGGCATTAGAGATGTGAACACCAAAAAATTGAGTTCATGATCTGAGCATGCTAAGTGGTCGTAAAAATAAAAAAAAAAAAAAAAAAAATCACAGTTTTGGTCTTCGCTCTAAAATGACCCCCATAGGAAATGAATGGGAAACACTTTATCACTATTTCTAAAAAAAAAAAATAATCTAAAAGTTAATAAGAAATTGTTTTCGAGATTGTTTCAAATATATATTCAAATCCACAAAAAAAAGTAAATGTGTTTTATAAACCGCTGGGAAATTCACATGCCTCTCCATTGAGCTGTACATGCCATCTAGTGGTTACACCATGGTTCTACGCTTTTTCTCTATACTGTAACCAGATGGTGCTAATTTTCTTCAAAATATATTTTTCTCAAGGCCTAGACTCTATATTAAACAAAAATACTGCATTTATATTAAAATAAATATATATTTTATTTAATTTATTTATTTATTTCCATGGCAAAAATAGACCATTAATATTGCATAAGTATTAATAAATTCAATCAAATGGTCTCAAAATACCAAATAAAGTAAAAATAGAACAAAAATAAATTGCGTTGGTTTTTACTGGGATAGAGAAAGTTTCATTTTTAGGTTTCCGGTCACTTCTGACTGGAAAGGCTCTGGATGTGACTCTAAATTTTCAGCGTCATTACTCCAGTCTTTATTTGCCACGTGATCAATTAGAAATCGTTCTGATATTGATAAAATCCTTAAGCAGTAAATTAAAAGTAAAATAATTCAACTGTTGTGCTGCATGCATATATTTCTGGTAACCTTTGAAATGGAAATGTCAAAAGAACAGCATTTATTTAAAATAATAATTTTATAACATTGCAAAGTCTTTTCTTGAAAGACATTCATACTTCAACAGTAAAGAAAATGTACTGACCCCAAACATTTGCACGTTAGTGTATATTTGATGAATGCTTTTTTAGTTTCCTAAGGCTGCAGTGTATGATCACTGTGTTTTACTAAAAGCCCTCTGGGATATTTTTTTTTTTCTGATGTCTTGTTTCCTGCAGGCAATGAAAGAGAAGGCTGCGGACTGATGAGAAGGCACTTTCTTCTAGAATTAAAGCGGTTGAAAGTCTACTGTGGGATGCAGAGAGAGGAGCCTGGTTTGATTTCAGCCTGCTGAACAACACCCGGCACCTGTCCTTTTACCCATCCAACCTGGCACCTCTCTGGGCACACTGTTACTCGAAGCCGGAAGATGGGGCGATCAAGCCGTGCAGTATCTGAAAGTGAGCCTGTCACATTACAAAATGTCAGTTATTGTCCGTTTAAGAGTGGGTGACGCATAGACACATAATTTATACAACATATGCAATGTTTCTTTCCTGTAGACAAGCTCCAGATTTCTCATGCTGCTTTCATTAGCACCTTCCATGCACTCTCACAGCAACTTAATATTGCAATGTCTTTATATGTTTTATTCCCTCTTGAGAAGCACCGAACAATCACTACTCAGTTTGTTCCCTATTGATTTATAAAAGATCTCTAAGTATTTTTCTAATTCATAGGAAGCGAGACCTCAAACAGGGAGGTTGCCATTCCCATCTTGTTACTGAAGCAAACTCCATGCTCAACAGCAGATGGCACTCTTTACACACTATTTCAAAGACCCTCTCTTAAACCATTCTCTCTTTTTCTCTTTCTATGTTTAGGCTAGTGGAGGACTGGACTATCCTGAACGGGGTTCCCACCTCTCTTAGTGATCAGTGGGCAGCAGTGGGACATGCCCAACGCCTGGCCTCCGCTTCAACACATGATTATAGAAGGTATATGTTTGCTTACTTTTGATTTTTGTGACTTTAAAGTCAACATAAATTCAGATTAAGTCAAGTCATATGTATTTAAATAGTGTTTTTCTTAGATACTCGTTTCAGAGCAGCTTTACAGAAAATCACAATGTTAATGTATATATATCTACAGTCACATGTTAAAACTGGGTGATAGTTTACATTTTAAACAATTAAAGCAATCAAGAAGTATATATAATGTATAGAAAATATCTCCCTAAACAAGTATACTGAATGAATGCGTGTAAAGCTGTACATATTTCCAATTTTACATAAAGAGCTCAGTGATATAATGGTTATATTTTGACAAAAAAAGTTAGTGCTTCAACTAAAACTGAATGGAAATGTTGCCTTGGCAATAAACTGAAAAAAGTTTAAGTTTTTCAAATTATATTTGTCTTATTTTAGCTTTATTTCAATTAACTCGAAATGTTTTGGTAGCACTTTCTTGTACATCCCTGTCCCCCATGTACATACTACGTACTTTTTATAGTTTTTACAAAAACTGGGTAATAACCAGGCACTAAACCTAAACCTTCCCCTAATCCTAACTCTAACCCACTTTATATTACCCAGTACTTTCTTAGAGCTATTATTGTTTTCTAAAACTATTAAAAACATGCTTGCACTTTATTTTAGTCAATGAATGTACTTGCACATGTACTTGCCAAAACGTATAAATTGCTCTTTGTGAGTGCACGATATGTAACTGGACTATCCTACTTTTTAAATACATTTTCTTGGTTTTATTGCATGATTCATCAGTATGTTTGTCTGTATTTGACCTTTTTGTTCAAACTGACATTAACTAGGCTCAATGTGATCTGAGCACTATTTCAGAAGTCATTTTCCTGACTCTGTTTCCATTCGGAAGCCATTTGTCCTGATAATCTCTTTAGTCTGGTTGCTAACTGGCACTGTGATTCACACTTGTTCTCTCATGGAAAGCAGTGTGATGTTTAGCCTTATGTAATGAGTGTGTGTGGGCTAGGTTGTTCTTTGACATATTAATAGAACAAAGTATTAAATAAAGAGCTACATCTGTTGGGCCAAACATTTTGCAACATCCAGGAGTGCCTGTGGTTACTCAGTGAGTGGCAAAAAGACTGAGCGGCTATATTTGTTTTCAGCATGAATGCCGCAAAAAACAACCAAAATACGTATAAAGTGGGAAAGAGCTTTGCGATTGACTGTACAACTAGATGTGAAAAAATGTGAGGTATATTTTTACAGACTGCTATAGAAAGAGGAGCAAATGGATTGCTGCAATTCACAAAAACAACTGGACTCCAGTCAAAGGTGGATTTGCAGTTATCATTTGTGTGACAATATACTGAATTTAGGTGTAAAACCATACCCATATATTGTGTATTGTTTTTTTATATATAATACATATATATCATCAATTAAATATTTATTGCATATTCCGCATTATTGAATTTTTTTTTAAACTGACCAAAAAAACAAAAAAACTGGATATTTGTATGTGTATATATATATATATATATATATATATATATATAAAACACTGATACAAGTGATTACCCGATTTAGACCTACCTATATTGTATTTATATAAAGCATTCACAGGCAAATTTGCTTTATGTTTACCTTCTATATTGCTTTTATTTCCCCGGCGTCGAAATCAGGCAAACATAAATGTCAGGCAACACGATTCCTGTCTGCATGTCAATATCCATGGATCACTGGATTCTTTGTAAGTTGTAAGGAACAGTATATCGAGTCCAACATATAGTTTAAATTGATACAATTTTTCGTGTTAGTCGCATTTTTGCAGTTTCCCCTATTAAATCCAGTCACGCAGCAGATGTTTTGCCACTCAGTCAGGCTGAGGGGGCTTGTTCCGGCGGGAAAGTGAACGTCAATGCATTCCCTCTTAAACGAACACATGATTTTCTGGTCACCCTTCTAAGAATGCGCAGGATATTGGTTACTATTAACCCGTAGCCAATGGCTCTATACACAAGTTTATGAGCCGTTTCTGCTCTACATCCTAAACTCCTCTCGTCAATGTAACCCACTTCCCACTTTTTTTTGGTTGCAAACACTCGAGAAAGCACCTGAACGAGTGGTTAGATTGAAAGTGCTACAACCACAAACCAGCTACGAAGAGGCAATGTCCTTGTGCTCCATTGTTAACACACAAACACACACACACAGTATCTCGTTCCATGCCTCCTCTCTCTGACACAGTTCGATCGCGCCCGAGCCTCTCTTGCACCTAATTATTATCATCATGTCACACACACACTTTGCACTCTAGCTAGGTAGCCTATGATATAGTTTGAATAGAGGGAATGCATTCACGTGACTTTCCCGCCGGAACAACCCCTCTCAGCCTGACCGAGTGGCAAAAGATCTGCTTTTAATAGGATTTTAATAGGACTGGATTTAAATCTGCTTTTAATAGGACTTTTAATTTAATTGCTTTTAATTGCTTTAATTGCTTTTAATTTAAATCTGCTTTTAATAGGACTGGATTTAATAGGGGAAACTGCGAAAATGCGACTAAAACGAACAATTTTATCAATTTAAATTAAATGTTGGACTCAATATAGTGTTCCTTAACAACTTACTAAAGATTGTGATCCATGGATATTGACATGCAGCCAGGAATCGTGTCGCCTGACATTTATGTTCGCCTGATTTCGACACCGGGGAAATAAAAGCAATATAGACCTAAACATAAAGCAAATTTGCCTGTGAATGTTTTATATAAATACAATATAGGTTTAAATCTGGGTGATTACTTATATCAGTGTTATATATAGCCTATATATCATCATATCGTCCAGCCCTAAAACTTTATAGTTTTTTTTAGTCAGTGTTTATTGAAAAAACATCCAATAATGCAGAATATGCAATGATAAATATTTAATTGATGAGTTGTTTATATATAACAATACAAAATATATGGGTATGGTTTTACAGCTAAATTGAGCATGGCCCTGTCCCAAATCGAGCACTTCACGCGGACTTGCGGCTCGTGGACTTAAGTTGCGTGTGCTCGCCGAGTCCACGAAGTCTGTAGGCTGTCCCATTTGGCATTTTAACACTCTGAAGTGTGCTCAGCAGCGCCACCTTTGTACCCTTGAAGCGGTCTTCCGCGAAGCCCGCATAGATGCAGGCTCCACCCAGGAATCCTTGCGAAAGGCCAATCAGACAACAGATGGGAGGCGATTTTCACTCACGGACTGTAAACAATGGCTGAGAAAGAATATTTAATAGTTTAATTATGTTTTTATGACAAAGGCGTACATTTTACCAGTTGTTACTTACAGTTTATACAAACATATTATCGAACCATTGGTTGTATCTCAAACGTAATAATATAGCTGTTGAATTTACGATTGCATGATTCATTACATAAATAGAACCGAATGACTGAGTCATATAAACTCAGTATAAATTTTTGAAACCTATAAATTTTTCTTAAACTCGTCTTCATTTTGTGTTAAAATTGAATATTATGTAGGCTATTATTATGTACAACTGTATTTATCATTTACATAACCATGACATCTATTCTAATGCCCAGGTGGCATATACAATTATAGAACAGTAAAAGCAGGCTGTTTAGTTCACATGGATAAGATGTGGGAAAATAAAATAAATCCTGTTTTCGATGCTAAAGACTGGAATTTTTTAATGATATTTGTTTATATCATTAAAAAAATTATTATCATATATTTCTAATAAAGGGACTGATGAGATGATCTTTAAGTTTATTCAGCTCGTATTGAGAGGGATAACGTTAAGGGTTTCACCGGCGTGAGGAACGAGTTCCTGTTTCTGGCGTGACGATTCAAGTCTGTCCCAAAAATACCTCTCAATGCACCCTCGCGGACTCGCGCTAAGGGCCCTATAGGTCTGCACTACATGACGTCACCGAAGTGTGGACTTTGAGGAAGTCCACAAGTCCGGAGTGTGCCATTTGGGACAGGGCCCATATTGACACAAAATGATGACTGCAGATCCACCTTTCGCTGACTGGAGTTCAGTTGTTTCTGTGAATTGCAGTGATCCATTTGCTCCTCTTTATCGCAGTCTGTTAAAAATATACCTCTGATTTTTTGTCAAATCTAGTTGTACAGTAAATCGCAAAGCTCTTTCCCACTTTATATGTGTTGTGTTTGTTTTTTTGCGGCATTCACGCTGAACACATATACAGCTGCTCAGTCTTTTTGCCACTCACTGTGAGGAACTGCAGCACTCCGGCCAGAGGTGACGTCACGCGCATTCCCTCTATACCAACGTCAGGAGGACATTCACTGAAAGCGCGGCCTCTTTTGTCTTGTCGCGCATGAGTGGTTTAAAGCATTTGCATGAATAAGAGCATGGTCATAACCCTAGCTAAAGGATGACAGAAAGAACAGATGCTGCGTTTGCATTAAATATTTTAACACGTTAAAGCTGGACAAAAATGAATCGCGAAAATAATCGTTTACATCACGGCCGCACGCCGAATATCCAACATGGTGCCCGGAATACTTTAAGCCCTGTGTCATGACACAACCGACTTTGTTGCTATGCAGATATTGATATGCCTTGGTGACTTTCAGATTGTCCAATTGCTTTTCCATCTATTGCCATGGATTGCACGAAGTAGGAGCAAATCTTGCTGTACGTTATGCTGGGCCACGTCGTCATTTTAGTGACTCCCAGTTCTGCTCTGAATTCGAGTGGGAGATAGTATCGCCATCTCCAGTCAAAGTAGTGGAGCCGTCGCTGTGTTTAACACCAACAGACGCTGTGCAAACCACTTCCCGGAAATGAAGTGCATTTGAGTAGAGTTATGGCGGCGCCCAGGATTTGGCGTGTAAACTTGTGTATAGGTTATTGTTTATTACATGTTACGTTGGACATAAAGTGGTAAATCAACACAGTATGCCATTACAATTGCAGTTTCCTTCTTATTTGCATTTTATTTCTTTTTTTGGGATGCGCTTTATTTCGAAGATCCACTGAAATTCCAATTTGAATTTTCCAATTTGAAACATTTTCCAATTTGAAACGTTGCAAATGATTTTGGCCTTACCCAAATAAAAAATGACCGAATCGTGGTGGTTTCTGTGGTTGTGGCTCCTAAATGGCTGGTCCGACGTCATACAGTGAGAGAGGTTCAAAGATGGCCGTTGTCACGGTCTTGGGACCAAAGATAGCCTGCGATTATTTTCCTGAAAGTTTCAGAAATTTAGCATGATCATCTCAGTGCGTTTACTGCCACGTCTACTGACTAGCCAATAAAAATGCCACATGAAATGGTGTATTGATCAACGTGACATGGATAAAGACTCATATAAGGAAGTTATTGCTAGTTATTGCTCTCAGTAGACTATTAGGTTAGGGTTAGCTATTGTTTTATTATTATTTATGTTTATGTAGTTTATTCTTAGTTTTTGAGGAGGCAGTCATGTAATGTAATTTTTTTTCTGCCAAATTTGGCTCGCTTCTATCAAGTGGCAGATGAAGATCTGCTTTTTTTCTCACTGAAAGTCCTGGAAACCAAATGGTTGGGAAAGAACATCCTAGAAAAAAGTGTGATCATAGTGTAGACAATAACAGTTTGGTTCTCTTCCAACTCCTGACAGCAGTGTACGGGTTATCCAAAGGCACAGGCAGGCTGTAATGCATCATTTTGCACATCAGCCACTTTAGCTATAACTTGAAGCAGTGTGTCTCAAGAATCTTCATTCTGTTCAATGTGTGAACTAAATCACATTTTTCTCTCAAATTCAATTTGCCTGCTGTCACATCTCGTCTGTGGGTTTTGGAAGTGACTATTAAGATGTGATTAATGATTCTCAGTGGTTTTGCCATTTAAATGACCCACTCACTTCTCACCCCATCCATCATGTCTTTGCAGGTCTCAATGGACTCGATTCAGCCCACGCTAAAGAGCTCGCCTTCAGTTTGGCCCAACGGTGGATACAGACCAACTGGCGGGCGTACATCAAATATGAGGCCATGTTTGAGAAGGTAAGTCCACTAAAATTCCCTCTATACTCTTATATAGTGCAGTATTTGAGGGAACGAACAACTATTTGTAGTGGTGTTTGAAACCATCTATCGAGAGCATTCATTAGATCCCAGAATGCACCACAATAATGATTGTCTGTCTGATAAACGTTCAATTGCTAGCTCCTGAGAGAATACCCATGCACTGAATTTAGTTAATTTGTGCGCATCGCCAGAAAATGCAGTCCGCAGGGCATTCAATGTCTAAATTCGCTTAATTTTCATTCACTCATACAGTGACTATAATGGTGGAGTAATGCAGGTAATTGTCAAATTTAATTTTTTGGAATGGGTGCCGATTTCCGATACAGTCCTTCACCACGGTTTGGCTTTAATTAGTTTCTGCATTTGTTTAAAGTCACCATGTATTTTTATTTAATGTATTGCAGTGTTTATAAGAAATGATTTATCTGTGCACATCATTAGTTCTGTAAAATTCGAGTGCCCTCCAGGGCTCGATTTTAAGGACTGTCCTATGGCACCGGGCCAGCATGAAAGACGCTCTAGACCAGGGGTACTCAAGTTCAGAAGCCAAGGGGGCCACATTTATACCACATAAAATGTGAAGGGCCACAAATTACAACTTGCATTGTAAGACTTTATTTATGACAATATTTACAGTTTTTACTTATTTAGGAAAAAAAATCTTGCTTGGTAAGTCTTGCAAGTCTTTTTGCTAGTCCTATATAAAGTAAGCTAATACTGAACGTGAAGATAAAAAACCTGGAACAATGAAGTGGATTAACAGTTTCCTCGCAATATTAATGCAACAAAAAACAAAAAGTTCATACTCAAATTAATTTTTTTGGAATGGGTGCCGATTTCCGATACAGTCCTTCTCTATGGTTTGGCTTTAATTCATTTCTGCATTTGTTTAAAGTCACCATGCATTTTTATTTAATGTATTGCAGTGTTTATAAGAAATGATTTATCTGTGCACATTACTTTATTTATTGGTGCACATTACTTTAAGACTTTATTTTTGACAATATTTACAGTTTTTACTTATTTAGAAATTCAGTGTATTACCTATCTAGCTTGGTAAGTCTTGCAAGTCTTTTTGCTTGTCCAATATAAAGTAAGCTAATACTGAACGTGAAAATAAAAAAATCTAGAACAATAAAGTGGATTAACAGTTTTCTAGCAATATTAATGCAACAAAAAACTAAAAAGTTCATACTCATACATTAAAAACCTCCCTGCAAGGTAAGTCTTGCTTTAGTCCAATTTAAAGTAATACTGGAACATGAAAAAAAAGACATTTAAATGACATGAATGAATGAATGAAACCTTTATTGCCCCAAGGGGGAATTTGTTTTACACTCATGGGAACCACAATAAACTTAACCACAACAAAACATAGAATAAACATAAAAATAAAGAGCAAAAGTGACATAATTTATTGGTTCAACAACTTAAGGAATCAATAGATAAATATATGTTCAATAATACACCTCTAAAATGTTCAGCAGCTTTAAAGAATCAATAAATATATATATATATATATATAATGCACATTAAGAATAAAATAAATCTATGTGCCCATGGATGATTGATTAAGTAATTGAATGCTCCTCGTCACAAATGATGTAATGTGTCGTTTTTGTTCAGGGCATTCTAAATCTACATCCAGAGGGGAGGAGGGAAAATTCTGTGCGAAGTGGGTGCAATGGATCCTCCAGTATCCTCAGTGCCAAATTCAGGGTATACTGGTCTGTAAGATTTGTGATGCTTTTCACATCTGATCTAGTAATTTTCCTACCCATTTTTGTTACCTTATCCAACATGTTCCTATTCTGGATAGAAAGACCTCCCCCCAACACTGGATGGCAAAGGTCACCACACTCTGGATAAAAGTCAAATAAAACAATGTCAGGGTGCTAGTCTCTGCATTAAAACTGCGCAATTTTCTTAAAAAAAGAGCCGTTGCTGTGCTTTTGAGTATCTTGCTAATGTGTTCGCCAACCAAGTGAGTTTATGATCAATAATGGTACCCAAGTACTTGTACTTCTCCACAATCTCAATAACAGTCTCATTAATAGTGACCTGTTGCAATGGAGGGGGCTTTTTCTAAAATCTGTGACCATTTCTTTTGTTTTAGAGATGTTTAAAATTAGTGAGTTTTCACTACACCATTCATAAAATTGGTCAATCTCAGTTTTGTAGTCCTGTTCATTATCTGTTGTTGACATGTTTTTATACTCAGGGTGGCTTTACAAGTTATTCATAGCCTCCAAAAATACTAGGCCCACTATTAGCCCAGTACATCTAATTTTTAAGTTAGTCAGAATTGGCTCAATAGCAGCTTTCACATTTTTTATGCGATCTTTGCCCCGTTCTGAACTAAACTGCCAGTAACTGGAGTTTTTGCAAGAGTGCCGTGAACTTGTTGACGTGATGACAGTTCATTGACAATTTGAATCTACAAGTTTTGTTTTTCATGCTGTTAAAAGGACCATCAGGCAATAATTACACATTGCAGAGTAGAGATGCGTGGATCAGCTCTAACATCACCTGAATCAGCTGTTAAAAACAAGACAGATGTTGTGCTCGATGTCGCGCGTCATTTTGTCAGGCACACTTTTGGAAACATTGAGGCACGGATGTACCTAATACAAATAAAACATCTCCAGTTAACTAGCAGAGGATTAATTTAATTTAGTTCGCTCTTAAAGCAGGGTGTCCGCGGGTTTTAAAAAGTATTAAAAAGTGATAAATCAAAATTGTCAAATTTAAGGCCATTAAAAGTGTTAAATTTAGCTTGAGAGGTATTATTTTTGAAAAATTAGGGTTTTTTTTTCAGACTATCAGGTGTCCTATTCTGTGTTTGCGTTAGTCTGTTTAAATATGGGCTTTAGCTTATCTGGGCACAATCAAAGATCTCTCATCTCTGTCTATGTTTGATGCTGACGTCATATTCAGTGGCTGGACGATATGACGATATATAGAGGCTATATAACCTTGATATAAGTGATTACCTTGGATTTAGACCTACCTATATTGTATTTATATAAAGTGTTCACAGGCAAAGTTGCTTTAGCCTATGTAGGTCTATATATTGCTTTTATTTCCCTGGTATTGAAATCAGGCAAACATAAATGTCAGGCGACACGATTGCTGACTGCATGTCAATATTACTGGATCTTTAGTAAGTTGTTAGGAACACTATATTGAGTCCAACATTTAGTTTAAATTGATCAAATTGTTAGTTTTAGTCGCATTTTCACTCATGGACGAGGTCGAACTGGAAGCCATGTTAATCTTGGACCACATTGGCCACCGTAGGAGTTAAAACGAAATTGGAATTGAGAGGAACAGAATCTAATATTCACTGAATGGTCATATACCTTTTCACCGCTAGATGGGGTAAAAATCACACAGTGTAGCTTTAAGGCACTTTTTTGTCTTTCTTTATTTGAGTTATGCCCTGAGGATGGTTTTATGACCGAAAGCTTGGCGATAAATTTTCTCTATGGACTCAAGTGTGCAGACAATTTATTTTTCTTTTGGATTATCAAGTTGTTTTTGTCTGGCACCTTGTTTTACCTTGAGTGCGGTGAATCTCTTTCAAATTACGCACAGAAAGTGGTGTAAAGAAATTTGCAAACAACAGTAATTTGAGGAGGTGAAATGTGATTTGGAAAAGTCCTGTCATGACTGCTGAAAGAAAAATGCCATCAGGCATTTGCCTAATTACCCCCTGCACTGCATAAACTTTATTATTGTTGATATTTTGGGCACACGCGTGTTGCGCACAATTTGCGTTATGTAGGCCTATTTCTTATTGGTCTTTGTGTGTTGTTGATAGTTTTGCGTTATATGCATATGGCATATTGGTCTTTATGTGTTGTTGCTGGTTTTGCGTTATATATGGCATATTGGTCTTTATGTGTTGTTGCTAGTTTTGCATTATATGTATATGACATATTGGTCTTTGTGTGTTGTTGCTGGTATTCGTTGCAAATAGATGGGCGGCAAAATTGTTTTCGCCTAGAGCGGCAGAAGTGCACGCGCCGGTCCTGTATATATATATATATATATATATATATATATATATATATATATATATACACACACGTGTGTATACAGTCATTAAGCTGCGTGACAGTTGTCGTCAAACACAGTGACACCTAGTGGTGTGGATGCAGCACCACGCAAAAGTTGTCAGGTGCTGATGCCAGTGTTGAAATAACGAAAAGCGAGCTATGGCTCCCAATGTAAAATTCCATTCTGAACAGCCTTTATTTCCTGCTAATGATGCGCGCAAATGACACTCATCTTTAAATGGATATTAAAATGTAAAATATTAATGGAAATGCTGCTTTCTTAAATAAGTTGACTGTCATATTAATACGTTATGACTTGGTATTCACTTAAATTCCTCGCTCTCTCTCTCTCTTTCCTCTGCAATTCTCTTCACCCCATGTTCTTGTTACAGTACAATGTCAACGGTGATGGAAAGCCCGGAGGAGGTGGCGAGTATGAAGTTCAGGTATTAATGGCCTGTTCATATTTACATATTCAAATTCATAAATCTGCTTCCGAGCTGGGCACAGCGCTTCGGAGACGTTTTTAATCTCTGGAGGAATTAGGGGTAAATTAGAGTTCTTCAGACCAGCAGAACCATTCTTGAAATGTAGAATCTAATTTTTTTTTCAAGACCCTTAGGACCAAAAGTGTGTCTAGAGAAGAAAAGGCAAATTAATAGAAGCTCAGATCATCAAATTCCAAGTTCATAGAATACTTTCCATAAGATGTACTATGGAAAGTCTTTATATCAGACTTAGAAATACTGATGCTTTTTGCTGAAACCCTACCCTTGAATATATCTGGTCCCACACGATTTGTGCAAAGAAATGTAACTGATAGTCCAAACTCTCACTCTTGCTTCTTTTGGCATAGTTGGGATTTGGATGGACCAATGGGATTGCTCTGCAGCTGCTGGACCAGTATGGTGATAGGCTGAGCTCTGGAGGGTGTGTCCTGAATGCCAGCATTCTGATTGGACTCATCTATCCCATTTTAAAATCTCTGTTCTGATTCTGATCAATGATATCTAGAGGCTGAAGCAGAGAAAATCCCACATCTCTATTCAACAGTTGAAGTTGAAATGATTCAATCGATCTCATTAATCTCATTTAATATACAGAAGCAATTTATCATACTGTACCTGTTGTTGGAAAGAGAAAACTACATGGGCAATCTCCCATATTTCTTTTTTTGGGGGCAAAATAAGGCATTATATTGTATTTAAAGCGAGTCATTTTTCTTTCACATAGAAAATGGTAGTATGGTTACATCCATTTGTTAACATTAGTTATCAGGAACTAACTAAGACTAATAAATGCTTAAGAATTGATAATTATAACTTTAACTGACATTAATATAAGCAAAAGTTGTATGTTAATATTATTTAATAGGACCTAACCTGACATTACCTAACAATGACCAGTTGTATTTTTATTAACATTTTCCAAGATTAATAAATACTACATCAAATGAATTGCTTTTTGTTAGTTAATTTCATAATGCATTAATACTTGCATTTCTAATTTGTTTTTAATTATTCACTCGCATGAAGAATTTGTTTTCATGAGATTTACCTTGGAGTAACTGTAATAAACCAGTCTGGAAGGGTTTGACATGAACATGTATGATAATCCAATGGAAAATAGTGGAGACAATGTTATATTTCAGGTTCATTGTCTTAGGTAGTACTTAACGTTGTCTCAGTGGCAGGATCAGAAGATTATCGTCATGACTAAAACTAAGCTGACATTACAAATGGTAATTTGCTCTAATCCAATTAAAAGGCTTTTTGCGGAACTTTGCACATGCTGTGTACGAGTAATATGATGATTAAAAGTGCTACTGTTTGAAGGTGTGTGTGCTATAATATAAGGACTTTGTGTCCTCATGTAGGTATATTCAGGTTTTAGGCCACGTCCAATACATTGAGGACTAATGTCCTTGCTAAATGAATGAAGTATGTAATAAAACAGTTTACTGTGATGGGTAAGTTTAGAGGGAGGGTTAGAGGCTAGAAAATGCCATAAGCACAACATAAAAACCATTACGCTCATGGAACATCCTCATGATACTGATAGGTGTACCAACATGTGTGTGTTGACATTTGCTTTCACTTTTATTCTCTGAACTTTATAGTTACCTTCTTTTAAGTAGTGTGTGAAGGTCACACAGAACAAACTTTGAAGAATGGCTGATTTTATTTATTCATTTATTTTTTTATCAAGAAAAGCATTTCCCAGAAGGACAGAAGAAAGAGCAAGCTAAGATGAGGTGATTGTGATTTTGCAGGTATTGCTCATCGTCATACTAAGTAGGAACACAATGATGGCTGAAGTGTTTTCATTTATCTCATTACCCATTTATTCTTGCAAAATTGAAATTGCACAAATAGTTCGATAAGCTATGAAACATTTTAAACAGAGCTTCCTGCTAAATTGTGACTGGCATAATTCTTAATGTACTGAGTAAAAAAGATAGATGGTAGATAGATTGAGTGAGTGCAGTAAAGAGGGATATTAAGGAAGTGGTTGTGAAACGTATGATGGAAAATGGGATCTTTCCAGAGGAGGGCGAGCTAGCAGGTGTTGCAAACCCAAAACTCAGTTTCCGTGGGTGAGGAAGCGGAGCAGACAAAAACCCGAGGAGCCATTCAGCATAGATCAGGGTTTCTCAACTCCAGTCCTCGCGACCCACTGCTCTGCATATTGTGTATGTCTCCCTTGTTTAACACACCTGATTCAGATCCTCAGCTCGTTAGGATAGAGTTAGAGTCTATCCTAACGAGCTGAGGATCTGAATCAGGTGTGTTAAACAAGGGAGACATACACAATATGCAGAGCAGTGGGTCGCGAGGACTGGAGTTGAGAAACACTGACATAGATTCCACTGAGCAGCCATCTCCACCAGACCCATTATTGGAGTTGGAACTAAGCCGGCAGAAGTCCCAAAGTCAGCTGTTGCACATACAAACCGTCAAGCTTGAAACTCAGCGTGCCATCCGTCTGAAAGAGCTGACGCTCGAAATTAAAACTAAAGTTCCTAACAAGCCTCACTCAAAAAATAAAATAAATGTTGGATTGTTCTAACACAGTCTCATCCCAATTCGTCATATAACTGACGTTTTTGGGACGTCTTTTGACCATTCGTCAATATACGACTTTTCAGGGCCCCCTAAACGTCGGTAGATGACGATCCCGGGTCGTCATACAACTGACGCTTTACCTTTAACGTCAGTTAGGTGATGAGTTGGGTTTAAGGTTAGGTTTAGGTCTGGGGTAGAGTTAGGATCCCATAGCTTCATCTACCGATGTTTAAGGGGGCCCTAAAAGTCGTATATTGACGAATGGTCAAAAGACGTCCCAAAACGTCAGTTATATGACGAATTGGGATGAGACTGCGCTGTAATTTCACGCGCGATATTCGCCGACGTTTAATGCCGCGTGACTAAACAAAGGGCGCCAATGTGAGTGTGCACATCTATGCGTAAAACGGCATGCGTAAAAAAAAAAAAACGCCTCGCCTTTTTTTAGTTTGACGCGCCACGTCAACTACTTTCCGACCAATGAGATTGGTGCTTTTGCTCACGTGTTTGGAGCTTCTGAAATGGAGCTTACAGTAAAACACAACTTGGGGGCACTCAAACAGAAAACGGTCTTGCCGAGCACACATAGAGAACGGAGAAGAAGATATAGTAGCGTCGCCGTCTACACGGCCAGGAACAAATAAGACGAGGAAGAGGCAAGGCAAGATGAATGTACAGTAGAGCTGCTGGTCTCGTTGGTGTTCGAACATAAAGAACTATGTGACAAACGCGACTGCGACTACAAATACAAACGTCTTGATTAAAAGAGAACTTTAATGAAGTGGTATTGCAGAGCAAATGGGCGCAATCTAATGTCGGGAATGAATTTGCATGTTCACTTGGCTCATCGTCAGCGAAAATCAGTTTCGCTGATCAATAACAATTCAAAATCAATAACACGCACGCTGATATTCGTCCCGGTGTGCACTCACTCATCCATTAATATTTTATTAATTTAAGTGACACATACTTAAATTGATAGACTATGGCTGACTATTTGCAAGCAACATCTAATTTTAACATCTTAAATGTTAACATTTACATTCTCCTTTATCCAAATTTGAAAATAAATCAGTCCACAGCGAAACAAAATGCTCCACTCTTCTTGGTAACCCACTGTAATTTAAATGGTTCCAATGTAATTTAACATAAAACACAATTGCACACTGAAGTCTTCCCGTTTTCTAAATTTCTCAAACCCCCCCCCCCCCAAAAAAAAAAACAACAACATAAAATAACACTAAATTTTAACATTTATAGTCTCTTAATTCAACCATATGCAAAGCATGTTGGGAACTAACAAGCACCGCCCAGTTTCAGTTAATGCAACACAAATCAATCATGTAATCCAACACAAACAGATTAAGTAAACTTAAATTGTACATATATTTAAGCAGATTGAACACAATCAAATTAAGTTCGGGCAAAATGGCAGTTGACTCACACTATAGACCATTTTGCAAAATGTAAACAACACTGGTCCAGAAACACTTCCTGTTTCAGTTTGTAACTGTTTTCTTTATCTCACATGTAAAGAAAACATCTTAAAGATGTTTGTTTAACTTTTTGATTCAGTTTTATATGTTCTGTTGGTTGTATTTTATCCCAGCTTTTATAGTGTTAAACTGAAACAGGAAGTGCTTCTGGACCAGTGTTGTTTACATCTTGCAAAATGGTCTATATGCCACCCTCTGGATGTAAGAATTTTTTACTCAAATTAATGGTTTGTGTTTAAACAATGAGTCACTATTTTGTACTGTTAAGTTGAGACATAATTACATAGACGTTAATAGAAAAAAACATTTCAAGTAAGCTATTTTTTTGAGTGCTCCAACTACTGGTCCATCTAGCACGAGTATAGCAGTGTCTTCTCCGATCACTTTCACTGCTAAATTAATGACGTATTTACTTTCTGTGGTGGTAGTTGTGTAGGCTGTCAATGGAGTGACAGAAAGCTTGATTTCATTGAAAAGATCTTCATTTGTGTTCCACAGATGAACGGACAGTGTTGGGAAGTAATTAACTACAGGTAGTGATGCTATTAACTTTAACAACTGTTGGCATCATGGCAGCCGATTTACCCTGACTAGCACCACCAAGTTCAAGTTATATTCGCAATTCCTTTTGATACCACTATCAGCGCAGAGATGATTCGCCTTAATTACACCCCTACACCAATACTAACCATTTGAAAGTGAGTTTTATGTTGTTGCAGAGGTCAGAAGGCCAATGAGTGCAGTGGTCCATCTGAAATTATAAGGGTGTATCCATATCCATGTTATTAAATAATTTATAATGAGGGTCTTGAACCCTGACAGTCTGAGTTATATTTCCATTCACCAGTTGTCTGTGGTGGCTCGTGTTTAGAGCGAGCTCACTGTGATATGTCACACATTATGAGCGTCTTCAGCACAAGGAAATCCTAATCAGAGCGCTAATAGGAGGCGGATCCGTCTGTGAGGGAGGAAAGGAAACTGAGGAGGGGGGCGATTTTTCTTTGTGGGAACATCATTAGAGTAACTGATCCCATACATGAGGTGAATGAGAATAGAGCTGCCTGTGAGGCACCATATCGCTTTATTGTGGAGAGTTCAAGCCATGTCTGATCATATCTGTGTGTATTTGACTGCCAAATGGATCCTTTTATCAAAGATGGCCACATGCTGTTCTCACACTCTAAATCCCTTGAAGTCAGATATTTTATGTGTTCAGTGTAGAAATGATGGATTACAGATGCATAATGGCCAAACTAGACTAACATTTCTCCACCATGTCTAGTATGTGTTACAATATAAGATGCACATACCAGTTGTTCCCTATCAGTCAGTCACGTCAGAACTGAACTGACAAATTGGGATCTCGTCTGAGAGCCCAATCACCTTAGAGTGGTAACAGAACAAGCCAATGGCGAGTGAGATTTGCATCACAAGCCGCTCCCCTGCTTCCATGTATATCCCCTGCTTCCATGTATACTTACATCAAGATTTCGCTTTGGAGCCGAGTGGACAATTGTCTTCTCTCTGCTCTCAATCATTGTTTCATTTCTAGAGAAGAGGAAAGCTGTTTGTGTGTGGTGTGAAGTAGTGTTTCAGTGGAGGTCATGGTTGCTGTTCCCTTGTGCATTACAATAACTTATCAAAATGATATAGTTTTCAATGTCTTCAATTCCAATGTTCTTTTATAAGTTCAAATCAATTTAACTTCAAAATATTTTTTTATAATATAATTTGAAATGACTTGTACAGCCAAATTGATTCTTGTACAGCCAATTTGGTGCTTCAACATGGAAAGAGCAATTTCCCTAAAAGAGTAAACATAGGTGCCATGTTGTCTTTTTAAAGATCCCATTCCACTCGTGTGTTTGGGGTTATTTCCTGGCCACGTCTTACAGCCAAGATCTCTGCTTCACGTGTCTGGCCCGTAAGCACGCTTAGGTGGAATTCGTTGATGTGACATGCACCCACTGTGGGAAGATAGCCATTACGATGTTGAGATCAAGACTAAGATACCTTGAAAAAGGTGGAGTGCCCTCTTGCTTTCCCCAATCTGTTATTTTCTGTACAGCAGAGGGAGACTTCGCTTAATACACTGGGTAATCTGAAGATTACAGTGGGAACGCTCCTTTCGGGCGAATCCCTGTGGCCCTCCCACTCCTCTTTTCCATCGCAGTCTATGGAGCTTCTAGCTGTGGTTGTTGCTGGGCCTTCTCATGGACGTCCCAACATCATCTAATTCAGGGTCCTCTGAGAATGAAAATTTGGCTGTACTGCCTCCTTCAGGGAGAGTAGTGTTGTTCGAGTCTGACCCGGAGCCTTTGCAAGTGGACGATGCAGGTGGTATCTCCGGGCGGGGTGTGCTGAACAGCGTCATTCCAGTACCGTTGTACCCGCAAAATACTGCCACCTCGCGGAGTCAACCATATCTCCAATCCAAGGCCTGTAAGTTCTCGGCTGCACTCACAGTGCCGCTGGACAGACTGACTCTGCCCTGCATGCCATGGCCCTCCTGCAAGTATACCAGGCCAAGGCACTAAAAGAGCTGTACGAGGGTATCAGGGTTCTAGACTAAGGGCGACGATAAAAAATGTGTTTAGGACGAACAGAAATATCCTCCTAGCCTAG
This sequence comes from Hybognathus amarus, assembly GCA_030378365.1. Taxonomy (NCBI): domain Eukaryota; kingdom Metazoa; phylum Chordata; class Actinopteri; order Cypriniformes; family Leuciscidae; genus Hybognathus; species Hybognathus amarus. The sequence continues at coordinate 36,531 of JAQIUQ010001897.1, read as the reverse complement.
AAATCTAGACGCAACCTCAGCGGCGTAGCAACTATGTGGTCTAGCAACTCTCCGTTGACTTTCGAAGTGGAAAATCCAAACTCTGGTCTGGCCAATCACATCGTGTATAGAGTTGGTGGGCGGGCTTAACACAATGATCGGCAGAGTTGTGACGGTTCTGCGCCGTGATTTCCAAAACGCATGGGTCTCACTCAGCCACAGCCATCATCGCTCTGGTTGGTTAGCGCTATCCTATGGCGTGCAGAGGGATATTGAAAGACAACCTTTTATCCCGCCCCCGGATTGAGGTATGCCAATTGTGAGTTCCCAGACCTAACATCTTGATAGGTCTGGTTTGCCAGGCTAATATCCTCCAGGATGCCTACAGGATGAAAGACATTTTTGTATGTGTGTTAATTTATTATTAGCCTATTAGGCTAACTTACTTAGGAAATACCCAAATTAACCGACCAAGCGCTGACTACATTGGGGCGCGTCTTCTCATGATGTTACTATAGTTATCACTGGCCAGCTATACTCACCCGGAGACTTGTTACCGGGTAATGGGTTAATTTATCAAATGGCTTAATGACACCGCAAATATGTTGCTGGTTAAACAACGGTAACATTATACAGATTGAGCACCAAGATGGCCCTGCATCTCATCCTTCTCTTTATAGAGAAGTTAAGGTAAAGTTTTTTTTTACCATTAAGTCAATTGATGTTGATTAATATGCGCGAGGGAGAGAGAGCAAGACAGCACTTGTGTTGTTGAAGACGGTGAAAGCGTGCCCGCGGCCGAGGCTCTCTCTCTCTCCGTTCGTTATGCGCCCATCAAGCGCAGCAGTCATTCTATTCTACATCACTTACCGATCAAATAAGGCTTTGGCGGGACAAAAACACGATTTAGAGGCCGGCAAAAAACTCTTGTTTGTATTTACTTTTGTGCACTAGATGGCCATTTTTTGTTCTTCCTTGACGTTCATTCGTCATCTTCGCTTTATTTTTCGTGAAGCATTATTTTGCTTTCTACAGAGTACACTACACGTAGGAACCTAAATTTGCTTTAACACTTAAAAATTAGGTTAGGTTGTTGATGTTCATATTTAAGTTAAAATAATAAAATTACACTAGCCTGGTAGTGAATTTGGGAGCTCATTTTCCTAGAGGTCCCACTGTATATGCTGAGTGTAAGCCGCTCTGCAACAGAGTCTTGAGATTTGAAGATTCACAGTTCTTGATTGAGAAGGTCTTCTTTTGAACCTGTGTCTGTTTCCATAATCTCAACTTTGTTCCCACACGTCCCTATTACATACAGCTGTGACTCAGGGTTCTGATACAGGAAGTAATCCTCTCTCACCCTGCCACCTCTCTTTCTCAGCAGACCACACAAAAAGATAGAGGAGGTGAAAAAGAGACAGCTTATCAGGAGAAACCAATCGCTATGTACCTCCACAGGCTAATCTGATCAATAGCTCTCTCTTTATGCATGAATACACAGGAGCTGCCGTACAGATTCAGCTTACTACCGTCCTGTGTAAACACACCTGTGCGCAACCATTCATTTAATCACTGGCTTTGCCTTAAGTGCTTTGACCTCAAATGTGTTTGAATAAACCTCACAGGCGCAGAGAGTGCAGGCAGAGCTGCATCGATTGGCTGTGGCCTCTGGACCATTTGGTATTCATTACAATAGAAGAGATAATGGCTGAAAAATAGATTCTAAAAACCAATTTTAATTTAAATACACACACTAAATAAAGCCATATCGATCTGGAAAATAATTTGATTCTTTCAGATCGGTTTTCATCTGCATCTGTTCACCCGAGGACTAGTGTTCTAAGTTTGTTGTCGCATTCATCATGTGTTAGTTCAGTTTTAAAATATCAATATGTTTGTGTTGTGGGCATTGACATGCATGGTGTCTGTTTTCGACCTGCTTTTCTCTTTTTTGAGGCTTTTAAGTTGACTCTGAATTAGAAGCATTGCAATTCCCAAGGCAACTTTGCCTCAGCTATTGCTTTATGTTTATGTCCGCTATGAATTGAACTCAGTTTGATTCTTAAACTCGTTAATTTAGGTACTGCCTGAGTTCTAGTTCATTGTTTCTTATTCTCACACTTTTCTTGTTCTGTTGAATGTATTCTATGTATTCTCAGCAGACACTAATAATCGTCTATCAACTTTCAGAAAGGTTATTTTCATTAGGGATGTCCCGATCCGATACTCAGGATCAGTATCGGCTCCGATCCTGCCATTTTTGCGGGATCGGGTATCGATCAGACGAGGCAGATCCAAATCCGATATTGTGCGTATACTATGATATTGTTAAGCTCCACAGAAGGCACAAAAACATTCTAAAGTACCATAACGTTTTCGTGCACTCTATTATAAGTGTTCTGAAGCCATTATGTGTGAGAGAAATTAATATTCAAGTCATTAAATTCAAGATCACGTCAACTTTTCCCTCTCGCGGCTGTCAGTCATTCTCCATTCAGCACTCAAACAGCGCGTCGCAAAAATGGAGGCTCTAGACCCTTCCAGAGCTGAGATATTGAGATATTTATAATGGCATAAATGCTACGTGGGATCTCAATATCTCAGCTCTGAAAGGGTCTAGAGCCTCCATTTTGCCCATGGCCCTCCATCAGAATCCAGAGTTTCAAGAAGATCAGAGCAACTCAAAATTTCAACCCCCCCCACCAAAAAAAAACGACAATGGTACCCCTTACGTTTTTTTTTTTGTGCAAAAAATAAGTTTCTCCAATCTTCTTGAAACTCTGGATTCTGATAGAGGGCCATGGGACTTAGACCTGAGTGCAAAAATGGAGGCTCTGAGACCCTCTCAGAGCTGAGATATTGAGATCCCACGTGGCATTTATGGCATTGTAAATATCTCAATATCTCAGCTCTGAAAGGGTCTAGAGCCTTGGGACTTAGACCTGAGTGCAAAAATGGAGGCTCTAGACCCTTCCAGAGCTGAGATATTAATAAGGGCATAAATGCTACGTAGGATCTCAATATCTCAGCTCTGGAAGGGTCTAGAGCAGGGGTCTCAAATTCAAATGAACTGGGGGCAGCTGGAGATAGAGTCTGGGTCAGGCCGGGCCGCATCAAGTATTCCATAAAAAAAAAAAAAACTTTTACAAACTTTCTTTGTCTTTTTCTTATATACAACATCATTGTGATAGTCATATTTGCTTTTTATTTTCTTTTTACAACACTATTATATTGAATGCTTTTTTCTTTTCTTTTTTTTCGGAAGGCACATTTCCTTTTATTATACCTAGAAAAACAATTATTGCTTTTGAAATACAAATAATTCTTTTTACACATGTATAGTGTCTCAGGCAAATTACTGACTTTGCACATATCAAAGCAAACCTTCTTATCAAACGGTTGGACCAAGTTCATTACATGAACTAAAGTTCAGTTCACAAATTTAAAAAATGAACTAGTTCATAGTTCTTTTTTTCCATATGTTGCTGCAAGCTTCTTTTTTATTATTAGGCTATTATTATTGCCACAGCCCATATACAACCACAGATAACAATTATTTTATTGATGGGCAAAGTTTGCACTGACATGTAAGATTTTCCCATCCTCAATGACCTCATAAAACCCTTTTAAATGATCTAAAGACGCCTCCTCGCTCCTCGGTTCACAGACACTAGAATGAATGAGTTCACTATAACGTTCATCGGGCAGTAATACAGTAACTGTTAGGCTACGTTCAGTTCACGTCGCCCAAAATATGAACGAGTTCATGAACTATCGTTCATTGAACGCGTTCAGACACAACACATATAACAAGCTCAAAATGATTATTCTCACATTGTTTTAGAGCAGGGTTATCCAACACGTCGCTCGCAAGGTAACAGTAGCTTCAGCTGATTTGGTGGTGGTAGATCGCCTTGGGTCTGTTTTGCATATCGCGCTCACATATTTTGCACGCTCAAGTAGGCTACGTTTCAAATGTAGGCGCGCATCAAGCGCCGAGCGCACTTATAAATTGACGCAACGTGCTCATTTTTTCCAGGCGCAGTATATGTTTGTACTTTGTAGTTTCTATGACAACTATTGACAACAAACCCACCGTAAGCTGTCACGAGACTATCTATGGTAGCCATAAAGCCTCGTTCACACCGCCAGCGATTTTGTCGCTGTGTGTCGCTAGGCTCTGTACAGTGGTGTCGCTTGTGGGCGTTCGTAGTGCTGTCGCTCTGCTGTTATTGGTAGACTGCACGTCAGGCCATATCTATACAAAAGACCATCACAAGTGATATATACAACTATATAATTTTAATTTGACGGGGAATGAATGACTTTTAAGGCTAAAAAGAAACTGTATGCTGTTGGGAGAGTGTTTTTATATTACCACAGCAGTGTTCAGTGGATTAAATCATTTACTAGATCAACGATTGATCAATGAACAAATTAAACTCACTCATACTGGCACACATTATAAAAACGGCATTCGAATTTGACAAATAATCATTTTTCTTGTGCCTAATTGTCAACGTAATGCAGGGGAAATTGCAAAATGAACTGCAGCAGTGCTAAACGTGCATCATAAAATTAAAACACTCGAACTATACGTTAAAATGTATGCATTAAACTCACTGAGACTGTCGACAGTTTCTTTTCCATGCATCATTTTATTATCCATGTATGTGGTTACAGTAAAATCATATTAAACAGTGAACTCGTCGTCAAACTCTTTCTTTCTTGCCTGCACTCGAGACGGTGACGTGAGCTCCACTGAAAGACAGTCTTCTTTCCTATTGGTTGTCGCTCGCGAAAATCGCTTCTGATTTGCATAAAGTTGAAAATTCTCAACTTTTGTCGCTTGTCTCTTGTCGCTTGACACGCCCACATTCTGTCGCCAACGGTCACTGTCGCTCGTGTCGCCGGATGTCGCCAGCGCTCCATTGAAATGAATGGGATCTTGTCGCTTTGTCGCTGCGTGTCGCTGGCGGTGTGAACGGGGCTTAAGGGATAAAAAATAAGGCTCTAGACCCTTCCAGAGCTGAGATATTGAGATATTTATAAGGGCATAAATGCTACGTGGGATCTCAATATCTCAGCTCTGGAAGGGTCTAGAGCCTCATTTTGCACTCAGGTCTAAGTCCCATGGCCCTCTATCAGAATCCAGAGTTTCAAGAAGATTGGAGAAACTTTTAGTTGCAAAAAAAAAAAAAAAAAAAAACGACAGTGGTACCCCTTACGATTTTTTTTTTGGTGTGAAAAAGAAGTTTCTCCAATCTTCTTGAAACTCTGGATTCTGATAGAGGGCAATGGGACTTAGACCTGAGTGCAAAAATGGAGGCTCTAGACCCTTCCAGAGCTGAGATATTGAGATCCCATGTATCATTTATGCCCTTATAAATATCTCAATATCTCAGCTCTGGGAGGGTCTAGACTCTAGAGCAGGGTTTCTCAACCTTTTGCCTACTGCGACCCACTTTTTTTGTATGCCAGTCATATGACCCACTAAGGTGGGAAATAAATCAATAAATGAAATTCCTCATTAATCTAGGCTACACCGTAGGCCTATGCTTATTACAATCAATGATAATCACGAAAACACACAAATATTTTCAATAATTAGGCAGACTATGAGGCAAACCATTTTTTTACTCACGTTATTGTGATAGCCTACTTGTGACTGTCGCTCTAAAATGATAATATCCAGATATTTTGGAAAAGTGTGACTCGTATTGTCGCACACAAATAACTGTTGTCAGCCAAAGTCCTGCTTTTTGTTTTTATTGCAATCACTGTTGAAAATCCCGACTCACAAAGATAGTGCTAAATGGAAAGAGAAACTTTATTGCACAATCTGCGAGTTGTGAAGTATTATTTTCCTTTCAATCCAATTTAAATTAGATTCAGATCGAGGTGTTTACATGAAGGCTTTTTTTATTCTAAATGAGCCGTTCATTAACGCATTATTTGGATTTGGGTGCATGTAAACGTAGCCTGTTGCCTTTTGTGAAGCCCAATTTTTGGCTGTGTCGATTGACATTGAAAAAGTCTTGCGACCCCCTATAGAACGAACAACGACCCACTAGTGGGTCCCGACCCACTGGTTGAGAAACACTGGTCTAGAGCCTCCATTTTTGCACTCAGGTCTAAGTCCCATGGCCCTCTATCAGAATCCAGAGTTTCAAGAAGATTGGAGAAACTTTTATTTTTCGCACCAAAAAAAATCATAAGGGGTACCACTGTCGTTTTTTTTGTGCAAAAAAAAGTTTCTCCAATCTTCTTGAAACTCTGGATTGGAAATGGAGGCTCTAGACCCTTCCAGAGCTGAGATATTGAGATCCCACTTAGCATTTATGCCATTATAAATATCTCAATATCTCAGCTCTGGAAGGGTCTAGAGCCTCCATTTGCACTCAGGTCTAAGTCCCATGGCCCTCTATCAGAATCCAGAGTTTCAAGAAGATTGGAGAAACTTTTTTTTTCACACCCAAAAAAAAAAAAAAAATGTTAGGGGTACCACTGTCGTTTTTTTTCTAGAGCCTCCATTTTTAGAGCCTCCATTTTTGCACTCAGGTCTAATTCCCATGGCCCTCTATCAGAATCCAGAGTTTCATGAAGATTGGAGAAACTTTTATTTTTCGCACCAAAATAAATCATAAGGGGTACCACTGTTGTTGTTTTTTTTTGGTGCAAAAAAAGTTTCTCCAATCTTCTTGAAACTCTGGATTCTGATAGAGGGCCATGGGACTTAGACCTGAGTGCAAAATGGAGGCTCTAGACCCTTCCAGAGCTGAGATATTGTGATTCCACGTAGCATTTATGCCCTTATAAATATCTCAATATCTCAGCTCTGGGAGGGTCTAGAGCCTCCATTTTTGCACTCAGGTCTAAATCCCATGTCCCTCTATCAGAATCCAGAGTTTCAAGAAGATTGGAGAAACTTTACTTCACACCAAAAAAAAAAAAAAAAAAAACGACAGTGGTACCCCTTATGTTTTTTTTTTGGTGTGAAAAAAAAAAGTTTCTCCAATCTTCTTGAAACTCTGGATTCTGATTCAGGGATGTCCCGATCCGATGCTCAGGATCGGTATCGCTCCGATCCTGCCATTTTTTGCGGGATCGGGTATCGATTAACACGAGGCCGATCCACATCCGATATTGTGCGTATACTATTATGTTATTGTTAAGCCCCACAGAAGGCACAAAAACATTCTAAAGTACCATAACGTACTTTCGTGCACTCTATTATAAGTGTTCTGAAGCCATTATGTGAGAGAGAAATTAATATTTAAGTCATTAAATTCAAGATCACGTAAACTTTTTCCTCTCGCGGCTGTCAGTCATTCTCCGTTCAGCACTCAAACAGCGCGTCTTGTTCGGTTACAGTCAATGATGAAACTATCTTCAAGATGATTCAATGTTAATAATTATACTTTATCTGTAGATAAAGGTATATGTTTTCGCATAAAACAACATTATCTTGCTGGACTTAATTGCTGTAACTTAATCGTGTTACTTTCCACCTGGTGTCGGACGCCCTCGGTTAGATCACAACACTAGAGTCAGAGCGCTATTGTTCTTCACGCGCACAGTAACTGAAATTTAAAACTGTTGAAAGAAAAGGCTCAATAAACTATAGATACTGTATAATACACTGTCCATCAATATGTATTTCCTTTGTGCTTTGCACTTTTCAAAACGGACTCGACGCGCAGCGTGCATAGAATAGGGTGCATACTTGGCTGCGCGCTTTAACTCCACGTGGTTTCAAGCGCATCATTCTGCGCTCGGGATGCGCATAAGCGCTTTGTGCCGCACTGTGTTGGAGTCATTCATATCATAATGCAGTGACGAAATTAAAGCTTCTTAACATTAATAATTATTAATGTTGCTGACTCATTAAATAGCTGTGCTATACACTTAGAACATGTCTCAATTTTAAAATTCTTAAATAATTATCTTTTTCATTTTTGTTATATTGTTTTTCATGAATGTATTTTACAACAATACAAAGAGCAATATATATTATTCAATAATCTAGTTTATAATAGCATTTTTTTGTCATAGATTGTGATTATATATTTTGGGGATTTGTTGTTTATCTTTATAATGAAGCTGTCTGTATTAAGTAGATTGTGTTTAACACACACAAGAGTGATAATCAGTTTAACACACAGTTATAGAAATTCTACTTGCTTTAAAAAAAAACTGTACTGGTATTTACAATGTAGAATACTGCTGTTTAAATTGTTTTAACTTTAAACCTGTTGGTAGCTAGCTTTAAGTAGCCTACTAAAGTACCAGTATTTTCTTTTATTTCTATATGTATATATATATATATATATATATATATATATATATATATATATATATATATATATATATATTGTAGTGTTTGAAAAAAGGGTGGCAATCTTTCATAATCAACTGTTGTTGTGGACTATATTCTGAAGGTATATTTTAAGGGGCTAATTGAGAAAATTGCTATATTTTTATTAGTTTAAAAATAAAATAAAAATATTGGATTAATATCGGTATCGGCAAAAGCCAAAGCTGCGGCATCGGTATCTAGGAAGTGAAAAAGTGGTATCGGGACATCCCTAATTCTGATAGAGGGCCATGGGACTTAGACCTGAGTGCAAAAATGGAGGCTCTAGACCCTTCCAGAGCTGAGATATTGAGATCCCACTTAGCATTTTTCCAATTTTAAATATCTCAATATCTCAGCTCTGGAAGGGTCCAGAGCCTCCATTTTGCACTCAGGTCTAAGTCCCATGGCCCTCTATCAGAATCCAGAGTTTCAAGAAGATTGGAGAAACTTTTTTTTCACACCAAAAAAAAAAAAAAAAACCGACAGTGGTACCCCTTATGTTTTTTTTTTGTGTGAAAAAAAGTTTCTCCAATCTTCTTGAAACTCTGGATTCTGATAGAGGGCCATGGGACTTAGACCTGAGTGCAAAAATGGAGGCTCTAGACCCTTCCAGAGCTGAGATATTGAGATCCCAGCGTAGAATTTATGCCCTTATAAATATCTCAATATCTCAGCTCTGGGAGGGTCTAGAGCCTCCATTTTTGCACTCAGGTCTAAATACCATGTCCCTCTATCAGAATCCAGAGTTTCAAGAAGATTTGAGAAACTTTTTTCCCACCAAAAAAAACGACAGTGGTACCCCTTATGTTTTTTTTTTGGTGCGAAAAAAAAAGTTTCTCCAATCTGCTTGAAACTCTGGATTCTGATAGAGGGCCATGGGATTTAGACCTGAGTGCAAAAATGGAGGCTCTAGACCCTTCCAGAGCTGAGATATTGAGATCCCACTTAGCATTTTTCCAATTTTAAATATCTCAGCTCTGGAAGGGTCCAGAGCCTCCATTTTGCACTCAGGTCTAAGTCCCATGGCCCTCTATCGGAATCCAGAGTTTCAAGAAGATTGGAGAAACTTTTTTTTCACACCAAAAAAAAAAAAACGACAGTGGTACCCCTTATGTTTTTTTTTCGGTGCGAAAAAAGTTTCTCATTCAAAGAACTAATTCAGAGGATCTTTAGTCATTACTTAAAAATATATATTGTTGTGAAATAAAAAATCAAGTTCTGAGATACTGTTACAGTTTTTACTTGTAATTGTTATCATATTTGAGCTTTGATGACACACAAATTGTGCGTATTGATTAAATATACAATCATGAGTTGTCAAGAGTTTAACATTTTCAGTTAATAAAAAATAATTTAAATTTGAGTTCTGTTAATGTAAAATACAATTTGATGACGTGTAAACGGCCCACAGTTTCCCGCATGTGCACGCATGTTCAAGGTCAGAACGAGTGACTACAGCTGAAACGCATTGAAGCATGTGGTGAATGGTAAGTAATTTTATGCTTAATTAGTACACATATTTGCAATCGCTCAGGATTCTGTTTGTGATGATAGCCTACTGTAACCGAATACCGAAATCTGGAAATCTTTAGATAGCAGTTTGAATGGTGCTGAGTGGTGTTTTGACAATTCAGAGCCACCGAATTACGAATCCGAAAAAACGTATAGGCTACGAAAATGTCGGACTCTGTGCAAGGGCCTGCAATAGGCTACAGTCTATGTGCCGAGCTGTCTTTTACTGTCTATGGTGCCAAGGTATAGTTAGCTAGTAGCTCCCCGTGTCTCAGTGCTTGTTTTCAACAGACACACAAAAAAGCCTGATCTCCATTGTATGTTGATAATTTATGGAAGAACCATATTTCATTTATAAGGTTAATAAGTTAATATTCATGTTAAGACAGTTAATGTGATAAATATTTTTGTCGATTTTGTCGCTGTGTGTCGCTAGGCTCTGTACAGTGATGTCGCTTGTGGGCGTTCGTAGTGCTGTCGCTCTGATGTTATTGGTAGACTGCACGTCAGGCCATATCTGATACAAAAGACCATCACAAGTGATATATACAACTATATAATTTTAATTTGACGGGGAATGAATGACTTTTAAGGCTAAAAAGAAACTGTATGCTGTTGGGAGAGTGTTTTTATATTACCACAGCAGTGTTCAGTGGATTAAATCATTTACTAGATCAACGATCGATCAATGAACAAATTAAACTCACTCATACTGGCACAAATTATAAAAACGGCATTCGAATTTGACAAATAATCAATTTTCTTGTGCCTAATTGTCAACGTAATGCAGGGGAAATTGCAAAATGAACTGCAGCAGTGCTAAACGTGCATCATAAAATTAAAACACTCGAACTATACGTTAAAATGTATGCATTAAACTCACTGAGACTGTCGACAGTTTCTTTTCCATGCATCATTTTATTATCCATGTATGTGGTTACAGTAAAATCATATTAAACAGTGAACTCGTCGTCAAACTCTTTCTTTCTTGCCTGGACTCGAGACGGTGACGTGAGCTCCACTGAAAGACAGTCTTCTTTCCTATTGGTTGTCGCTCGCGAAAATCGCTTCTGATTTGCATAAAGTCTGAAAATTCTCAACTTTTGTTGCTTGTCTCTTGTCGCTTGACACGCCCACATTCTGTCGCCAACGGTCACTGTCGCTCGTGTCGCCGGATGTCGCCAGCGCTCCATTGAAATGAATGGGATCTTGTCGCTTTGTCGCTGCGTGTCGCTGGCGGTGTGAACGGGGCTTAAGGGATAAAAAATAAGGCTCTAGACCCTTCCAGAGCTGAGATATTGAGATATGTATAAGGACATAAATGCTATGTGGGATCTCAATATCTCAGCTCTGGAAGGGTCTAGAGCCTCCATTTGCACTCAGGTCTAAGTCCCATGGCCCTCTATCAGAATCCAGAGTTTCAAGAAGATTGGAGAAACTTTTTTTTGCAAAAAAAAAAAAAAAAAAAACGACAGTGGTACCCCTTACGTTTTTTTTTTGGTGTGAAAAAGAAGTTTCTCCAATCTTCTTGAAACTCTGGATTCTGATAGAGGGCAATGGGACTTAGATCTGAGTGCAAAAATGGAGGCTCTAGACCCTTCCAGAGCTGAGATATTGAGATCCCATGTATCATTTATGCCCTTATAAATATCTCAATATCTCAGCTCTGGGAGGGTCTAGAGCCTCCATTTTTGCACTCAGGTCTAAGTCCCATGGCCCTCTATCAGAATCCAGAGTTTCAAGAAGATTGGAGAAACTTTTATTTTTCGCACCAAAAAAAATCATAAGGGGTACCACTGTCGTTTTTTTTTTGGTGCAAAAAAGTTTCTCCAATCTTCTTGAAACTCTGGATTCTGATAGAGGGCCATGGGACTTAGACCTGAGTGCAAAAATGGAGGCTCTAGACCCTTCCAGAGCTGAGATATTGAGATCCCACTTAGCATTTATGCCATTATAAATATCTCAATATCTCAGCTCTGGAAGGGTCTAGAGCCTCCATTTGCACTCAGGTCTAAGTCCCATGGCCCTCTATCAGAATCCAGAGTTTCAAGTAGGTTGGAGAAACTTTTTTTTTTTTCACACCAAAAAAAAAAAAAAAATGTTAGGGGTACCACTGTCGTTTTTTGTCTAGAGCCTCCATTTTTAGAGCCTCCATTTTTGCACTCAGGTCTAATTCCCATGGCCCTCTATCAGAATCCAGAGTTTCATGAAGATTGGAGAAACTTTTATTTTTCGCACCAAAATAAATCATAAGGGGTACCACTGTTGTTGTTTTTTTTTTTGGTGCAAAAAAAGTTTCTCCAATCTTCTTGAAACTCTGGATTCTGATAGAGGGCCATGGGACTTAGACCTGAGTGCAAAATGGAGGCTCTAGACCCTTCCAGAGCTGAGATATTGAGATTCCACGTAGCATTTATGCCCTTATAAATATCTCAATATCTCAGCTCTGGGAGGGTCTAGAGCCTCCATTTTTGCACTCAGGTCTAAATTCCATGTCCCTTTATCAGAATCCAGAGTTTCAAGAAGATTGGAGAAACTTTTCTTCACACCAAAAAAAAAAAAAAAAAAAAAAAACGACAGTGGTACCCCTTATGTTTTTTTTTTTTTGGTGCGAAAAAAAAAGTTTCTCCAATCTTCTTGAAACTCTGGATTCTGATAGAGGGCAATGAGACTTAGACCTGAGTGCAAAAATGGAGGCTCTAGACCCTTCCAAAGCTGAGATATTGAGATCCCATGTATCATTTATGCCCTTATAAATATCTCAATATCTCAGCTCTGGGAGGGTCTAGAGCCTCCATTTTGCACTCAGGTCTAAGTCCCATGGCCCTCTATCAGAATCCAGAGTTTCAAGAAGATTGGAGAAACTTTTATTTTTCGCACAAAAAAAAATCATAAGGGGTACCACTGTTGTTTTTTTTTTGGTGCAAAAAAAAGTTTCTCCAATCTTCTTGAAACTCTGGATTCTGATAGAGGGCCATGGGACTTAGACCTGAGTGCAAAAATGGAGGCTCTAGACCCTTCCAGAGCTGAGATATTGAGATTACACGTAGCATTTATGCCCTTATAAATATCTCAATATCTCAGCTCTGGGAGGGTCTAGAGCCTCCATTTTTGCACTCAGGTCTAAATCCCATGTCCCTCTATCAGAATCCAGAGTTTCAAGAAGATTGGAGAAACTTTTCTTCACATCAAAAAAAAAACAAAAAAAAACGACAGTGGTACCCCTTATGATTTTTTTGGTGCAAAAAAAAAGTTTCTCCAATCTTCTTGAAACTCTGGATTCTGATAGAGGGCCATGGGACTTAGACCTGAGTGCAAAAATGGAGGCTCTAGACCCTTCCAGAGCTGAGATATTGAGATCCCACTTAGCATTTATGCCATTATAAATATCTCAATATCTCAGCTCTGGAAGGGTCTAGAGCCTCCATTTGCACTCAGGTCTAAGTCCCATGGCCCTCTATCAGAATCCAGAGTTTCAAGAAGATTGGAGAAACTTTTTTTTGCACACCAAAAAAAAAAAAAAAAAATGTTAGGGGTACCACTGTCGTTTTTTTTCTAGAGCCTCCATTTTTAGAGCCTCCATTTTTGCACTCAGGTCTAATTTCCATGGCCCTCTATCAGAATCCAGAGTTTCATGAAGATTGGAGAAACTTTTATTTTTTCGCACCAAAATAAATCATAAGGGGTACCACTGTGTTGTTTTTTTGGTGCAAAAAAAGTTTCTCCAATCTTCTTGAAGCGCTGGATTCTGATAGAGGGCCATGGGACTTAGACCTGAGTGCAAAATGAAGGCTCTAGACCCTTCCAGAGACTGAGATATTGAGATTCCACTGTAGCATTTATGCCCTTATAAATATCTCAATATCTCAGCTCTGGGAGGGTCTAGAGCCTCCATTTTTGCACTCAGGTCTAAATTCCATGTCCCTCTATCAGAATCCAGAGTTTCAAGAAGATTGGAGAAACTTTTCTTCACACCAAAAAAAAAAAAAAAAAAAACGACAGTGGTACCCCTTATGTTTTTTTTTTTGGTGCGAAAAAAAAAAGTTTCTCCAATCTTCTTGAAACTCTGGATTCTGATAGAGGGCAATGAGACTTAGACCTGAGTGCAAAAATGGAGGCTCTAGACCCTTCCAAAGCTGAGATATTGAGATCCCATGTATCATTTATGCCCTTATAAATATCTCAATATCTCAGCTCTGGGAGGGTCTAGAGCCTCCATTTTGCACTCAGGTCTAAGTCCCATGGCCCTCTATCAGAATCCAGAGTTTCAAGAAGATTGGAGAAACTTTTATTTTTCACACAAAAAAAAAATCATAAGGGGTACCACTGTTGTTTTTTTTTGGTGCAAAAAAAAGTTTCTCCAATCTTCTTGAAACTCTGGATTCTGATAGAGGGCCATGGGACTTAGACCTGAGTGCAAAAATGGAGGCTCTAGACCCTTCCAGAGCTGAGATATTGAGATTCCACGTAGCATTTATGCCCTTATAAATATCTCAATATCTCAGCTCTGGGAAGGTCTAGAGCCTCCATTTTTGCACTCAGGTCTAAATCCCATGTCCCTCTATCAGAATCCAGAGTTTCAAGAAGATTGGAGAAACTTTTCTTCACATCAAAAAAAAAAAAAAAAAAAACGACAGTGGTACCCCTTATGATTTTTTGGTGCAAAAAAAAAGTTTCTCCAATCTTCTTGAAACTCTGGATTCTGATAGAGGGCCATGGGACTTAGACCTGAGTGCAAAAATGGAGGCTCTAGACCCTTCCAGAGCTGAGATATTGAGATCCCACTTAGCATTTATGCCATTATAAATATCTCAATATCTCAGCTCTGGAAGGGTCTAGAGCCTCCATTTGCACTCAGGTCTAAGTCCCATGGCCCTCTATCAGAATCCAGAGTTTCAAGAAGATTGGAGAAACTTTTTTTTTCACACCAAAAAAAAAAAAAAAAAATGTTAGGGGTACCACTGTCGTTTTTTTTCTAGAGCCTCCATTTTTAGAGCCTCCATTTTTGCACTCAGGTCTAATTTCCATGGCCCTCTATTCAGAATCCAGAGTTTCATGAAGATTGGAGAAACTTTTATTTTTCGCACCAAAATAAATCATAAGGGGTACCACTGTTGTTGTTTTTTTTGGTGCAAGAAAAAAGTTTCTCCAATCTTCTTGAAACTGCTGGATTCTGATAGAGGGCCATGGGACTTAGACCTGAGTGCAAAATGGAGGCTCAGACCCTTCCAGAGCTGAGATATTGAGATTCCACGTAGCATTTATGCCCTTATAAATATCTCAATATCTCAGCTCTGGGAGGGTCTAGAGCCTCCATTTTTGCACTCAGGTCTAAATCCCATGTCCCTCTATCAGAATCCAGAGTTTCAGAAGATTGGAGAAACTTTTCTTCACACCAAAAAAAAAAAAAAAAACGACAGTGGTGCGAAAAAAAAAAAGTTTCTCCAATCTTCTTGAAACTCTGGATTCTGATTAGGGATGTCCCGATCCGATACTCAGGATCGGTATCGCTCCGATCCTGCCATTTTTTGCGGGATCGGGTATCGATCAGACGAGGCCGATCCACATCCGATATTGTGCGTATACTATTATGTTATTGTTAAGCCCCACAGAAGGCAAAAAAAAACATTCTAAAGTACCATAACGTTTTCGTGCACTCTATTATAAGTGTTCTGAAGCCATTATGTGAGAGAGAAATTAATATTTAAGTCATTAAATTCAAGATCACGTAAACTTTTTCCTCTCGCGGCTGTCAGTCATTCTCCATTCAGCACTCAAACAGCGCGTCGCGTTCGGTTACAGTCAATGATGAAACTATCTTCAAGATGATTCAATGTTAATAATTATACTTTATCTGTAGATAAAGGTATATGTTTTCGCATAAAACAACATTATCTTGCTGGACTTAATTGCTGTAACTTAATCGTGTTACTTTCTACCTGGTGTCGGACGCCCTCGGTTAGATCACAACACTAGAGTCAGAGCGCTATTGTTCTTCACGCGCACAGTAACTGAAATTTAAAACTGTTAAAAGAAAAGGCTCAATAAACTATTGTATAGATAGATACTGTATAATACACTGTCCATCAATATGTATTTCCTTTGTGCTTTGCACTTTTCAAAGCGGACTCGACGCGCAGCGTGCATAGAATAGGGTGCATACTCTGGCTGCGCGCTTTAACTCCACGTGGTTTCAAGCGCATCATTCTGCGCTCGGGATGCGCATAAGCGCTTTGTGCCGCACTGTGTTGGAGTCATTCATATCATAATGCAGTGACGCAATTAAAGCTTCTTAACATTAATAATTATTAATGTTGCTGCCTCATTAAATAGCTGTGCTATACACTTAGAACATGTCTCAATTTTAAAATTCTAAAATAATTATCTTTTTCATTTTTGTTATATTGTTTTTCATGAATGTATTTTACAACAATACAAAGAGCAATATGTATTATTCACTAATCTAGTTTATAATAGCATTTTTTTGTCATAGATTATGATCATATATTTTGGGGATTTGTTGTTTATCTTTATAATGAAGCTGTCTGTATTAAGTAGATTGTGTTTAACACACACAAGAGTGATAATCAGTTTAACACACAGTTATAGAAATTCTACTTGCTTTAAAAAAACTGTACTGGTATTTACAATGTAGAATACTGCTGTTTAAATTGTTTTAACTTTAAACCTGTTGGTAGCTAGCTTTAAGTAGCCTACTAAAGTACCAGTATTTTCTTTTATTTATATATATATATATATATATATATATATATATATATATATATATATATATATATATATATATATATATATATATATATATATATATATATTGTAGTGTTTGAAAAAAGGGTGGCAATCTTTCATAATCAACTGTTGTTGTGGACTATATACTGAAGGTATATTTTAAGGGGCTAATTGAGAAAATTGCTATATTTTTATTAGTTTAAAAATAAAATAAAAATATCGGATTAATATCGGTATCTGGCAAAAGCCAAAGCTGCGGCATCGGTATCGGTATCGGAAGTGAAAAAGTGGTATCGGGACATCCCTAATTCTGATAGGGGGCCATGGGACTTAGACCTGAGTGCAAAAATGGAGGCTCTAGACCCTTCCAGAGCTGAGATATTGAGATCCCACTTAGCATTTTTCCAATTTTAAATATCTCAGCTCTAGAAGGGTCCAGAGCCTCCATTTTTGCACTCAGGTCTAAGTCCCATGGCCCTCTATCAGAATCCAGAGT
Organism: Hybognathus amarus; assembly: GCA_030378365.1. Classification (NCBI taxonomy): domain Eukaryota; kingdom Metazoa; phylum Chordata; class Actinopteri; order Cypriniformes; family Leuciscidae; genus Hybognathus; species Hybognathus amarus. The sequence goes on along the minus strand of JAQIUQ010001897.1, from coordinate 19,438 downwards.
TTCAAGAAGATTGGAGAAACTTTTTTTTCACACCAAAAAAAAAACAAAACGACAGTGGTACCCCTTATGTTTTTTTTTTTGAGTGCGAAAAAAAGTTTCTCCCAGCTCTGAAACTACTGAATTCTGATAGAGGGCCATGGGACTTAGACCTGAGTGCAAAAATGAAGGCTCTAAGACCCTAAAAACTAATTCAGAGGACCTTTAGTCATTACTTAAAATATATATATTGTTGTGAAATAAAAAATCAAGTTCTGAGATACTGTTACAGTTTTTACTTGTATGTTATCTTATTGAGCTTGGATGACACACAAATTGTGCCTATTGATTAAATATACAATCATGAGTTGTCAGAGTTTAACATTTTCAGTTAATAAAAATAATTTAAATTTGAGTTCTGTTAATGTAAAATACAATTTGATGACGTGTAAACGGCCCACAGTTTCCCGCATGTGCACGCATGTTCAAGGTCAGACGAGTGACTACAGTTGAAACGCATTGAAGCGCGTGGTGAATGGTAGCCTAAGTAATTTTATGCTTAATTACTACACATATTTGCAATTGCTCAGGATTCTGTTTGTGATGATAGCCTACTGTAACCGAATACCGAAATCTGGAAGTCCTGAAGGCACTTGCACACTGAGTCCGAAGTTCGCGGCTGAAATTTTTGCACGTTAAAAAATAAATATGACGTTATGTCAATCACACTTACACTACCGCCGAAACTTTAGTCCCTCGTAAAACAAAAATTGGATCGGGTTCGATTTTCTACGTTTTTCATATCTGTAGATAGCAGTTTGAATGGTGCTGAGTGGTGTTTTGACAATTCAGAGCCACCGAATTACGAATCCGAAAAACGTATAGGCTACGAAAATGTCGGACTCTGTGCAAGGGCCTGCAATAGGCTACAGTCTGTGTGCCGAGCTGTCTTTTACTGTCTATGGTGCCGAGGTATAGTTAGCTAGTAGCTCCCCGTGTCTCAGTGCTTGTTTTCAACAGACACACAAAAAAGCCTGATCTCCATTGTCTGTTGATAATTTATGGAAGAACCATATTTCATTTATAAGGTTAATAAGTTAATATTCATGTTAAGACAGTTAATGTGATAAATATTTTTTAAGAAAATTGATGCTTTACGTTGTATTAGAAAGGACAGTAATGGTAATACAGTTCATTTTAATGTTTTGAAAGGAAAATGTATTAAAAGATGAACGTTACATGTATGTTTAAAAGAGAAATATATTACAATTAAAAAATGGTGCTAAAAATATAAATAGTGATTGCATTCCGAGCCGATTCATGTTGAATCCATGCCAATCCATATTTGATGTTTCTGTCTCACTCCATGCTTCTTTACACTGGCCACGTCTCAACTTGAACCCCTTGGTCCACGACACCAGGATACCAGGAGAAGATGAAGGCAAGTTGTCTTATATTATAATATTCTTATAATATTTCTCTTTTAAACATACATGTAACATTAATCTTTTTTGATGCAGCGATTGACAGGCCAGGAGGGTGCATGATCGGCTCGGAATGCATTTTCAATGTGCACATGAATTTTGCTACATCCATTGCGGGACATTTCATGAAAATGCAATCGCAAGTGTCTTGACTGTGAGTGTAAATGCAATTAAGAAAAATAACATTTGAATGAGCGTTTTTGCTTGAACATGTTACACATATCTAATCATTTCTGTAATGCCTTTTAATTTTAATTTTGCCACTTATAAAGTGTTTCAATTACGCATATTAAACTAGTGTATGAAATGGCAAATGTAAATTATGTAATTTCATTTTCATTTTGCACCAAACGTTGCTAGAATGGTAATGTAAAATGTAAATTTAAATACAATATGCAATGCCATTGTACATATTGCATTGTCATTTTGAATATTACATATCAAATTGAATATTGCTACACATAAGCTTCCAAACACACCTCCTTGAATCATTTTACTTAATTTATCTCCCTACTTAGGTCTTCAGTCACTTTGCCGTGGGCCTTGCAAGGACAACTTGCCTTCATCTTCTCCTGGTATCCTGGTGTCGTGGACCAAGGGGTTCAAGTTGAGGCGTGATCAGTGTAAAGAAGCATCAAATATGGATTGGCATGGATTCAACATGAATGCAAGTAATTAAGTTGATTCAACATGTTTTAAGTAAGGTGAAGAAGATTTTAGGCCACAATAAAACACATTTTTAAGTAACATGAACTTAATAATTTTCAACATGAATGCAAGTAATTAAGTTGATTCAACATAATGTTTTAAGTTCATGTTACTTAAAAATGTGTTTTATTGTGGCCTAAAAGGTAATTCACCATACTCAAAACATTGCTTTGAATCAATGTAATTCTGCCAGCAGTGTTAACTTAGAAATTCTAGTGGAAACGGTTAACATATTTTTTTTGTTGACCCAATGTTTTATTTTTTAGAGTACAGAGCTGAGATATTGAGATCCCACGTAGCATTTATGCCCTTATAAATATCTCAATATCTCAGCTCTGGGAGGGTCTAGAGCCTCCATTTTTGCACTCAGGTCTAAATCCCATGTCCCTCTATCAGAATCCAGAGTTTCAAGAAGATTGGAGAAACTTTATTTTTGTACCAAAAAACAAAACAAAAAAAACGACAGTGGTACCCCTTATGTTTTTTTTTTGGGGTGCAAAAAAATTGAGGTTTCTCCAATCTTCTTGAAACTCTGGATTCTGATAGAGGGCCATGAGACCTAGACCTGAGTGCAAAAATGGAGGCTCTAGACCCTTCCAGAGCTGAGATATTGAGATCCCACTTAGCATTTTTCCCATTTTAAATATCTCAGCTCTGGAAGGGTCTAGAGCCTCCATTTTTGCACTCAGGTCTAAGTCCCATGGCCCTCTATCGGAATCCAGAGTTTCGAGAAGATTGGATAAACTTTTCTTTGCACCAAAAAAAAAAAAAAACGACAGTGGTACCCCTTATGTTTTTTGTTTTTTTTGGTGCGAAAAAAAAGTTTCTCCAATCTTCTTGAAACTCTGGATTCTGATAGAGGGCCATGGGACTTAGACCTGAGTGCAAAAATGGAGGCTCTAGACCCTTCCAGAGCTAAGATATTGAGATCCCACTTAGCATTTTTCCAATTTTAAATATCTCAATATCTGAGCTCTGGAAGGGTCTAGGAGCCTCCATTTTTGCACTCAGGTCTAAGTCCCATGGCCCTCTATCAAAATCCAGAGTTTCGAGAAGATTGGAGAAACTTTTTTTCACACCAAAAAAAAAAAACGACAGTGGTACCCCTTATGTTTTTTTTTTGGTGCAAAAAAATAAGTTTCTCCAATCTTCTATAAACTCTGGATACTGATAGAGAGCCATGGGACTTAGACCTGAGTGCAAAAATGGAGGCTCTAGACCCTTCCAGAGCTGAGATATTGAGATCCCATCGTAGCATTTATGCCCTTATAAATATCTCAATATCTCAGCTCTGGGAGGGTTTAGAGCCTCCATTTTGCACTCAGGTCTAAATCCCATGCCCCTCTATCAGAATCCAGAGTTTCCAGAAGATTGGAGAAACTTTTTTTTGCACCAAAAAAAAAACGACAGTGGTACCCCTTATGTTTTGTTTTTTTTTGGTGCGAAAAAAGTTTCTCCAATCTTCCTGAAACTCTGGATTCTGATAGAGGGCCATGGGACTTAGACCTGAGTGCAAAAATGGAGGCTCTAGACCCTTGCAGAGCTGAGATATTGAGATCCCACGTAGCATTTATGCTCTTATGAATATCTCAATATCTCAGCTCTGGGAGGGTCTAGAGCATCCATTTTGCACTCAGGTCTAAATCCCATGTCCCTCTATCAGAATCCAGAGTTTCAAGAAGATTGGAGAAACTTTTTTTTTCGCACCAAAAAAAAACGACAGTGGTACCCCTTATGTTTTTTTTTTTTTGGTCGAAAAAAGTTTCTCCAATCTTCCTGAAACTCTGGATTCTGATAGAGGGCCATGGGATTTAGACCTGAGTGCAAAAATGGAGGCTCTAGACCCTCCCAGAGCTGAGATATTGAGATATTTATAAGGGCATAAATGCTTTGTGGGAACTCAATATCTCAGCTCTGGGAAGGTCTAGAGCCTCCATTTTGCACTCAGGTCTAAATCCCATGGCCCTCTATCAGAATCCAGAGTTTCAAGAAGATTGGAGAAACTTTTTTTTCGCACCAAAAAAAAAAAAACAACAACAACAGTGGTACCCCTTATGTTTTTTTTTGGTGTGGAAAAAAAGTTTCTCCGATCTTCTTGAAACTCTGGATTCTGATAGAGGGCCATGGGACTTAGACCTGAGTGCAAAAATGGAGGCTCTAGACCCTCCCAGAGCTGAGATATTGAGATATCTATAAGGGCATAAATGCTATGTGGGATCTCAATATCTCAGCTCTGGAAGGGTCTAGAGCCTCCATTTTTGCACTCAGGTCTAAGTCCCATGGCCCTCTATCAGAATCCAGAATTTCAAGAAGATTGGAGAAACTTTATTTTTCGCACCGAAAAAAAACGACAGTGGTACCCCTTATGTTTTTTTTGGGGTCGAAAAATATGATGTTTCTCCAATCTTCTTGAAACTCTGGATTCTGATAGAGGGCCATGGGACTTAGACCTGAGTGCAAAAAGGGAGGCTCTAGACCCTTCCAGAGCTGAGATATTGAGATACCCACAATAGCATTTATGCCCTTATGAATATCTCAATATCTCAGCTCTGGAAGGGTCTAGAGCCTTCATTTTTGCACTCAGGTCTAAGTCCCATGTCCCTCTATCAGAATCCAGAGTTTCAAGAAGATTGGAGAAACTTTATTTCGCACCACAAAAAAAAAAAAAGAACACAGTGGTACCCCTTATGTTTTTTTTTTGTGTGCGAAAAATTTAAGTTTCTCCAATCTTCTTGAAACTCTGGATTCTGATAGAGGGCCATGGGACTTAGACCTGAGTGCAAAAATGGAGGCTCTAGACCCTTCCAGAGCTGAGATATTGAGATATTTATAATGGACATAAATGCTACGTGGGATCTCATTGGCTGCGTCCGAAACCACATACTCAATGAGTAGGTACTTAATTTAAAAAAGTACTTACTCAACGAGCGCTAAAAGAGTAGGTACTTTATAGCCAAATCTCAGTTGAGTATGAATGAGAGCCGGACATCTGCCATGTTGACGTTATCATGTGACCTACTACGACGCGTTATCATCATATCACAAGCGCAACAACTTAGAAGAATTCAACGTGTCGTTCTTCATTTATTTTATCTATAAATATCTTGACACTGATGAAACTTGCTCATTTTGTTGTGGTATTGTTGAAGAAACAGCTGCCCATTTATTTTGTGAATACATTTAAGGTTGATTTAAGTTGTTATATTTTTAACCCTAATGTGACCCACAGTGTTATTCTTATAACGATATTTTTTTTATTAAGAAACCTCAAAATCGTCACCTCTTGACTATATGTTGTTAATTTCTTTATTTTATACTCAAAAAGTTTCTCCTTTAAGTTTTCCTCCTTTTCTCGATGAATTTACCTTGTTTCATCCCTCAGACTTATAACAACAACATATTTTTTATGTATTATGAATAACTGTTTAAAGATATTTAGCCTTGTTATTGTTCCTTTTTCCTGTGTATAAATATTATATTATGATGTCATATTATGATGTACACAAACCAATGATCTTTATGTTTTCTGTTTTGTCATTATGACTGTTACGGTATCTTTCCATGATCTTGTATGTAATAAGTTTATAAGCTTAAATTATATGAGCGACAGGTGCACTAAACAGGTGCACTAACACTTCATAACATCAGTGACTCGACAGCACAACCTAGAACAGTTTTCCTCTGCGTTTGTAATGTCTGCACAAAGGAGACGGGCAGCTGCTCGAAGATCTCTTTTGGAGAAAACTGTTGATTTTATACTCGAAAAATGTAAGTATCACTCCTTAAAAATTAATATTACCTCAGAATGAATTGCATTGTTAGCCCACCCCAAACTTAAACAATAATAATATTAAATGCTGACCAATACTTAATTAAATAACTTTTTTATATACTAAAAATATAATTTAATATAACAAGCAAAATATAATTTGTTTTGTCATATGACAGTTATGCATGGAATACATTTATATTGCTAAATGCAGTGAAACATCAATTGTCAGTGTGACAGGAGCGGCTCCGTCACTGAGTGTAACACGCACACACACACACTCATACACATATTCATTCCCCGTTCCCTTACAGTTTCAATTAAGCTGGTCATAAACTTCGAGATTATGTACTTTTCTCCTACTGTTAAGTAGCGCGATCAAGGGTGCACACTTGATAGTTCTACCGTTTTGTAAACATACATTTAAACGAACATTATAACCGCTTATCGTATGTCGATAATGCGTCACAGGTTTGCTCTGCTTCTCATCCAGTTTGGCGAACCCGAAGCATAACATTTCCGGTTGTTAAATAGCGCGATTCTCGCGAGCATTCATGGTCACATGAACTGCATAATTATGGGGTTTGGGGTGCAATAATAATTTGTGATGCAAGTAACTGCGTATGGGGAAGGAAAAATGATTGTGAAGATGGATATAATTATTGTGGAAAAAGCTGAAGTATAATAGATATAAGTCCTTTGCAGGAGTTAGTACAATGTGTTGATTGTATGATGTAAATGATGGTTGAGCCTAGTGGGAGGGGCTAATGGCTTTAAGAGTCGCAGCTTTGGGCCTGTGAGGTCAGTCTTGGTCTGGTTACAGAGAGGGTAACTAGTGGGTGATAATGTTTGTGTGGAAAGGAAAATAGAGTTATTGAGGATTTTTTTTTTTTGTTTGTTTGTTTTGTGTATAACTTTATTATAGTAAGTTATTTTTCAAATAGTTATTTTTTTTTATATATATTTTTTTCTCTTCACCATTTGTACTTTGGAGGCCGGCATAATAAAACACCTCACTATTCTTCGACTACGCCTGTGTTTTTCCCTATTCTGAGGAAGTTGGATGAGGACCCCGCGACATATGGTGTCAGAAGTGGGATGGCTAGTCGGAGAAAGGTATCTCGCCCTCCAAGGCAGCGTACAGGGCTACGTTCCCAGCACCGGGTACAGCTGGAAGGGATGGCAACCGGCAATGTAGACCCAGCTTGGGAGACAGTACCTTCAGTGGCGTCGTCATCAGAGGAAGGTGAGGAGGAGGACGGTTTCGGGAATGGTCCAGCAGTACGTTCCACCCCACCAACAACAAGTGGATCAGGGGATGGATTACATACAATGATGAGAGACTTCTTGGCAGCCCAACAAAGAAGAGAGGAGGGGCTGTTGGCAGAGATCAGAGGGCTGAGGGCCTCTCTTCCATTAATTCACCAGGTTTCTCAACCGTCCACACGGCCAAGTGGAGCACCGGCCCAAACACTTCCTGCTATCAACCAGCCAATGGCGGCAGCGACCCCAAGTACAATGACAGCAAGTAGTCCTAGGCTGGAACTTCCTACACCCGCACCCCGGAGGGTGCAACGTGATAGATCTTGGGAGGCAGCCCCTCTCCAATTTAATGACTCAAGTGGCAGAGATGACCAGCCAAGGTCGGAATGGAGACATTATAGCGAGCCAAAAATTCCGCCATATCAGATGGATGAGGACATTGAAAATTACTTGTTACGTTTTGAACGTATTGCCAAAACGTGGAAATGGCCAGAGAGTGAGTGGGCATGCAGACTTGTTCCCCTGCTGTCTGGAAAGGCATTGGAGGCCTATACTGCAATGGATGAGGAGCAAGCCCACTGCTATACAGACCTGAAGGCGGCGCTGCTGATCAAGTTCGACATCTCCCCAGAGACGTACCGGCAACAGTTCCGATCAACGATGATACCATCTGGAGAGAACCCCACCGAGACCTACCACCGCCTTAAAGGCCTCTACCGGCGCTGGATTCGGCCAGAGCAGCACACAAAGGAGGAGATTGGTGAGGCTATCATCTTGGAGCAGTTACTTCGGGTACTTCCTTTCGAGGTGAGGACATGGGTGAAGGAGCACGAGCCAGTGGAGGGCCTTACAGCGGCCAGGCTGGCCCTACAGTATCTCAACGCCAGGAGAGGAGGACCAGCTACTCGACCTACCGGTGCAGCACATCGACCAGCATTCCAGCCACCCCAGCCAAGGTCTGTAAAGAGAGAAGATAGCCAGGAGTGTCCGGGTAATTCCAGAGCTGTACCAAATCAACGGACATCTGGTAAGGAACTTGTTTGTTTTTATTGCCAGCAGCCAGGCCATAAAGCTTCTGTGTGTCCCATACGCAAAGCTAAGGTCACCGGCGCTTGCTATGTACCCCGGCCTGAAGGAGGGCCTATCGGGGATAAGGAAGCGAGAGTTCAGCGCTATAAAACTGTGACTATTAATGGACAGCAGGTTACTGCACTGTTAGACACTGGGAGCTTTATGTCTCTGGTTAAGTATAGTTTGGTACCAGTAGGCAGTGTGGACTATAGTAGACAAACAGACATTTTGTGTGTTCATGGGGATAAGCACCCTTATCCCAAAGCGGATTTAACTGTTACTATTGATGAACAGCATTACCTGTTGACGGTTGGGGTAGTTGAACACTTGCCTGTGGATGCCATTCTGGGTTGGGATTTACCAGTACTTATGGACTTATTACAGGAAACTGAACTGCCAGGGGAAATTGACTGTGGGGGGGTTGATGTGAATGTGACTTGCCCTGTGATTACTCGGAGCCCTGGGCGAGAACTGGTGTCCAACCACTTCCAGACTTGGATAGTAGTCTGTGTGAGGGTGGCACCAAAGGGGCAAGAAAATCCCGCCGACAACGTCGCTTTGAGAAGCAGCTAAGGCCATCAGAAAATGGGAAAATAGGTTTGCTGTCAGATAAAATGTGGGAAGTACCTGAAAATGTTTCTGAACTGCAGAGGGGGGATGAAACACTGAAACCATTATTTGCTAAGATAAAAGAAGGTATAAATGGGAATTGTGTGGGAAAGGAGCGGTTCATTGTTGATAACGATGTTTTGTATGTAGTTGATGATGACCATAGACGTTTAGTAGTCCCTGCTAGCTGTAGATCTCTGGTCCTGCACTTGGCACACACACTTCCATGGGCCGGGCATCTTGGCCGCCATAAAACTTATCTTCGCATTAGTAAGCGGTTTTTTTGGCCCTCCATGTACACAGACACTCAGAGATATTGCACCACCTGCCCCACATGTCAGAAAACCAGTATTCCCCGTAAATCGGACAGAGCCTGCCTGCAACCACTTCCGATTATTGCCACTCCATTCCGCAGAATTGCCATGGACATTGTGGGCCCTCTGGTGAAAAGTAGTGGGGGCCATCAGTATATCTTGGTGGTGTGTGACTATGCTACCCGTTTTCCTGAGGCCTTTCCCCTGCGCACCATTACTGCTCCCAATGTTCTGCGTGCTTTGGTACAACTGTTTTCCAGGGTGGGAATACCGGATGAGATTCTGACGGACCAGGGAACTAATTTCACCTCTAAATTGATGCAACTATTCCAAAAACAACTGGACATCTCAGCAATCAAAACCACACCATACCATCCACAGACGGACGGGCTGGTTGAACGGTTCAACCAGACACTGAAGAGGATGCTGCAGAAGTTTGTGGATGATACTGGTAAGGATTGGGACCGTTGGTTGCCGTTTCTGCTCTTTGCCTATCGTGAAGTTCCTCAGGCATCTACGGGTTTCTCTCCATTTGAGCTGCTATATGGCTGGGATGTGCAGGGGCCATTGGATCTGCTTCGTAAGGGCTGGGAGGCACCATCCTCCACTTCAAGTGACAGAGGGGTGGTGCAGTTTGTGTTAGAGATGAGGGATCGGCTGGCAAAATACCAGGGGGAGGCAGAGGTCAACCTGCGTGCGGCCCAGAAAAGCCAAAAGATCTGGTACGACCAACAGGCGCGGCATCAAGAGTTCCAACCTGGCCAAAAAGTCCTTTTACTTCTCCCTTCTACCAACAGTAAACTCCTAGCAAAATGGCAAGGGCCATACATCATCCTCCGTAAGATGGGTCCAGTCAATTATGAGGTCCATCACCCTGATAAGAAGAAACCCAAACAGACCTACCATATAAACTTACTGAAAGAGTGGAAGGAATGCCCAATCCCAGGTCCAGAGCAATCTCTTATGGTGAGAGAGGTGGACATGGAAGTGGAGGAGGAGCTTGGGCTGGAACCTGTCACTGAAATTGCTCCTCCCCTTCTCGCTCATCTGGCTCCAGAGCAAGCGGCACAGCTCCTTCAAGTCTTCCAAAAGAATCCTTCGCTCTTTGCAGCCAGTCCTGGGCGAACCACCCTTGTTGAGCATGTTGTGCGTTTAAAGGATGGACGACCCATCCGCCAACGTCCCTATCGTGTGCCACAACATTTAGTGGAAAAACTGCAGCAGGAGGTAGAAGAGATGTTGAAGCTTGGAGTGATCGAGCCTTCTAACTCAGAGTGGTGCAGCCCAGTGGTCATCGTCTATAAGAAGGATGGCTCTCTCCGCATTTGCATTGATTTTAGGAAACTCAATACCATATCCGAGTTTGACGCCTACCCAATGCCAAGAATCAATGACTTACTGGAGAAAATTGGAGCTGCCAAATACATTACCACCCTGGATCTGTGTAAGGGTTATTGGCAGGTGCCATTGGAGGTGTCGTGCCGGCCATATACTGCGTTCCAAACCCCGGCTGGACTTTACCATTTCACTGTGATGCCATTTGGGCTGCACGGAGCACCAGCCACCTTCCAGAGGTTGATGGACAGGGTCCTGCAGGGTTGTGACTACTGTAGCGCAGCTTACCTCGATGATGTGGTGATTTTTAGTAACACCTGGGAGGAGCATATCCAACATCTGTCACTGGTACTGGAAAGGATCAAGAAGGCAGGGTTGACGCTCAACCCTTCCAAATGTGAGTGGGCACGACAGGAGACGCGGTACCTAGGTTACCAACTAGGGCGAGGAGAAGTGCGTCCGCAGGTGGATAAGGTGAAAGCTATCCAGAATTGTCCTCGTCCCCGCACTAAGAAGGAAGTCCGGTCCTTCCTGGGTTTGGCAGGCTGGTATAGGCGATTTGTGCCCCAGTTTGCAACTATTGCTGTACCCCTCACAGCCCTTACCAGGAAAGACCAGAGGAACCCAGTAACATGGACAGATGACTGTGAAACCGCCTTCATCAAATTGAAAACCTGTCTGTGCTCCTCCCCTGTCCTCAAGAGTCCAGATTTCAAGAAACGATTTTTAGTACAAGTGGATGCATCCGCAGTCGGCCTTGGAGCAGTTTTGGCCCAAGGAGACCCTGGTAATGAACATCCCATATTGTATCTAAGCCGGAAACTGCAGCCACGTGAGACTCGGTACTCTACGGTGGAAAAAGAAGGCTTAGCCATTAAGTGGGCACTGGAGAGCCTACGGTATTACTTGCTAGGACGGGAGTTTGATCTAGAAACTGACCACCGAGCTCTCACTTGGATTAACTCAATGAAGGACCACAATAGCCGCCTTACTCGATGGTATCTCTCACTCCAGCCATTCAGGTTTACCATTCGACACCGACCAGGTCAGGCCAATGTGGTAGCAGATTACCTTTCACGGTTGCCGCACATCGCCAACCTCCCAGAGGAGGGGGATGATGTGACGGAGCGGCTCCGTCACTGAGTGTAACACGCACACACACACACTCATACACATATTCATTCCCCGTTCCCTTACAGTTTCAATTAAGCTGGTCATAAACTTCGAGATTATGTACTTTTCTCCTACTGTTAAGTAGCGCGATCAAGGGTGCACACTTGATAGTTCTACCGTTTTGTAAACATACATTTAAACGAACATTATAACCGCTTATCGTATGTCGATGATGCGTCACAGGTTTGCTCTGCTTCTCATCCAGTTTGGCGAACCCGAAGCATAACATTTCCGGTTGTTAAATAGCGCGATTCTCGCGAGCATTCATGGTCACATGAACTGCATAATTATGGGGTTTGGGGTGCAATAATAATTTGTGATGCAAGTAACTGCGTATGGGGAAGGAAAAATGATTGTGAAGATGGATATAATTATTGTGGAAAAAGCTGAAGTATAATAGATATAAGTCCTTTGCAGGAGTTAGTACAATGTGTTGATTGTATGATGTAAATGATGGTTGAGCCTAGTGGGAGGGGCTAATGGCTTTAAGAGTCGCAGCTTTGGGCCTGTGAGGTCAGTCTTGGTCTGGTTACAGAGAGGGTAACTAGTGGGAGATAATGTTTGTGTGGAAAGGAAAATAGAGTTATTGAGGATTTTTTTTTGTTTGTTTGTTTTGTGTATAACTTTATTATAGTAAGTTATTTTTCAAATAGTTATTTTTTTTTATATATATTTTTTTCTCTTCACCATTTGTACTTTGGAGGCCGGCATAATAAAACACCTCACTATTCTTCGACTACGCCTGTGTTTTTCCCTATTCTGAGGAAGTTGGATGAGGACCCCGCGACACTAGTCTAGACCCTTCCAGAGCTGAGATATTGAGATATCCACATGTAGCATTTATGCCATTATACAAATCTCAATATCTCAGCTCTGGAAGGGTCTAGAGCCTCCATTTTTGCACTCGGGTCTAACTCTCATGGCCCTCTATCAGAATCCAGAGTTTCACGAGGATCAGAGAAACTCAAAATTTCGACCCCCAAAAAAACAACAGTGGTACCCCTTACGGTTTTTTTTATTCAGTGTTGAAAAAATAAGTTTCTCCAATCTTCTCAAAACTCTGAATTCTGATAGACGGCCATGAGACTTAGACCTGAGTGCAAAAATTGAGTCTCTAGACCCTTCCAAAGCTGATATATTGAGATCCCACGTAGCATTTATGCCATTATAAAAAATCTCAATATCTCAGCTCTGGAAGGGTCTAGAGCCTAAATTTTTGCACTCAGGTCTAAGTTGGTTGCCGTTTCTGCCCTTTGCCTATCGTGAAGTTCCTCAGGCATCTACGGGTTTCTCTCCATTTGAGCTGCTATATGGCTGGGATGTGCAGGGGCCATTGGATCTGCTTCGTAAGGGCTGGGAGGCACCATCCTCCACTTCAAGTGACAGAGGGGTGGTGCAGTTTGTGTTAGAGATGAGGGATCGGCTGGCAAAATACCAGGGGGAGGCAGAGGTCAACCTGCTTGCGGCCCAGAAAAGCCAAAAGATCTGGTACGACCAACAGGCGCGGCATCAAGAGTTCCAACCTGGCCAAAAAGTCCTTTTACTTCTCCCTTCTACCAACAGTAAACTCCTAGCAAAATGGCAAGGGCCATACATCATCCTCCGTAAGATGGGTCCAGTCAATTATGAGGTCCATCACCCTGATAAGAAGAAACCCAAACAGACCTACCATATAAACTTACTGAAAGAGTGGAAGGAATGCCCAATCCCAGGTCCAGAGCAATCTCTTATGGTGAGAGAGGTGGACATGGAAGTGGAGGAGGAGCTTGGGCTGGAACCTGTCACTGAAATTGCTCCTCCCTTCTCGCTCATCTGGCTCCAGAGCAAGCGGCACAGCTCCTTCAAGTCTTCCAAAAGAATCCTTCGCTCTTTGCAGCCAGTCCTGGGCGAACCACCCTTGTTGAGCATGTTGTGCGTTTAAAGGATGGACGACCCATCCGCCAGCGTCCCTATCGTGTGCCACAACATTTAGTGGAAAAACTGCAGCAGGAGGTAGAAGAGATGTTGAAGCTTGGAGTGATCGAGCCTTCTAACTCAGAGTGGTGCAGCCCAGTGGTCATCGTCTATAAGAAGGATGGCTCTCTCCGCATTTGCATTGATTTTAGGAAACTCAATACCATATCCGAGTTTGACGCCTACCCAATGCCAAGAATCAATGACTTACTGGAGAAAATTGGAGCTGCCAAATACATTACCACCCTGGATCTGTGTAAGGGTTATTGGCAGGTGCCATTGGAGGTGTCGTGCCGGCCATATACTGCGTTCCAAACCCCGGCTGGACTTTACCATTTCACTGTGATGCCATTTGGGCTGCACAGAGCACCAGCCACCTTCCAGAGGTTGATGGACAGGGTCCTGCAGGGTTGTGACTACTGTAGCGCAGCTTACCTCGATGATGTGGTGATTTTTAGTAACACCTGGGAGGAGCATATCCAACATCTGTCACTGGTACTGGAAAGGATCAAGAAGGCAGGGTTGACGCTCAACCCTTCCAAATGTGAGTGGGCACGACAGGAGACGCGGTACCTAGGTTACCAACTAGGGCGAGGAGAAGTGCGTCCGCAGGTGGATAAGGTGAAAGCTATCCAGAATTGTCCTCGTCCCCGCACTAAGAAGGAAGTCCGGTCCTTCCTGGGTTTGGCAGGCTGGTATAGGCGATTTGTGCCCCAGTTTGCAACTATTGCTGTACCCCTCACAGCCCTTACCAGGAAAGACCAGAGGAACCCAGTAACATGGACAGATGACTGTGAAACCGCCTTCATCAAATTGAAAACCTGTCTGTGCTCCTCCCCTGTCCTCAAGAGTCCAGATTTCAAGAAACGATTTTTAGTACAAGTGGATGCATCCGCAGTCGGCCTTGGAGCAGTTTTGGCCCAAGGAGACCCTGGTAATGAACATCCCATATTGTATCTAAGCCGGAAACTGCAGCCACGTGAGACTCGGTACTCTACGGTGGAAAAAGAAGGCTTAGCCATTAAGTGGGCACTGGAGAGCCTACGGTATTACTTGCTAGGACGGGAGTTTGATCTAGAAACTGACCACCGAGCTCTCACTTGGATTAACTCAATGAAGGACCACAATAGCCGCCTTACTCGATGGTATCTCTCACTCCAGCCATTCAGGTTTACCATTCGACACCGACCAGGTCAGGCCAATGTGGTAGCAGATTACCTTTCACGGTTGCCGCACATCGCCAACCTCCCAGAGGAGGGGGATGATGTGACGGAGCGGCTCCGTCACTGAGTGTAACACGCACACACACACACTCATACACATATTCATTCCCCGTTCCCTTACAGTTTCAATTAAGCTGGTCATAAACTTCGAGATTATGTACTTTTCTCCTACTGTTAAGTAGCGCGATCAAGGGTGCACACTTGATAGTTCTACCGTTTTGTAAACATACATTTAAACGAACATTATAACCGCTTATCGTATGTCGATGATGCGTCACAGGTTTGCTCTGCTTCTCATCCAGTTTGGCGAACCCGAAGCATAACATTTCCGGTTGTTAAATAGCGCGATTCTCGCGAGCATTCATGGTCACATGAACTGCATAATTATGGGGTTTGGGGTGCAATAATAATTTGTGATGCAAGTAACTGCGTATGGGGAAGGAAAAATGATTGTGAAGATGGATATAATTATTGTGGAAAAAGCTGAAGTATAATAGATATAAGTCCTTTGCAGGAGTTAGTACAATGTGTTGATTGTATGATGTAAATGATGGTTGAGCCTAGTGGGAGGGGCTAATGGCTTTAAGAGTCGCAGCTTTGGGCCTGTGAGGTCAGTCTTGGTCTGGTTACAGAGAGGGTAACTAGTGGGTGATAATGTTTGTGTGGAAAGGAAAATAGAGTTATTGAGGATTTTTTTTTTTGTTTGTTTGTTTTGTGTATAACTTTATTATAGTAAGTTATTTTTCAAATAGTTATTTTTTTTTATATATATTTTTTTCTCTTCACCATTTGTACTTTGGAGGCCGGCATAATAAAACACCTCACTATTCTTCGACTACGCCTGTGTTTTTCCCTATTCTGAGGAAGTTGGATGAGGACCCCGCGACACTAGTCTCAGACCCTTCCAGAGCTTAGATATTGAGATCCCATGTAGCATTTATGCCATTATACAAATCTCAATATCTCAGCTCTGGAAGGGTCTAGAGCCTCCATTTTTGCACTCGGGTCTAACTCTCATGGCCTCTATCAGAATCCAGAATTTCACGAGGATCAGAGAAACTCAAAATTTCGACCCCCAGAAAAAACAACAGTGGTACCCCTTACGGTTTTTTTTATTCAGTGTGAAAAAATAAGTTTCTCCAATCTTCTCAAAACTCTGAATTCTGATAGACGGCCATGAGACTTAGACCTGAGTGCAAAAATTGAGTCTCTAGACCCTTCCAAAGCTGATATATTGAGATCCCACGTAGCATTTATGCCATTATAAAAAATCTCAATATCTCAGCTCTGGAAGGGTCTAGAGCCTAAAATTTTTGCACTCAGGTCTAAGCTTGGCTCTGCCGTCTCTGCTCTTCTGCCCATTCGTGAAGTTCCTCAGGCATCTACGGGTTTCTCTCCATTTGAGCTGCTATATGGCTGGGATGTGCAGGGGCCATTGGATCTGCTTCGTAAGGGCTGGGAGGCACCATCCTCCACTTCAAGTGACAGAGGGGTGGTGCAGTTTGTGTTAGAGATGAGGGATCGGCTGGCAAAATACCAGGGGGAGGCAGAGGTCAACCTGCTTGCGGCCCAGAAAAGCCAAAAGATCTGGTACGACCAACAGGCGCGGCATCAAGAGTTCCAACCTGGCCAAAAAGTCCTTTTACTTCTCCCTTCTACCAACAGTAAACTCCTAGCAAAATGGCAAGGGCCATACATCATCCTCCGTAAGATGGGTCCAGTCAATTATGAGGTCCATCACCCTGATAAGAAGAAACCCAAACAGACCTACCATATAAACTTACTGAAAGAGTGGAAGGAATGCCCAATCCCAGGTCCAGAGCAATCTCTTATGGTGAGAGAGGTGGACATGGAAGTGGAGGAGGAGCTTGGGCTGGAACCTGTCACTGAAATTGCTCCTCCCCTTCTCGCTCATCTGGCTCCAGAGCAAGCGGCACAGCTCCTTCAAGTCTTCCAAAAGAATCCTTCGCTCTTTGCAGCCAGTCCTGGGCGAACCACCCTTGTTGAGCATGTTGTGCGTTTAAAGGATGGACGACCCATCCGCCAGCGTCCCTATCGTGTGCCACAACATTTAGTGGAAAAACTGCAGCAGGAGGTAGAAGAGATGTTGAAGCTTGGAGTGATCGAGCCTTCTAACTCAGAGTGGTGCAGCCCAGTGGTCATCGTCTATAAGAAGGATGGCTCTCTCCGCATTTGCATTGATTTTAGGAAACTCAATACCATATCCGAGTTTGACGCCTACCCAATGCCAAGAATCAATGACTTACTGGAGAAAATTGGAGCTGCCAAATACATTACCACCCTGGATCTGTGTAAGGGTTATTGGCAGGTGCCATTGGAGGTGTCGTGCCGGCCATATACTGCGTTCCAAACCCCGGCTGGACTTTACCATTTCACTGTGATGCCATTTGGGCTGCACAGAGCACCAGCCACCTTCCAGAGGTTGATGGACAGGGTCCTGCAGGGTTGTGACTACTGTAGCGCAGCTTACCTCGATGATGTGGTGATTTTTAGTAACACCTGGGAGGAGCATATCCAACATCTGTCACTGGTACTGGAAAGGATCAAGAAGGCAGGGTTGACGCTCAACCCTTCCAAATGTGAGTGGGCACGACAGGAGACGCGGTACCTAGGTTACCAACTAGGGCGAGGAGAAGTGCGTCCGCAGGTGGATAAGGTGAAAGCTATCCAGAATTGTCCTCGTCCCCGCACTAAGAAGGAAGTCCGGTCCTTCCTGGGTTTGGCAGGCTGGTATAGGCGATTTGTGCCCCAGTTTGCAACTATTGCTGTACCCCTCACAGCCCTTACCAGGAAAGACCAGAGGAACCCAGTAACATGGACAGATGACTGTGAAACCGCCTTCATCAAATTGAAAACCTGTCTGTGCTCCTCCCCTGTCCTCAAGAGTCCAGATTTCAAGAAACGATTTTTAGTACAAGTGGATGCATCCGCAGTCGGCCTTGGAGCAGTTTTGGCCCAAGGAGACCCTGGTAATGAACATCCCATATTGTATCTAAGCCGGAAACTGCAGCCACGTGAGACTCGGTACTCTACGGTGGAAAAAGAAGGCTTAGCCATTAAGTGGGCACTGGAGAGCCTACGGTATTACTTGCTAGGACGGGAGTTTGATCTAGAAACTGACCACCGAGCTCTCACTTGGATTAACTCAATGAAGGACCACAATAGCCGCCTTACTCGATGGTATCTCTCACTCCAGCCATTCAGGTTTACCATTCGAACACCGACCAGGTCAGGCCAATGTGGTAGCAGATTACCTTTCACGGTTGCCGCACATCGCCAACCTCCCAGAGGAGGGGGATGATGTGACGGAGCGGCTCCGTCACTGAGTGTAACACGCACACACACACACTCATACACATATTCATTCCCCGTTCCCTTACAGTTTCAATTAAGCTGGTCATAAACTTCGAGATTATGTACTTTTCTCCTACTGTTAAGTAGCGCGATCAAGGGTGCACACTTGATAGTTCTACCGTTTTGTAAACATACATTTAAACGAACATTATAACCGCTTATCGTATGTCGATGATGCGTCACAGGTTTGCTCTGCTTCTCATCCAGTTTGGCGAACCCGAAGCATAACATTTCCGGTTGTTAAATAGCGCGATTCTCGCGAGCATTCATGGTCACATGAACTGCATAATTATGGGGTTTGGGGTGCAATAATAATTTGTGATGCAAGTAACTGCGTATGGGGAAGGAAAAATGATTGTGAAGATGGATATAATTATTGTGGAAAAAGCTGAAGTATAATAGATATAAGTCCTTTGCAGGAGTTAGTACAATGTGTTGATTGTATGATGTAAATGATGGTTGAGCCTAGTGGGAGGGGCTAATGGCTTTAAGAGTCGCAGCTTTGGGCCTGTGAGGTCAGTCTTGGTCTGGTTACAGAGAGGGTAACTAGTGGGAGATAATGTTTGTGTGGAAAGGAAAATAGAGTTATTGAGGATTTTTTTTTGTTTGTTTGTTTTGTGTATAACTTTATTATAGTAAGTTATTTTTCAAATAGTTATTTTTTTTTATATATATTTTTTTCTCTTCACCATTTGTACTTTGGAGGCCGGCATAATAAAACACCTCACTATTCTTCGACTACGCCTGTGTTTTTCCCTATTCTGAGGAAGTTGGATGAGGACCCCGCGACACTAGTCTCAGACCCTTCCAGAGCTAAGATATTGAGATCCCATGTAGCATTTATGCCATTATACAAATCTCAATATCTCAGCTCTGGAAGGGTCTAGAGCCTCCATTTTTGCACTCGGGTCTAACTCTCATGGCCCTCTATCAGAATCCAGAGTTTCACGAGGATCAGAGAAACTCAAAATTTCGGACCCCCAAAAAAAACAACAGTGGTACCCCTTACGGTTTTTTTTATTCAGTGTGAAAAAATAAGTTTCTCCAATCTTCTCAAAACTCTGAATTCTGATAGACGGCCATGAGACTTAGACCTGAGTGCAAAAATTGAGTCTCTAGACCCTTTCCAAAGCTGATATATTGAGATCCCACGTAGCATTTATGCCATTATAAAAAATCTCAATA
>JAQIUQ010001896.1:0-25819 GCA_030378365.1 Hybognathus amarus | reverse complement strand
TTTTGAAAAATAAACCATTAAATGACACTTTCTGGAGAGTTTTGTGCAAAGAAATTGAGAAATTGAGGCTTACATGATATGTGAAAAACTGCAAGGTAAAGAGCATATACTTTGCATTGTTGTAGTATCAACATGTATTAGGGCATTTAGCATTTACATTACTGTTAATCAGTCATGTACTAATAAACTCAAATAAATGGTTGATTTGATTTCCATTAACTATAAAATACTAAAATCAATAGTCAATATATCCCTTGTGGAAAGGTTGGTAGCTAAAAGTAGGTCTAGCAATTATATTTCAAGTTTTTCACACAGATCAAACACAAATATGTTGACTGAATAGATTGCTAGTTTATTTTGAGTAGCCAGCTAAGTTAGCAGTTTTCTTGGCAGTTTGCTGCTAATCTGGTGTCTGAAGTAAAATGCTAAAAACATCTCCTGAGAAAAATACCAACCAAGTCTTGGTTATTTAATTTGGTTTAGTCTTATTTTCCTTACCTTGTCATTCAAGACCAGGGCACTTTTGTACATTTCTGGAACTTTTGCGCGCTTCCACATTCCGTGCAACTACAGATCTCCCAGTGCTTTACAGTAAAATAAGCACACATAATTACTATTTACTATTCAAAATATTAATGTCATTACTCTAGAAATGTGTTATGAGGCACTGCAATCAACATTTCACAATACCTGACAAGAAATGTGCCGAACAAATCCGGATATTGTCCAGATTTTCCCTCCGTAGATCTTGGTTGAGCTTTTGCCAACCACAACAAGCGCCTCCTTTTCTCTGATAACTTCTGGCATTCCTCTCTTTGGTTTTTAATAACTTCTGAATGTCGATAATATTCCAAATGTTTTTTTTTTACGGTTTTCCTATTGGTACAACCTGAAACACGGCAATGATTAATATAACCATTTTCCTTGACGACGTTCGAGCTCAGTGCCTATACTTTGTTGTGATGCGGAGTGCCTCCAAAATGGCCGACTTCCGGTTTGATGACGCGTCGCTTATCCGTGTCACCTAAATGCGCATGCGCGAGCGGTGCGCGATGCCGCGATCATGGTCGACTGATGACATGAAGAATATCGCCCTTTTTTAAAAATTGAATTATGTATGTAAAATTTGCAGAATGGATTAATGGGAGACTCCAAAATTGGCAGAGATAGGCAGGCAATGCAAAACAAAATCCTACATTGGGAAATAGTGGGGGACAAAACTTAGATTTTTAAATGTGGGGGGACATAATTGTATTATGTATAATGTATAATGGCTCCTACGCCCTTGCATAATACACATAGTTGACTGCTTGTATGTTGTGAGAAATGTGTGATCTGTGTTATGTACTTGTATACTCTTAACCTTGTGGGATTAAAAAGTTGATGAAAAAGTAAAGTAAATAGTCTCAATTTTAGTTACGTCTTCACTATTATAATATTTCGAAGTGAAAACATGAACTTTAACTATTGGCTTTAGACCGAGGCCAGTAACATAGCATTATTTAGCACCTCAGCTCCACCCACGACCCACCTCTTTGCCCATTTCATTTTATCCTGGCCCCGCCCACTTTAGGCTTCAAAAACGCTCTTCAGAAACCTACGGGTGACGTCACGGAAACTACGTCCATATTTTGGCTACTGCGACACTAGGACGAAAGTGACTTTTTAATGTTGTACTCTACCCTCACAGGATGGAGCGGTGTGAACTTTGACCCCACGTCTCTGTGCGTCTGTATGGTGCAGTGATGAGATGCGGGGCCCGGGGACAGCACTACAGGGGATTAATGTAGACTCACACAAAGACAGCCTGACACCCTAACTGACTGACTGACTGACAGCACCCGGCCCACAGCCACTCGCTGCTAACCACAAGAAAAATTAGCAGTGCGGGTACATTCAACAGTCCTGGCTTTTTCTGTCCACTGCTGTTCCTGATTTTCATTCCAGAGCAATAAACACACAGATTTCTATTCCCCTCCCTCTCAGCTGTCATCCCTCTCTTACTTTCACTTCTCCCTTATTCTTTTTTTCCACAAGTTTCTCCCTCTTTGTCTGGAAGTTCGACATGCCGCCCCCTTTGCCAAACCTCCCCCCAGGCCCTCAAGTGCAGCTGCCAAAAATAAGACAGGCTGCCGAGGGGCCCTGGGGCCTGTGTGTGTGTGTGTGTGTGCGTGCACTTACTCCTCCAGCCTGCTTGAGTACTTACCCGACTGTATTCAGCCACTTGGATCTGTTTATTTAATATTCAGTCAGCTGTGGGGAGTGAGGTTAGCCACAGCATATAAAAGTCAGGCAGCGTGACCGAGATATACCCCTCGCACACACACATAATACACAGATACACACACATGCCATCTCTAACATGTGCAAGCTCCCTCAGCAGTATATTTTTAAAAATACCAAGGGATGTGTCAACAAAGTTTACAAACTCAAGGCTTAAATGCATGTGTGAGTATAGTTAATACATTTTCTTATGGAATTGTTAGGTTATATATCAAAGTCAATGCCTTTTACCATCTGATACCATCATGGTACCATAGTACCACTTCATTATATATTTAAAAGTATATAAAAGTGATAGTTTACAAACTTTGCATGTGTGCATAAAAAGTTTGCTTGAGTTAATTGAATGTGCATTGTAGTGTACTTAAAATCTTAAAAGTACTTTTTGAAACATTGTTATTGCAGATAATATAATACTGAAATAAAAGTGTACTTTGTAATAAAGTCAAGTTGTGGTAACACTTTACAATACGTGTGCACTAATATGCATTAATTCACACTTAACTAATGCACAGATAATAATGAGTTAATGTATAACTAATAAAGAACTAAATCATTAATTAATGATTACTGCATCAGCAACTAATAAAGAGTCTATATGATTAATAGATTAAGTAATACATGAATTGCTATTAATTCAATGTGTCATTGTGTATTAATTCCTTAATAACATATTTTATTAACTAATAGTGTAAATTAATGTGTTAATTACCACAATTAGTCAAAGCTATGCACTTCAACTTCCAGTTGTCTGCCTTAATTAATCATTAGCTAATGATTTGCAAAGGTATCATTATGTTATGACTTTACTTGCTGAGGCACATCATTATTAACTAGTCATTTAGTAATTGTAGTAATTTGCACATGAATTTGCATTAACAATTAATTAATTAATCATGTATTAATGCATATTAGTGTACCTGTGAAGTTGAAATACAAGGCTTTGGCTCATTCTGGTAATTAACATATTAATTAACACGATTAGTTAAAAAAATGAGTTATTATGGAATTAATCCACAATTACATATTTAATTAATAACAATTCATGTATGAACTAATACATTAACCTTACAGACTCTTAATTAGTTCCTAATGTGGTAATCATTAATGAATAGCTTAGATAATCATTAGTTACACATTAATTCAGTATTATCTGTGCATTAGTTAAGCATGAATTAATGCTTATTAGTGACACACGTATTGTAAAGTGTTACCCAAGTTGTTTTAAATTTAATTGTTTTGATCAAATAAAGTGCATTTACACTAAGCACATGTTACTTGATTTTATCTGCAGTGTTATTTAATATATTAAATGTTTTGTTAATATATTTTAAATGTACTAAATTGCAACTTCATCGTTAGAAATGTGAAATTACAAATATATTTAAATACATGACAAACAATATAAATTACATTAAAGTATATGTCAACACTTTGTTACAAACTAACAATGAGCATTACAGTAGTTACATTATTTATTAATCATTGTTAATGTTAGTATAAAAATACAGCTGCTCATTTTATTCATGTTAGTTCAAAGTGCATTAAATAAGTGCTTACAAATACAACCTTTGATTTTAATAACATATTAGTACATTTTGAAATTAATATCAACTAAGATTAATAAATGCTGAAGAACTATTGTATCATGTTAACTAAACTAATGTTAACTAATGAACCATAGTGTTACCAAGAATATTTAATTTGCCTTAAATGCTTGTCAGTACATTGGACAGTACATTTAACCAAAGATAATTTAATTAAGAAATGACAAATAAATATTTACTTAAGTCCTACTTAAGTGAGTCAAAAAAGCATTATATGAATATGGTGCATAATAATTTCATACCATAGAATGTATCAATATCATATAAAGTACTGACACGGTACTTTATGTTCTGTGACCTGAGTGACGTCAACTGTAATATCTTCAGTCATGCTGACCAAGTTCTTCCGATCTTGATAATATATAAATATTCAATTAAATGAAAATTCTTGCCCGAGACATTTCATGATAAATAATAATGTAATTTTATTCTGACCTAGCTGAATTATGAATACATCAGATATCCATAAAACTCTGGTGAAGGATAAGTTCACCAGATGATTTCGTTTGATGTTTTGAACGGTCCACTAAACAGAAACACAACACATTCATTACCCTTGTTATTACTGCCATGGGGAGAGAGCCTTATGAATACCAAATTTTGTGCGCGCACACGTGTTTTGCGGTAACAATCATTTTCGTAGCGGCCCTAAGTTCCTGCTGGGAACCATCCCAGCATGCTCCGGTTCAGCCAGGACTGGCAGACTCCATGGCAACCCCTGAGGTCAAGGGTCACAGGGGAAAGGTTGCTTTTATCTGCTAATGAGGTCGGTACCTAGGGCTCCTAATGTCTCTCCGCCGCCTGTCCCTCTTTCCCCGCTGCATGGCAAGCAGGGGGCAGCGGCGATCTGAAAGAACAGACTTGACACCGATGCCATCCGTCCATGGATCCATGGAGGGATTGGAGCCGAGGGGGGACTGGTCCCGAGAACAGAAAACAAAAGCTGCAAAAATTGCAGTCAGTCCCCTGGAGGTCCACCTTGCTGTGTTTAACGTCTTCTCATGCTAATATCCTGCGATCGTCAGCTAGGAGATCTGATGGATTGTCGAAGGTCTCAAATAGCTGATGGCTACAGTGACTGCAATACAGAGAACAACAGAGCTCCTGTGGAGAAGGTTGGGACCCCTCTCTGTATCGGTTGCACTAAACAGCTATCCCTGGATTTTATCCGGCCTAACATGCTAACATATTTGTTTATGCTCAGTTTGTTTCAAACAATGACACGATACAGACTGTTAGAGTTCAAGATTCTGATCTTGTTCAAAACAAAATGTCCTATGTGTTCGTTAATTTGTTCCATCTGTTTATGACTAGCATGCTAAGCTAGTGCTAATACATTGTGCTAACAATGTGTAAATAGATGTTTTGATTTAAAGGGTTAATTCACCCCAAAATTAAAAATCTGTCATCATTTACTCATTCCAAACCCGTAAGACTTTTGTTCATCTTCAGAACACAAATGAAGAGCTGTTTAATGAAATCGGAGAGATTTCTGTCTCTGCATTGAGTTTACAGTTACAAAAAAAAGCTTCAAAAAGTCCATAAAGAGATTGTAAAAGTTATCCATATGAATTAAGTGGTTAGGCCAAATTTCCTGAAGGCTCACGATCGCTTTATACGATGAACACATTTCTATTGACATATAAACATTCATCTACTCACATGTCAGTTATGGTAAACGGAAGCTCAAGCATGTTTGCTTGACATGCGAGAACCAATTAGGTTCATTTTTGTGTTAAGGCCAATTTATACTTCTGCGTAGGTCCCATACCGCGTACCCTACGCCGTAGCCTGACGCGCACCTCCTCAAAAATGTAACTACGGTCGGCTGGTAGCATCGCATTTCCTCATACGCATTTCCGCACGTACCTTCTCACGCATTTCCACACGTACCATCTCCTCCGATGTCTTCTCTCATTTCTGCCTTAGCAGTTTTAGTAATTTCACTAAAATTAACGGTTTTTCCACCTCAATAAGCTCCAACTCCAACATGATCCACTCTCTTTCAGTCACCATTGCATGTAGTAACCTAGCCGCGAGGAATCTAAACACAGTGAAACATTAAAACCCTCCGCCGCCAACTCAGCGTTTCGGAGCAGTACTGCAGAGCAACCAAGACCTGAACGCAGAAGTATAAATCCTCACAACGGCGTCGCCTACGTGCGTAGCCAACGCCGTACACTACGGCGTACCCTCGACACAGAAGTATAAATTGGCCTTTACGCATGCTGAGTTTCAGCAAGAACCTACAAAGTTTGTTCGCACATGTCAAAGGAGGTATGGTTGAGCTTCTGTTTATGTTAATATGTGAATAAAAGCCTAAATTCAGTCTGTTCATCATATAAAGCGAAAATTTGGACTACACCTTTCATTTGCTGTGAATTCATTTTACAATCTCTTTATGAACATTTTGAAGCTTTAAAGTCAAAATGACAAAATGTCTTCATTTGTGTTTCGGAAGATGAACGAATATCATATGGGTTTGCAAAGACATGAGTGAATCATACATTGCAATGGGGAAACAGTTTGCACTCACTTGTATATTTTAACAGGTAATTCGAGACCCGTTCTCATCCTTTATCGTCATATAGAACGCTATATGAAAAAACAGCGCTATACTACGCACATGGCACCCTTTATTGTTAATATAACACGCAAACCCAAGGCGTAATAAATCCAATAAATCCTTTAGCGTAATATGAGACTACCCTACCCTACCCCACACCTAAACCTAACCATCACAGCGCGTGTTATATAAACGATAACGGATGCCATGTGCGTAGTATAGCGCCGTTTTGTCATATAGCGTTCTATATGACGATAAAGGATGAAAATGTGTTGGAGCCGTAATTCTCACAAGAACATTACCTGGACATATTTACATGCACATTTCCTTCCAATATTCTCATTGTCGTAATGTGTATGAACATTTTCGAGTTTTTAAACGATTACAGCAACACAAAAAAAGTTTTATTTATAAATGTCCATGGCTAGTTTTGGGAGATTCACATTCCAGAACCTCATACACCCCATCATGATGTAAAGGCCTGAGAAAAGAGTCCATTAACTCCTGATTTAGCCCAGAGTGTCATCTAGTCGCTTTTGTGTACTTGTGACAATCTCTGAATAGACATCACAACCCTCCTCCCACTGCCCTCTCCTCCCACCTCTCTCTCTCTTCTGAGGGAACACTGTGAAGAGGTTTTCCGTCACATGTGTACGAGAAGCGAGACCTTTGTCTTGAGGCCAAGCTGTTTGTTTGTCCTTTAAGTGAGTGGCCAGCCTCACACATTGAATGAAGAGGGTGGTGAGAGATAAACAAAGAGACATCGGATAGGGAGGAGAGGTGGACTAGAAGAACAAAACTTGTAGGAATGATGATGGACATTCCTATGGGATTAGCTGATAAAAGAGACCTACAAGGGCCATGGAAAATTAGACAATCAAAACAAACATGATTTATTAAAAATGTATTATCAAATGAATACTTTCAGTCTTTGATGCTAATTCCATGGCCTACATAGACTTATAAGACAGGATCTTATTTGTAGCTTAAAAAAGTTCCCAGTACATTCTTCAAAATATTTGAATTTCTGTTCCCTAAGAAAGAAATTCATACAGGTTTGGACTGACATGACAGAGTAAATGATGGCAGAATTTCATTGTTGGTTAAACTATAAATGTAAGCAGTTCAGAGGTCATGATGGAAATTGCTTTTGCCTGTGGCTTTAAAGTTCAATAAGAACTTGTTTATAAAAAACAGGAAGTAATGTAAGTATTTTGTAATGATTGGAACCACATTTACGCTGCCTTACAAAAACTTACCAAAAGAAAGTGTGCACACACACTCCTGTAGTGATAATACAGGTAATGTTATATAGAATAAAATCGCCATTTTATAATTATACTATTTTCATTTATTTTAATTCATTGATAGTCAACATTTCTCTGACTTAGGCTGGATTTTGTCTCTGAGCTTGTTGCAGTGCATAGTAGAGTTACCAAATTTGGCCAAATGAAATCTTATCATGTAGAACAGCATTCTAATTGGGAATGCATGTGATGGTTTAAAATACAACCTATATAGACGGCTCAATAGAATTTGGTACAGATGCCTAATAGTGTTACTATCTACACTGACAGTTCTGTACATCTGCTAAAGGAAAATATATAATATAATTAAAGTAAATAAATATTTTCTTTTTTTAATTTCATTTTATTGGCTGGATAGAAACCCAGAATCCCAGAACTGGATTAGACAAGGGGCTGTGAGAGCCGGACAGCTGTGGCAGGCACGTCTGGGACAGTCCCGAATTGGAAAATAAAAGTTTTAGCAAAAGTTCTGCCAGGAAGGCTCAATTGTTACGTCACTTACTTCCTTCTCATCTATCCAATCATGTTCTAGTACTTGTAGTATAAAAGAGTCGGTACTTGCACTTGTCTGAATTCGCAGATGCTGACGCCTACAGTCACCCCCAGTCCTCCCCACCACCCCCACCAGGAGGGTCCCTTCCAAACATGGCTGCGCCCCTGCCTTTGTCTTCAGGCAGGAAATGTAGATTTCCGTACCCTCGGATTGAAAGCTAATATTTGCTTTATGGGCTGTTAATAAATGTATACTTGTTGCGGTGTTTTGCCTCCCGAGTCTTTCTGGTAGAACTTCTGAGACATGGAGAACATGACAGGGAGCTCTGGGACCAAGCTGACATTACTTTGAGAGCTTGGGGACCGGAGAACCCATGAAAGCACCTTCTGGGGCAGCAATAACAGGAACTCTGTAGCAACATCACAGGAACCTCTGACAAAAGAACTGACAAGTTCTGGCATTCGAACGGCCACAGAAACTCTGAGGCAGCCATGACTTGAACTTCTGGGACCAGGCAGCCCTGATGAGAACCTTTTGGGCAGTCAGCTTAGAGCCCTGGGAATGAGTCGACCTTGGGACTCTGACAGGATTCTTGAAAGGAAGCCTTGACAGGAATTTTTGGGGTGCCTGTGAAAGAAATAGCTGGAACAGCGATGACAGGTTTCAATGGCACTGGGGCAGCTGAGACCCGGTCAACCGGCCATAACAGGGACCTCTGAGACCAGAGCGTTAGCCCTTGCAGGAACTTCAGGGACACCATGACAGGGGAGCTCAGGTACCAGGGCATCCAAGACTGAGAGCTCTTGATATAACAGGGACTTCAAGAGCCTCTGAGCCGGGCGGCCATTACAAGAACCTGGTACTAGAACAGCCTAAACAGAGAATTTCTAGTCTTCTATATGCTCTGGGATGAACCTCTGTGGCAGGATCCTCTAGGGGTCTCCAACGGTGCTCCCGAAGAGCAACTGTCCTGCAGATTTTAGCTCCAACCCCAATCAAATACACCTGGATCAGCTAATCAAGCTGCTCATACTTGATAATTACAGGCGTGTGCTGTTGGTACAGGGTTGGAACTGAAGTGCTGGAAGGGCAGTCGCTCTGCAGGAGCAGGGGTGAAGATGAGTATAGTGACAGGAAATATCAGGTGGCCATTATAAAACCTCAAGGACTCATGGTGCAATCAAAAATATTTATACATTCCCTCAGATGCAAATACTCCCTCAAGCCATGGCACAAGATGCTACCAAGGCTTGTTTGCCCCACAAGATGGGATGGATCACAGATTCAGCCTGCAAGACGCAAAGCTGAAGAGAGACACCAACTTCTGGGATTGTATTCTTCAGTAACCTGAAACTAAACAGAAATAAATACGGTAGTAAACTAGTAAACATAACTTAACAGTTAAATACAGTGTAATTCTACAGCAGCTTACTGTTAAATCACAGACGGCATTAATACTATGAAGTCACTGTATACAGCGGTCATTTCACAATTATTTACTGTAAAAAATAATACAGTACCTTGCTGTGAAAGTCATGCAACAGGTAACCTGCAATTTACTGTAAATTTACAGTCAAATAATTAACAGTGCAGACATACTACAATTTATTCATTCCAATAATAATAAAAAAATGAAATATTTTAAGGTGATCTTATGTTCATTACTTATAAACAATTTGTGGGAAAGGATTTCCTTCAGATGAATCCGCTTATTTGGCTTTTCTTGCCAGGAGAGCATGGAGCAGTTGGCAGCATTCATGTGCAGAAACATGAGAGGTACATCTGATGATTATGTGTTTTTGCAAACCCTCAAAAAGTGACACCTTTAACATGCTATATAAAAATATCTGTGGGGGGTTTTTGTGCTAAAACTTCACCCACACATTCTGGGGACATCCGAGATCTTGTGAAAATGGCATTTTACCACCCCTTTCAAGAAGGTCTACTGATGTGAATCTCTTTGCTATCATAAACTGGTGTTTTTGCATGGTGAAATCACTGCAATGTCACTCTTTGGAAACTACACATTCAAATGCACTGTCAAATCACTCTCTGTCCTCCTAGAATTTCAGCAAAGCTCAAGCGAAAAACAACATGATTTTTGCAGAGCATTTCTGAATACATTACTCTGCTGAATGTCCAGTAAATCACATCTGCAGTGCAGTGCTGTGCTGCCAACAAGGTCTCACTCCCAAGTGTTTTTTGTCAGTTTTTCCAATAAATACCTGTGACTATACTTTTATTTGCCAGTTATGTGTTTTATATTGTTGAGAAATGGGTAGGTTTAGGGTTGCGGTGAGATTAAAATGTTCCAAAATATAATATGAAAGTATATTTATAAAATCATTTATACTTTTAAAAATGCGAAGCATTAAATGCATCTTGATCTGAAGCTCTGCATGACCCCAAAGGGTCCAAGCATCGATATGTGATGAGTTTAGGACTGAGAATGTGTTGCTCATGCATCTGTCCTTCCCTGATATCCCAGAGTCCCTTGCAACAAGTGTTAAGACTTTTAGCCCGTCCAACACACACATTAAAATCACACATCTGCTCTTAAAAGTTTACCAGTAATAACTTATTATCATTTGGCATGAGGTCCTTCTCTTTTATGACCTCTATAAAACTAGAATCCAACACGATTCTATTACAAACAGCCAAAATTATTCTGCACAAAATCGAATTGCATCAGAACACAAGACATAAGCCACTCACAGCTGTGAGCACATGGGCATTCAGCACACTGAACATTTGGGAAACTATTTATGGAGATCTCGTCCTTGAGTAGATCTCGCAGAGCACTCAATCATAAAAATGAATGATTTTATTTTTCCTCAGAGCTTGTCGTTTATCTAAGCAGCAGACGCACCATCGGATTGGTCCATATCTCAAAATGCCATCAAAGACCAAGGCCTTAGGAAGGAAATAATGTTATATTGGCTCAACATTGAGTTACGGGTCAGAATTAAAATAGGCCTTTTTAGTGGTGTTTGTGAAGGCAAAAATACTTTCAGATGGGGCGGTGGACCGCCTTAACCACCCGAAACACCCAAGGAACCATCCGGGACGGCTTGGCGACCACATAGCCGACCAGTGCCCTGAAACAACACCCTAGATCGCTGTATGTTTAACAACCACCACTCATCTTTTTTTAATTGCATAAAATTGGTTTAATAATTAATCCTAGGGTCAATAAATAAGTAAATTGTCCAAGATAACAAAAGACAACACTATATCACGTCTACAACCTGAACTAAACTTGTCATAAAAATGTAAAAATTACCTGATATTATAGACCTGACACTGGGGCTGTGATGAATAAGTAATTACTAAAGAATGTCTTATATATGTCGCCATTTTTGAAAGCTCCTATTGGTCAACCTCACACATGTGACGGAACCCGTCGTGAACGACCGTTAAAAAAATTAAACATGCTTTTGGCGTGATGTCGTGAAGCATCGCAGTAGGTTGTCGCCCACTATGACACACTATACGAGATGATACGATTCGAATCTGCGTCTGACAGCCGTTGTCGTTTACGAATCCCAACGACACCCTGACGTCAAACGGATCATGCCAAAATCTGGCTAAAATCGTGTAATCTGAACCAGGCTTTAGGTCTAGGGTGGGGTTACACCGTGTCCTAACTACACGCGATGTGGTAAAATTCCAGTGACGCGACTGTGAGATGCAACACGTCAATCAAAAATCACAGCGATTCAGAACAGCGTGTGGGCGGAGTCTCTCTGTAAAAGCGCACTGCTGGCCCGCACTCGCATTAGAAATGGGTAAGGAGATAATCAAATCAAGAAATAACATTATTAAAAATCAAAACATTAACAAAATATACTCATTGACTAATTTTGTTATGATTGACTAAATTTGTTGTTTGTTCGTACAGTTGTATGTTTGCATAGAATTAATTTTGAACGCTATATTGCATGCTTTCAAAATCTGAGGTAAATTATCTATTATCACTTGTGGCACAGTGACCTAATGCCTTTGAACTTCGACAATCAGTTCTTCGTCGTCCATGTTTGATGATTAAATATTCATGACACGCAGAACTTCCATCTAATGAGATCTATGTGTGGGCTGATCTGTCAGCCGCGACGTCGCAGAAATAGGAACCGTTTCTAGATTAGAAACTTTGCGTGTCGCCGATCTTCGCGTCTGGTTAGGACAAAAACTCTGATTAACATGAGCCGCTTTCCGACCGGAGGGACTTTTGCAGTTCCTAGAACCTAACGTTCCTATAACCCTTTTTTTCTCGTGTTCCGACCGGACTAAATTGGGGATTTTTTAGTTCCTCAGACCGTAGTTCCTATAACTCTTTCAGTACCTAGTCTAGAGCGAGGACTTTTTTAGTTCCCTTTCCCTAGGTCTACGTTGATTGGTTCAACTTCTAAGTCATGCCCACTGTCAACACGGAACTTGTAGCGCTCTCTGCCATACGCTGTGTGTTTTTGCAAAACATTACAACGAGGATTAAGACAAACATAACGCATTCAACCAGCTAATTGCTAATGCTAGCTAAACTTACCCGTCGTTTTGTTTGCCTCCTGCGCTCTGCTCTTTTATCTTCTTCCATCATATTACTTAATATCATATTACGATGGAGCCTTCGTCTTCTGTGTTCTCTGTACAGAACTCAAGCATAATCTTTAAACGCCGCCGTTCGTTCTCCGTTATTAATGCAATAGCCTCCTCCATGCTGGTTTGTTGTTGTTGTATGTGCCCGCGCTGCGTCTAGTGATGACGGTTCGAGACCGTCGCTGTGCTTGTGTTACCCCTCCTACCAGTTCCTATGGCCACTTGGCCAGTGCAGAACGCAAGCAGCAAAACAGAGTTTGGGAAAGAGTAGTTCTTCAGAACTGTTTAGAAGTGGACAGTTCCTATAACTATCAGTTCCTGTAACTACTTGGTCGGAAAGCGGCTATGGAAAAGATACCTTTTAGCACGTGTCGTGACGTCGCAGCGCATGTAGTTAGGACACGGTGTTAGGGTTAAACCACTAGGAGGCGCCTTCTGGCCCATATATATCTGCGTCTCACATACCCCTTCTCCACCAACAAGAACCAGGTGCTGGTTCAGAGCTAGAGCTAGTGCTGGTTCGGAGTTGCTGTTCAACTGAGCGAGCTTTCAAAGAACCGAGTTTGCCTTTCCACAGGTTAGAGAGCCATCACAGAGCCAGATATTACGTCACTGTATACATCTCATGTTGCCCAGCAACGCTAACGCGGCACACACAAACACACAAGGCTTGTACCGAGATGGTTCGAACACAGTGAATCTCGAAACTGCAAGAGCGATTCGGAAAAAACATTAGAAAAATGATTCGATCCAAAAGCAGGAGTCTTAAACTGTCCAAACACTCCAGAGCTCCAATTAGTCCACGCTGCTCCGATGCATCTCGGACAAGCCTTCCATCAACATTGCCGGTTGTTGCGTTACTATTTATGCCTCATAGCTTTGCAAACCTAAATCGGCATCCGAACACGGCATGCCTACGTCCGTGCAGCTCGCCGTAACTTGCATTAACGGAGATTACACTCGAGCTGCTATTAGCATGATTAGCTGCTATTTAAAAATGGCGGTCACAAGTTTCTCTTCGTCTTGTTGGTCACGGTAACCCCGCCCCCAGCCACTGACGTAATCGGTTCTTACTTCTAGACCAGCAATGATTTGGTGCTACTTAAGAACCACTTTTACTGGTTCGGAGCTGGTGCTTTGTGGTGGAAAAACAAAGAACCGATTTGAAACTAGGCTCTGGCTCCGAACCAGCACCAGTTCTGCCTTGGTGGAAAAGGGGTAATATTGACGCTAAAGGGTGCCATGTGCGTTCGATGTCTACGCTTTGGCAAAAGCGTCAAATATGACGCCTTGGGATGAGAACGGGCTGGCTATAAGCGTTTCTTTCTAAAGGTCTGATCTCACCCATCAGCAATGGCAGGCCTGACATTACCAGGGGAATTCTCCTCTTCCAGCCTGGTACATAGAAGTAATTCCAGTACTATCTGCCTCACTGGCTTTCTAACAGTCCCGCTGTGTCAAATTAGACTGTATTCACATCTGGCATCTGAGTAAAATGAATGAAAGCATAATTAAAGCTTTTTTTATTTGCATTGTTTCTGGTTTAATAACGAATGAGTGAAAGGTCGTGCGAAGCGGAGGGATGAAGCGCTTTTGTTCAGCCGTTGTTCTTGCACAAATGATCTTTCATCTTTACACTTCTCAAACACTCCCTCTCTTCCTTCTTTCTTTTTTCGCTGGCCGTATGTGTGTGTGTAAAGTGTTGTGACAACTCCTATCCCGGAGTGCTTAAGCGCACATTCCATTCCTCCTGAGCGGTCCCTCGGATTACGGCCCACCCTTTCAATTAGAGCCGCAGCCAGAGAAAGACCAACAGGTGCAGAGGCCACAAAACAAGATGAATTCAGGCACCAAGCCAATGGAGCCACTGAAACACATACAATTACAGCCACCCAAACACACACACACACACACACACCAAACCAGTTCACATACAATTTGGACATATTTGTCGCCGGTTCAAGCTGCGGTTCTGAGGTTCCAGCGCTGAGATGTTTCAGGCTTTCTTTAGACACACTGTCAGCTGGATCTCAGCACCGAGCGCATAAATATTCTTGATTCTCATCCTCTGTTCGAGGTCCAGTCCCTATAAAAGCAGCATGGTTTATGTTCTGTCGACTTTTCACGCACGCTGGACTAATGAGATGAGCAGTTGATCGGTGTGCATTACCATCCATCACTGACTTCTCACAGACGTTCTCCAATAGGGATTGAACGACTGAATATGGATCGAAAAAGAGTTCAGAGGGCGGCTCAGTTTTTAGTAATAACACACAGGTTTCTGGCAATGACCCTTCATGCCCTTTTCCCTTTTTTCTGTCTGAAGACCATGATATTCAATAAAGACGTTTTAGCCTGCAGGAATCATGCAGAATTCATGATTTAGGGACTGAAACAGACATATCTAACCAATTTAAGTTTTTGAACTTGAATAACGGTGAAATGATGAATTTTATAATAGTAAATCATTAATGATCTGTATGCTTAGCAAAGGCCACCCTTTACATTAATGTCAATGTGTATTTACATAAGTCATATTTACTTGTGAAACTTTTTCTAATGACAGATTGTTATTTAGTGATGGTAAATCATCACTATTAGCTCATAGAGGTAAATGGTTTAACTGCTGAATATGTTGAAGAAGTCTCTTGCGCTCACGAAGTCTGCATTTATTTAATCAGTAAAAACAGTAATAATGTGAAATAGCTGGTGTCCATTGAACTATTTTAAAAAATGTAATTCCTGTGAATTTTCAGCAACTCCAGTCTTTATTGTCACATGATCTTTCAGCAATGTATATCTGTTTTTAACGTTTGTTACTAAAGCTGATGTTGAAACAGACTGATGAGTGATAGAGGAACTGCTTTTTATTTCCCCTTGTGGCTGATCCGTGTCTCATACCTGTAACCTGTTATTTTAAAAGCATACAGACCCTCAGGTCCTGTGTACATCATACAGACTTAAATCAAATGAAAATTCCTAGTAAATCCACAAAGGCTAGAAGAGAACAAAGGAGTGCCTTTTGCTCTCATAAGAACACTCTTCTCCTTCTGAAATACAACTTCAGACCGTGCGTTTCATATTTTTACCACTATATTAAAGTTGATTTGGTGGAACAGTTTGGCCGTCACTGCCACGGGTGGCAGCTGAGAAAAGAAAAATGACTGTAAAAATCTGTATCTGGATGAAATATTGATAAATGGAGAACAGACCGTGAAAACTCAGCTTTTGGTCCCTTTTTGCGATCCATCCTAAATAATACAGGGACTTTTAAGTTAAAATAGTGCATCTTCCGTCACTTGTAGGCCAACAAATAGAATGCCAAAGCTGTTTGTGTGGCTAATATTGCACGCCATCTTCAATTATTTACATATAAATGCTTTAAGTTAGTACATAAGTGTCGACAATTATATCAGCACAAAGTGTACATACCTTGTAGTCAAGTGTATCGTGTAGGTATGACGATTTAGGAGTTGGCTGATATTTTTGATTGGATTGTGCCCTCTTGTGGTCACGTATAACATAACAGCATGTCACCACTGACGAGAACTTTCTGTGGCTGTATTTCCACATTAAATGTTTGTTTCAGTTAAATGTCCATTCATAGTCGTGCTTGGAGTCAATTATATTATTTGTGATAACGCTATGCTAAATTATGCGGACATTTTTGACCAGGCTGTCATACAATGAATTTGTGAACATTTGTGAGAAAAAAAGAAAAAAAAAAAAAAAAAACGAGAGACGTAGTACGGTGGCATATTGCTTTCACTTGAAGAAAAAAATCTACTGTTTTTCTGAATTAACGAGTTAATTTTTCATGAGAATTTTTTTGCTCTGTTTTTCTGAATTAATGAGTTAATTTTTCATGAGAAAAAAGTTTTTGCTCTGTTTTTCTGAATTAACGAGTTAATTTTTCATGATACTTTTTTGCTCTGTTTTTCTGAAATAATGAGATAATTTTTCACGAAATTTTTTTTTTGCTGTTTTTCTCAATGAAAAATTTTTCTTATGAAAAATTAAGTCGTTAATTCAGAAAAACAGAGCAAAAACTTTTTTTCTCATGAAAATTTAAGTCATTAATTCAGAAAACAGAGCAAAAACTTTTTTTCTCATGAAAAATTAAGTCGTTAATTCAGAAAAACAGAGCAAAAACTTTTTTCTCATGAAAAATTAACTCGTTAATTCAGAAAAGCGAAGCAAAAAAAAACATTTTCTCATGAAAAATTAACTCGCTAATTCAGAAAAACAGAGCAAAAAAAATTTTTCTCATGAAAAATTAACTCGTTAATTCAGAAAAACAGAGTAGATTTTTTTTTCTTCAAGTGAATGCAATACGCACCAGTAATGCCACCGTAACAACCAACAAAACAAAGCTCTTTTTTTTCTTTTCTTTTTTTGCATAGTAAAATAAAACGTGTAGTTTGCCATTTCCCCCAAAATTAATCTGTAATATAAATAAGTTTAATGTTTTGTGATTCTCTCATATTTAAAATACTTAAATCATATTTTCAACTTGCATAGTCATTAAAACAAATGACAAGTCACTTTTGGCTACTACTGCATGTTAATAAAAACTAATCAATACTATAATGTAATATGTTATTAATATTATTTTAGTAATTATGCATATGAAAAATATCTTATTTACACATTTTACAAGTAGAAAATTAGAAGTCACAATATAGACAGGAATTTCAAAATTTCTTTTTTCTTTTATCAGAATATATAAACATTTTAAATATATACATAAAACGTGTTGCTCCACCTGCTGTGTTATATAGGCATTAAAAACGTCCTGTAAAACAATCAACTTTTTTCAAAACTACATGGATGACTTCCTCCTCTTCCTCCCACACAGGATATGGAAGTGGGACATTTTGGAGTGTGTTTTCTGTGAGGCTTCTGGAGACTCTGGATCAGTATCTGGGTCAGAATGTGATTGCGGAGAAGCAACGTACACTGGAACAGACGGGAAGAGGCGACGATAAAGAGGTTTGTGCCTGATAATCTCGAGACGATATTGAGTCTTTTCCTCAGAATCATTCAGGCCCCTCAAGTGGATCACAAAATTTGACGTCTGCTGTTCCAAAGACATGAAATCCTCTTGGATCTCAGAAAACTGTCACCGGAAAATAAATAAATCAAAGCATATCAAAAGCAAGAATATGCTCTTTTACACTAGTTATAGTTTTGATTCAGTGATATTTTCCTCTAAACTGTCAGAATATACCCTGAGCATCTCAGTATGAGTGAATCTTCTTCAGAGGCTGTTATCGCCCAGTGA
This sequence comes from Hybognathus amarus, assembly GCA_030378365.1. NCBI lineage: Eukaryota > Metazoa > Chordata > Actinopteri > Cypriniformes > Leuciscidae > Hybognathus > Hybognathus amarus. Next base: position 7,686 of record JAQIUQ010001896.1, on the reverse strand, counting down.
TATATTATACTTTACATGCACACAGTACACTCACATAAAGCAATATATAGCAAATCCTGGCTGATTGAGTGTTTATATCATCATCAAAATGTAGACTGTATTATCTATATAAAAGTAGGATATATATTATATCCAACTTTTTCTCATACATAAAGTACACTCAAGTGATAGCCTATATATAGCAAATGTCAACTGCTTGTTATAATTATGGACATGGATAAGATATTTTTCTTACAAAATCACTGAGATCGTATGGATTACTTTTATGATAGATGGACGCACATTTTCAAAATCTCAGTTATTATTCACTCCCATTAAAAATCTTGAGAGTCGGGACATGTTTTAAGAGTAACTCTGGGTTTGGCTGAAAGAAGAAAGTCTACCTAAAATGTCTTGAGGGTGAGTAAATTGTGGGATAATTATAATTTTTGGGTGAATAAAGGGAAAGTTCACTTTGAAATTAATTTTTGGTATGTTTTAGCTTACCTCAAGGGCATCTAAGATGTAGGGTCTTTGTTTCCGCAGTAGTTTCAATTTTGATATTTTTAGGTCAAAACGTTCATGTCTATCAGTCATATAATGGAGGTCTATGGTCACCACCTCAAAGAGCATGCACAGAGAAGTCCAAATTAAACATGATTTAATGACTCGTAAATGTAAGTACACATTGATGGCCTAAGACACGAAACGAGCGGTTTGTGTGAGAAACGAATAGTATTTATATTGTTTTTACCTCTTGTAACCACAGCCACGTCCAAGTGGTCTGAGAGCACGTGCGCTTTGTGGCTGTGATTACAAGAGGTAAAAACGATATAAATACTGTTTGTTTTCTCACACAAACTGCTCGTTTCAGTGTCTTAGGCCATCAATGTGTACTTACATTTACAAGTCATTAAATCATGTTTAATTTGGACTTCTCTGTGCATGCTCTTTGAGGTGGTGACCATAGACCTTCATTATATGACTGACAGACAACCACGTTTAACCTTAAAATGTAAAAATTGAAACTACTGTGGAAACAAAGACACCTACATCTTGGATGCCCTTGAGGTAAGCTAAAACATACCAAAAATGCATTTCAAAGTGAACTAATCTCTAATCTGCGAAATGTGACAATAAGGCAAGAAGATATTAACATTAACATCATGATTTTCTATAAAACTGTCTTGAAACAATGTGTATTGTGAAAAGCGCTACATGAATAAATTTGACTAGACTATCTGAGAGGCCGTGAATGTCTTCATACCAGATCTGTGTTGGACTGTAATAATTCTTTGGTCCATTTAGAGTTCGATGCTGGTCCCAAAAGTCCCGGCCAGACCCTGATGGCTGCTGCGAAGTGCCTGAGGAAGAGTACACAGCAAAACCACACTTCATTATCAAAGTTTCTGTGTATACTTGTCTTGCTATACCTTCTGAAAATATCCTTATAAAATCATTAAAACCTGTCAAATTATTCCATACAAATGTGTGTATTGACCTGTAAAAGGTCTATATTGGTTTCCAGGCTGCGTCCGGCACTGTTGGACTTTGCATTTGAACTGACCGAGTTCTTGGAACAGGTTCTGAAACACACACAACACATTTAAAAACACATATCAGTAAGCATTCATCACAGAAGGTCAGTGTAAGATTGTGTATGGCACAGATGTGTGTCACCTCAGTGTCTGTGAGGACGGCGTGAGGGTCGTGGGCTTTCTCTGTGCCGTCAGGGCTCAGAGTCACTCTGGTGTGTAACTCCTCCAGCAGAGCCCAGCGCTTCTGTAACGCGCTCTGAACCGCACACACACTCACCTCACACTCCCGCTGAACCTGCAGCAGGGACCGCAGAGAGCTCATCCTAACACACACAGAACAGGAGCATTAGAAACCATTGGAAAGCCCACGCTTGACAATCACAACACCGTAACATCATAAAACACAATTCTATCTAGCCATGATAAGACAAAACACCAGTGTGGAAAATAGTCAGGAGTAAAGAATGAGCAGGCGTGTGCTAATCGTTCGTCAGCTTTTGGAAATACAAGTGTACAGTGTGAAAAAGAAGTAAACTTTAGCGTGCTTTTACAAACAGTACGTAGTATGGAAATTATATGCTTTAAACGAAAATAGTTAAAAGCAAACTAAAGAACTATTGCATGTTACATACAATTAAAAATTTATTATAGTTGAAATTGATATGAAATGCACTTACTTAAGGACTTAAGTACATCTTTATAAGTAATTTCATAATTACTTTTGCTGTCCTTAAAATATATTTAAAGTGAACTGACAAATGTACTGACAAGCATTTATGGTAAATAAGCTCAAATATACTTTAGTGTCTTTACTACTGAAACTTGTGTTATGTATTGAAATATATCTGTAATGACACATTTATAACAATGAATGTAATTAGTACATTGAAAATATGTTCATTCTAAACTTAATATCAGTCGAAATCATAATCAAGTGCTACTTTAGTATGTTAGTCAACACATTCAAATAAGTGTACTTCTTTAAAGCGTGACCAAAGATTTAAAAAATATATATTTAAACTGTGCTTTAAATAAAAAATAAAAAAAAAAAAAAAAAAAATATATATATATATATATATATATATATATATATATATATATATATATATATATATATATATATATATATATATATGTGTATATATATATATATATATATATATATATATATATATATATTATATATATATATATATATATATATATATATATAATATGATATTATTACATAGTGCACTTTTTAGGTCCAAGGCTTAAGTGGCTTATTTTTTTATTTTATTTTTTACATTGTTTTGTTTTATGTTTACTGGGGTGAACTTATAATTTTAGTATACTTTTTACATAAAAAATGGTCATAATATGGAAATAAAAGGCATTTTTGGCAGTTTAAAGGCAGTTGAAATGATCCTGCGAAGATTACACTATTATTTAAAGCATGAATTTGATGCAAACACTAGATCTACATAATATTCACATATACAGTTCACAGGGGGCATAACTGCATTGTACATAGCATACAATAATATTTATAACATATTAAAGAGACTACATTTACAGCATATACCTATAATTTTTTATTTCACATTACAAACTTTTTCCTTGCAATTACGAGCTTATATCTCCCAATTTGAACTTTATAACTTGCATTTGTGTGTTTATATCACAATTCACACAAAAAAAGGTCAGAAATGCGCGAGGCGAGCTCACAATTCTGAGGGGAAAAGGTAGAATATTGAGTTTATATTCTGATTTTTCTCCTCAGAATTGTGAGATATAAACTCTTATATTGTGAAATTATATTGAGAATTGTGAATATTATTTTTTTTACTCTTTTATTATGTGGCTTCCATAGAGTGCTACTGGAGAACTGTCCTTTTCTGCCACTGAAGCAGGCCACGCCAACACAAAACACGCCATTGCTGTTTGCAAACACCCGAAGTCTATTACGCCATAGATAGGCACATTCCACAATGAGTCGTTCTCTGGGCTTGGTTTCACTAAAAGCTGTTTTTGGACTGACAATTCTGAAACTAACAGGATATTCTTATAGTATCATGACGTGTCAAAAGCTCAAGGAGAATTCGATTTTTCAAATATACTTTTTAAGTTTTGAAGTACACTAAAAGTACACATTCAATTAAGCAAATTAAGCAAACTTCTTTTTCATAAGGGGTTATTTCTCATAAACATCCAAATTAAAGCATGTTTCTTCGCATACATGACATGATAGGATGTGAGACATTTTAGGTGTAGTTCAAACATAGAAACAGTCACACATATTGAAGCCTAAACAGTTTGTAACAGTTGCTAAATATTTGTCATATCTGTGGATCTGCTCACCTGTCCTGCAGGTAAGAGCATATCTGGCTAACTCTTTCTTCAATTGCACATATTTCATTTCTGTCCTTCTCTTCCTCATAGGCCCACCCCGGAAAGTTTAGAGACACTGCCTGAATGCAAAAAGACAAATGATCTATATCTATACATGTCTAGCAGGATCAACAGAGTGCAGTCTGTTGGCAACGCTACATGATTTTAAATATGTAATGAGTTCGACATGACAGCATAATGACTGCTAACACATTCCATCAATGACAGTGTTCATTCTGACAGAAAGTAAGGATGGGCCTATATGGTTCAAATTTATTAATGCACCACCCATCCTTGAGACAAACCTGTAGTCTGGAGAGGAGGCCTCGTATGTGGGGTTCGCTGGGGTCCGGCAGGGGCTCGTGGAGGAGGGACACCACTAAACCATCCGCTAGAACATTTACCAGGGATTCAAGATGACCTGCATCCTGCTGTGGATGTATTCTGAAACAAAATAGATCAATGAAATGAATGGTTTTAAACACAGGACAGCGGCTGCATCTGAAACTATAAACTTCCCTACTATATAGTTGGCGAAAAACAGTAGGCCTATGCGTCAAGAACTTCACAGTCCTCATAAAGAGTATGCAAAGCTAGGCTAGGCTCAATTGAACATCGTTTTTAGTGGTTGTCGAGTAAGGGGGTTTATTAAAGGAATTTTCTGGGTTCAATACATGTTAAATTTGTGGCATCATGCTATTGATTTTGACAGAAAATACTTTGGGGTCACTCCTCAAATGATTTGCTCCTATCGTCCGATTGTGGTTCTATCACTATTAGTGTTACTTGATCTTAGTGCTGCGTTTGACACACTTGACCACAACATTCTTTTAAATAGATTAGAAAACTATGTTGGCATTTGTGGAATTGCTTTAGCTTATCTGACCGTTATCAGTTTGTAGCAGTAAATGACGAGATGTCTTATCAATCACAAGTTCAAGTATGGTGTACCACAAGGCTCAGTGCGAGGTCCGTTGCTATTCACTCTGTACTTGCTACCATTCAGGAGATTTCATTAGGAAACATGGAATTAGCTTTCACTGTTATGCTGATGATACTCAGCTGTATATTTCAACGAAACTTACCCATTCACAAAATTAACGGAATGCATTGCTGATATAAAAAATGGGATGACTAGTAATTTCCTACGACTAAATTCTGAAAAATCTGAGATTCTAATTATTGGCCAAAAAACTTCCACACGTAACAGCCTAGAATACTGTCTAACACTTGATGGCTACTCTGTCAGAGTCTTCGTCATTGGTTAGGAACCCGGGTGTGCTCTTTGATACCAATCTTTCATTGGAAAGTCACATGTCTAGTTTCTGTAAAACCACATTTTTCCATCTTAAAAATATATCTAAATTACGCCATATGCTCTCATTGAAAAATGTGGTACAGTAAGTTAATGCGTTCATGACATCAAGGCTAGATTATTGTAATGCTCTACTGGGTGGTTTCCCTGCACACTTAATAAACAAACTTCAGCGAGTCCAAAACACAGCAGCTTGACTTCTTACCAGAACCAGGAAGTATGACCATATTAGCCCGGTTCTGTCAACCCTGCATTGGCTGCCTATTAAACATCGTATACATTTTAAAATATTGCTGATATGTGATGCTATCAGGGCTCGAGACTAACGGCGTCCTATCGTCCTGGGGACGATAGAAAATGTGTTTAGGACGAACAGAAATATTCTCCAGGACGCCTACAGGACGAAAGACATTTTGTATGTGTGTTCACAGGGCTCGAATTTCGCCTCCTAATTATAATGTGGGATATTCCCGCAATCGTTATCCACACAGATTATAAAATGCCAGACGCAATTTCACAAACAGCGTGAGTGTTCAGCGGTGCTGCGTCTTCTCTTCTCTCAAAATGTGTTGTGGAAGGCAAGCATCTGTCACTGCTGCGAGAATACACACTCGCGTTCAGGAGTGTGACCTGACGGAATATTCACTTGCACAATCGGGCCAGCAGTGCATCGTGAATGCATTTGCACGTCTTTTTAAGTCTTACCAGTTTAAACATTCAGGCGATTTTAAACTAATCAGTGCTCGCGCGCTCTCTGGGATGACTATGCGCACATTCATAGAAAATCCGCCTCAAGGACAGCTGGCCAGTAACAAAAGTTATTTTTCACGGATTATATTGCATTTAACACGCAAAACTGTGCCAATTTCGGTCTTCGTGAGTATAATAGTCTAAACATAGCCGGTTTTGTCTTTAATAAGCATAAAACGCATGCCAGCATAATGAACACAGAATCCGTGCCCTAACTCTTAAAGAGACAGCACCCATATGTGTCGGTCATTAATTTTGTCGTCAAAACATAAAAATTTAAGGAATTAAAGTTAAAGGAATCAGGATTGATAGCATATGTAGGCCTATTTAATTTATTCTGGACTAAAATAATATCCAGTGTTATTTTCCATTTGATTACTTTATTCAATTTCTGTCTATGAATATAGTGTTAGACCTTCAAAAACTTTTCTCTATATTTGTCTTTATTTGTATCTTTATTCTATTGTATTTATTTGTGCAACTTTTTTTTCAATTTAATTGAACAATTTAAATCAAGCTTTGTGTTGTGTAAATTCTTAACAACATTTCCCCATTGTAAAAATGCAATGAGCGCAAACATTCAGGCAAGATAAATAATAATTTTGTTTGGAAAAAATTAATGTATTTTTTAAGTCACAGTAGTTAAATCTGTATCTGTATTGCATGTACAAACTTTAAAATCATTCATATATTAACTTCTTAAAAGATTTTTTTTTTTCTCTGGAATGTAGGTTTGGAAATTTTAGAGAAATTCTAAATTAATTACAGTTGAACTAAACCCATTATATTTTAGTCATCTGAATTGTTTTAGTTAACTAACAGCTATGGATGATAACAGCAGGTACAGAAACAAAATTTTTATTTTGGGACGGTTGACATTCACTTTAGGACGGTTCAAATTGTCATTCAGGACGGTTCCAGGACGGAGGTGAAAAAAGTTAGTCTGGAGCCCTGGATGCTATATGCTATATGTGAATGGCAGCTTACGGAGTTGGAACAACATGAGGGTAATTATTGACAGAATTTTCATTATTGGGTAAACTGTCCCTTTAAAGTAAAGCAAAAAAACGTTCTGACAGAGATTATTAATTTTAGTTTATGTTAATTTCAACATTTACCGGTACATTGTTAAAATCAGAAGTTGTATAATATTATTTAACTGACATGAACTAACAGTTGTATTTTTACTAACCAAAGTTAACAAAGATGAAAAAATACTGTGACAAATGTTCAGATCATTGTTAGGCAATGTTAGTAAATGCATCATTAACTAACATTAACTTATGGCATCTTCTTGTTAAGTGTTTCCAACTTGAATTGAACCCAGAAAATTCCTCTTCTATTCCATTGCTGGTCAAGTTGATCCACATTTGTTGTTTAAACTGCTTGAAAAACTGGTTAAACTATTTATTCATGAAATTTTGTGACTTTTTTCTCATTCAGGGTCATGAATGTGCGTGCAAAGTTTTGACACATGGGTGTTTTTTAAAAAAAGGCTATAAACATTTTGGTGACTATGGTCAGGTAAAAAACAGAAATGCCTTATTTGTAGCTTGACTAAATTTTAGTATATTATATATAATATATTTTTTAGACTTGAAATGAAGGGCTCATCCACTGAATCATCCCAGGAGAATTAGCTGTTTCTTGTTTTATTCTGTGTATGTGCTAATATTGAATATAAAAACATGTGGTCAAACCGACTCCTTTCACAAAGAATGAACTAATTTAACA
>JAQIUQ010001895.1:0-225569 GCA_030378365.1 Hybognathus amarus | reverse complement strand
CGATATTTTCTTCGTTCGTAAGGTGTCATATTGCTCATAATATTTTTGACTGATCTTATCATCATAACTTCTAATTAGAGCACTAATTAAAGCCTATGCAAAGATATATCTAATAAAATAATTGGATAATTTCAGCTGGACACATTTCAGATGTATGTAAAAATGATTAGTTTCTGATTAAATTGGAGTGTGATTAGAATCACCTTCAAAAAAAAAAGAAAATAGATTTAGTGCAATGTGCAGCACAAGTATTATCATATTGATTCATACAATTATTATGAGACATTATAATCAGTGCTTGGACACAGGCTTTTAATGGTGGAATTTCTTGTTTTTTATAATCGGCTTTCAAAAATTCTATTTTTCTTCAAAACTAATTTTATGTTATCGGGCAATTGTGTATAAAGAGAAATTCATTATAATCAAGTGCTGGAACACGGGCTTTTAATGGTGTAGACTTTTTGTTTTGTAACCAGGCTCTCAAAAATTATATTTCAAAAATTGGATTTATGTTTATCGGCCATATGAAAAACGGGCTTTTTCTTCCATAACATTCCGCTTTTAATTCCCAGATCCAGCAGAATTCTCCCGCAAGAAGACGAGCCGGCCTCGAGCCCCTTCTTTGATTTTATTTTTGTCTGTTGGACACACCCGACTGGTGAGAATCTAAACTCCATTTCAAGAACTGCGGTGACACATGACGAAATGATGTATGAGCACACCAACCAGAAGATCAGAAATCATGATGAGTCGATAATAATCTGAGAGATCTCCTCTACATACTTTATGCTCTGATGTTGAACTGAGATTCTAAAGCATGTGCATGTGTGTGTTATCGAGAGAAGCAAGCAGCATGCTGGAGGACCTCCTGAAGGCAAACCGTAGAAGCCGGTGAAGCTGGAGGTCTACAGCAGTAAAGTCATGAGGATCCGAGAGCTGGAGGTCGTGCCCAGTAACATGTGGGGCGGTCAGGGTTTACTGGGAGCCAGCGTCAGGTTTGCACGTTCCAAGGGGCCAATCATAACGTCTGGCATGTGCTGGTGAGCTACAGAATCGTAATCGGCAGAGTCCTGTTCAGAAGTTTTATTGACGCAACTTGGCAAAAACAATTACTATACGATGGAATATAATCCAAAAGTCTCAGACCCCTGTTGAAAATATATTTTTTTTGTCTAATTTAATCATAAATAATAAAATAAATTGTTTTAAAAAATACAGTGACGCTTATAATAAGGTCTCATTTATTAACATTCATTAATGCATTAACTTAATATTTACAGCATGTATTAATGATTATTATTATTAATGCTAGTTAATAGAAATATGCATGTTAGTTTATATTGCGTATACTAATTTAAAAGATAGCACATTTGATCTTTAAAATGTATTAGTAAATGTTGATATTAACAAACAATGATTAATAAATGCTGTTTATTCTTAGTTCATGTTATCGTAATGTACTTAAAGTACAAATTTGCGTTTTTGTAGTTTACATGGCGAGTATAAAAAGCGTTTTTAGTTGAAAACTGAAAAATATCATTTTTGTATTGTTGCACAGCATTTTTGAAAAAAAAGTCCCCTTGTAGTCAATAATTGTATCCTCTTAAAAGTCATTGTTGATCACCAAAATGACATATTTAAAAAAAAATTCCTTGAAAAATAAATGGGAAGTTATTCTGATTCAAGATTACCATGATTTAAAATAATAATAATAGATACATTATTATTAATTATCAGAGTAAAACAGAGTAGCTTGCCTTGGTGTGATGATGTTTCAGGATGTGGAAGGAATTCTCCCGCTGAACTGGCGGGTACTGAAGCCGTATTGCGGATTACATTGTTGGCGGATTAGGTGTTGCAGGAAGTAAGATGTGTTAATCAGCTGATCGAAGCCGGTTTGGATGCAGATTGAATATGAAATCACACTGGCCGTTGATTTTTGCAGTCGGAGGACTTCTTTTCTCTGATCGAGGCGTCTGAGGGGAAAGCGCTGAAGCTGCTGGTGTATAACACACGCTGGGTACCGCTGTCGGGAGGTGATGAGTCACTCCTAATGCAGCGTGGGCGGAGAGGGAAGGTATTTCATCAGCACAACTGGCTAATACAGTCACAGTACACTACAACTTTTCAATTTGACATCACTTTTTGTTCTTATATTGTCATGCACATTATTCAATAATCATTAGAGAGTTGTATTTCATAGTGCCCTACTATGCTGTTTAAAAGGTCTATTGTAATCGAGTCTCCATGACCGGCTTACATGCAAACAAGGTCAAAAAAGGCTCTTTTCTCAGTGTCTGAAACGGTTCGATCAAGGATTCAGTCTCTCTAAACCCAGTCTGTTTTCATTGGTCAGATGACTGTCTGTTGTGATTGGTCTACTCTGATTGGTCAGATGGCCCAGCAAAGAGACGCTGTTCACCGAAAGCCAATGAAAACCATATACTGGCATTATGCAAATTAGTTACAAACATACGTAGATTCAAACAGGAAGTAAGACTGGAATTAGACGACTCGCTTCAGGAAGTTCAGAATCAATTCTTAGTTTTGGGAGGCGAGAACTTTACAGACCTTTAACCTTCACAGACAGATTTATCTCACACTACATGAAAGGCAAAATCCCAAAAAGCATAATAAGGGCACTTTAAACAACATGTATTTGTGCTCACGTGTGTCCTGTGTGTTCTTCTCAGCCTCGGTTGTGGCGTGGGGTTTGGGTACCTGCACTCGAATCCCCATGCGCCCGTTCGCATCAGATCAGTACCAGAATGCATCTGCAACATCTGAAAACCAAGAGGACAAAAACTGGTCAAAGGTAAATGCACAGAAATCTCACAGGAAACATCTCCAGGTCACATTTCACTCAAATGCAAAGAAAAAAAATCATATTTAGGAGAATTATGGCTTTAAATTTAAGATTTTCTTTAGTTATTTCGGCACAAAATATGTTAATAAGAATCCCCATTATATCTGTATTATAGAAGCTTGTTTCTGCCACAGAATTAAAAAGACATTTCTGGCATTTTCTGGCAATTGGTAATTTTTATAACTCGCAACTGACTTTGTTTTGTCAGAAAATGTGCACATTTTTACATCTAAACTGCAATTCTGACTTTTCTCACAATCACAAGTTAATTACAATTATGACATTTTCTTGCAATTGTGAGTTTTATAACTTGCAATTTTGACTTTTTTTCTCTTTTTGCAAAATAAACTTATACTTAAAAGTAAACTTAATACGAGTTAAAAAACTGACTTGTTTCTTTTTATGGGAAAAGTCTGAATTTTGAGATGTAAACTTGTCATTTTAAAAAGTTAATTTTCACGTTCATTTCACAAGCCTGACATTTTTTTCCTCCACAATGCTGAGAAAGTCCGAATTATCGATATAAAAACTCACAATTCTGACTTTCTCACAATTGCAAGTATCAAACCCATCATTTCTGAGGGGGAAAATAATCACGTGTAGTGACGTATAATTGAGGTCATTTATTTTGAAGTATAAAGTCAGATTTGTGAGAGACAAATCAGTGAAAACATTATCTTCCATAGTATTGTATTATATAAAGCTCTACATTCAAAAATAAAGGTGAAATGATGTTTGTCTTATTTGCCAGTCATTGTCAGATCGTGACGTGACGGAAGACGCCGGTGAAGGGTTTGTTCAGGACACGTCAGCATCATCTCCAGGTGGGCACATCATCATAACTGGAACATAAAATGACACGACTTTAAGGTTTTCAAGGACTTCAATCAGAGATCTCACTTATCAAACAATATCTATATTATATTTCAAATTCTAAAAAAGGCAAATAGATAAACAAAAATAAGACAAAATGGTAGAAAAGTGCAGCAGATGCAAAAGACTTACGGAAACTTTCAGCACTGAAATGACACTATGACAAAGATATCGCTTTCCTAATCAAAACTGATTTTTTTTCTCCCATAAATATATGATAGATCTGAAGAATAAAAGATAAATCACATTCTTCGATATATTTATGAGCAATATCACACAAATAGCCATATGAAATGCCTCTATATTAGATTCATTTGCCTCTATCAGATTTAGCTTCATTTTGTGTAAAAAGATTGTTTTATCAATTAAAATGAATAATAATTTAATAATTTGAATGCTTTAAGTATCTTTTCTGTTTTCAAGGGTTTTCCTAAATTTCAAAAAGTAAAAGCATTTTAAGCAGCTTGTACGAACCCTGTCATAATCATATAGATTTATCCTCTCACACTAGATAAAGATAATCAGAACAATCTCATATGCAAGAAACAGTTCAACAGTAGATTCATCTTTAAGCAGAATATGTTGAACACATTAAAACTTTCTGAAACCGGTGTCAATAAAACCAGTTTTTGTTGGCAGATGCGACCGCTGTGGACTCTCTCACGCTCTTACTCTTTGCTTGTGGATGATGACTGATGATGATGATGATGGAGTCTGCAACAGTGAGGACGTGTCTGCGTTGAGCAAGCATCAAAACACCTCAGTAAATGATCTGTGTTCATACGGTCTCTCCTCACGTGCCACATTACTCCACCTGAAGGTCGTCTCTGAAGACAGCCGTGATGATCACCGGTTCAGAAGAGCGGTTCAGGGAGTCTGTCCGTGAACAAACGCCACCTGTGGAGCTGAAGGATGAACCCCTCACATGAGCACCAGCTGTGGTTTCAGGAGGACCCGAGCGTTGCCTGCTGGGATAGAGTTAAGCAATTCTATTGAAGCACCGGTGAACAGTCTCTGAAATTATTCCCTGTTATTGTAGAGTGCTGACATGCAAGATTGCACAGAAACGGAAGCTTTAAAGTGTTGTTTCGGTTTGCACACATATATACTCCTGCTTTATAAAATAGTGAGAAACTACTTGAATATCAGGATAAAATGTCTATATCTATATATGCACACACACAGATGTATAATATTATACATACAGGTATTGGATATGAAGACAGCCAGTGTGAAGAAAAGCGTTTTGCATTGTGACATTATTTTCATCAAAACAATTGCACTTTAAAGTTACATTTTCATTATTTTCAGTGGTGATTCTATGTAATGCAGTCATATCTCAGGAAATCATCTGAAGCTCATACGCCATCAATGTGTTGGACAAATCCATTAAATGTTGTTGACTGAATGTTTCTGAATACACACATTCATATATACATACATGTCAAAGCTTAAGAGTGGGTATATATTTTTTATGTTTCAAAAGAGTCTGTTGCTACCAAGGCTGCAATTTTTTTTATAAGGAAATACACAAAAAACACAGTAATATTGTGAAATATTATGACAATTTAAAATGACTTTTTTATGTTCAATATATATTAAAATGTAATTTATTCCTCCTGAAAAAGCTGAATTTTCGAGCATCATGATGCTGAAAATTCAGCTTTTTTTCAGAGGAATAAATTACATTTTAATATATTTTAACATAAAAAAAGTCATTTTTAAATTGTCATAATATTTTTTATCAAAAAATTGCAGCCTTGGTGAGCAGAAGAGACTTCTTTAAAAACATAAAAAATCTTACCGAATCTTAAACTTTTGACCGGTAGTGTATATTGTATGTATATGTATGTATGTATGTATGTATGTATGTATGTATGTATGTATGTATGTATGTATGTATGTATGTATGTATGTATGTATGTATGTATGTATGTATGTATATATATATATATATATATATATATATATATATATATATATATATAGGCCTATACATACATTTTACACACACACACAGTACTGTTTGAATGCTAAAAAAAAAAGTTGGTGCAGAACTGTCAAGATTAACGAGAGAGTGTAACCTTATTTGACTTTGCTTAGTTCTACATTATAATAAAAGGCCAAGAGAATCCTGAACACACACACATGCACCAGTGTTAGACATGTCATGCTTACCTCGGAAATATCGACACATGCAAACCCAGACACGATTTTCCACTTCTGAAAATGAGAAAAACACAGATGTTAAATATAAACGCATAGAGTATGCATATCCTGAGTTTGCTGAATATATTAGAGTTTAATTTCAGAAGTACTAACCTTTAACGCACAACTATGACCATCACTCAAACTCTTATCAGGATAAATCACACACATGAATTAAAAGAGGATTAATACAATCGTTTCAGTTCTTTAATAACCAGATGATCAGTAGTAAAAGGTGAACATCAGGAGGATCTCATTCAAACAGCATTTAAACTCATTCATTATTGGTTCATTTATTAAGCTGTTATTTACCCAAAATATACTGCATATAATTACAATTAACACAGGAAGCATAAATACAGGGGTGTAGGCGCATGTTAAAACCCTCTCAGTTTCACCTCTCGATTTAGTTTCTGATGGATTTGTATTACTATAATTATCATCCTATTTGTCTTTAAGACCAAATATGTACATTAATACATTTTGCTAGAACACTGTACAAAACTTCATATGATTGACAAACGTTTGCAGAACAGTTTTAGTTTTGCATAAATTAAAAACATGAACAGAGACTGCCATCCAGTGATGTCATCCTTCAATGTTCATAGCTTTTTATATATATATATATTCATTTATTTTTGTATATTTTCCTGTGCATACACAGAGAGGAAAGAGAACGCTCCGCAGCAAACAGTCATATCAAAGAATAATTCATCCAAAAATAAAAATCGTCATTTGGTTTTAAACCGATATGCTGTTATTATTGAAGAATCTTCATGCAGCTCTTTTCTAGATAACATCAGCATACATCAATTTATTAAGAAATTCAACAAATGCATAAGAATTTTCCATTTTGGAAGAATTATTCCTTTAAAAAAAACTATTACCACTTCTAATGTTATGAGTATTTCCTCTCTCTGCACTTCTGTCATCATATTTTACATGAAAAGCACCTTTTTGAAGATAACATACATTTTCTTAAAAAAGAAAAAGTAAATAAAAACCTCCTAATCTCCAACTCAAGTTCAAGTTGACTACAAAATAATTACAATTTATGTACAAAAATGGATGCATTGATGATCACAGCATGTTAGTGAGAGGAGATGCATCATGGGAAAGAGCGTTCTTGGGAGTTTTATCAGACGTTTATACACTCGTGTATTGTTTCAGAGCCGGTCCAGACGCAATCCTCAGCTCAGACTTGGTTTTCCGGTCATGCCGCGCAGGAGGGGATTTGATGATGTCATTGGCAACAAACATCACTGGAATGTTAAATGAGAAGAGGGGCGGTAATGACAAAACCAAAGCAACTCTGACATGTTCAATGTGGCATTCGCCAAGAGAAAAGAATTAAACCTAACTGGTGAACGAACAGGTACTTCATTAAAATCCACTGTCCTTTCCATGTCACGTCTTTGAGCGTTTCTCCAGAGACCTCCTGCTGGTTTCCACTGGGATAAACATGCGTCGACGCAGACGGCCTGATGATCTTAGACGTCAGACAGAACCAGGAAGTGCAGGTGAGCGTGTGCTTTGAATGTGAAGTGTTGCGAGTGATGGATCCGATGCGAGTTTCACGTGGATTTCTGCCGGTAGTGAAAGCGTCAGGTCGCCGCACTCTTCCAGATGAAGTGCTTCACCGTCCGCAGGTCCATGTTGGGATCCAGAACCTTCCCAAAGCAATGCAACAAGTCAGAAAGATTAGATTAAAGATTATTTACACACCAGGATCTGTGATCTAGGAGATTTCACTAGATAATTAGGAAAATAACTAGCATTTAGCAAGCATCTTGGTCTAATTAGCACATATGCAACAGTATTACTGATGTAAAAAACACATGAATACCAATAGAACATTTTGACTTCAGAATCAGATAATTCTTTATATCTGAAAACCGGTATCCGATATATTGGCTGATAAATCTAAATCCAAATTTTTTATATTATTTTTGAGAGCCTGATTACCAAAACTAAAATTCTCACCATTAAAGCCGTGTCCCAAACACTCAAATATAATGTTCTCATAATAATTTCAGGTTAACCAATATGACAGACTTACACTGCACATGTTGCACTGAACTTTATTTTCCTTTTCAAAGTCATTTCAATCATATTTCAAGCCATTCAAAACCATTGAACTGTTGAACATCTGAAGTGTCAGTTGAAGAGAATAATACATTATTTATCGGCTTTAACATATCGGCATATGATCATTTATAATGTTATCGGCCGGTATATGATCATTTATAATGTTATCGGCCAGTATATGATCATTTATGATGTTATCGGCCGATATATGATCATTATAATGATATTGGTTAGTATCGGCTGATATATGATAATTTATAATGTTATCTGCCGATATATGATCACTTATAATGTTATCGGTCGGTTGTCGGTCGTCAGTATAGGCCGATATATGATCATTTATAATGTTATCCGTCTATCTGTATTGGCCGATATATGATCCTTTATAATGTTATCGGTTCGGTATCGGCCGATTTATGATCATTTATATTGTTCATCGGTTAGGTGTCGGCCAATTTATGATCATTTATAATGTTATCGGTTGTCGGTATTGGCTGATATATGATTCATTTATAATGTTAGTGGTCAGTATCGGCCGATTTATGATCATTTATAATGTTATCGCCCCATTTATGATCATTTATAATGTTATCGGTCGTTGATATTGGCCGATATATGATCATTTATAATGTTAGCGTATCGGTATTGGCCGATTTATGATCATTTATAATGTTATCGAGTCGTCGGTATTGGCCGATATATGATCATTTATAATGTTAGCGATCGGTATCTGGCCGATATATGATCATTTATGTTATCGGTCATTCAGTATTGGCCGATATATGATCCTTCATAATGTTATTGGTCAGTATCGGCCGATATTTGATCATTTATAATGTTATCGGTCGGTACATGTACGATATATGATCCTTTACAATGTTATCGAGTCGTTATATGATCATTTATAATGTTAGCGGTCTGTATCGGCTTATAATCGGTCAGTAGTCGGCCGATATATGATCCTTTATAATGTAATCGGTATAAAGCTGATAAGAAAATTTGGCTGATTTTAAAGTCGATTAAAGCTATTAAAGCTATTTTGTAAAGCTGTTAAAGCCGACAAATAATGGATTATTCCCTTCAGCTGAGGCACTTCAGATGTTCAACATGATGGTTTTTGATGGCTTGAAATATGATTGGAATCACTCTGAAAAGGAAAACACAGTTCAGTGCAACACAAGTCTGTCATATCGGCTACATAAAATTATAATCAGAACATCATTACAATTGTGTGATTGGGACACGGCTTTTAATTGTGAGACTTTTGTTTTTGTAATCAGCCTCTCAAAAATTTTGATTTATCGACTTTCAAGCATAAAGTATTATCGAGTTATCGGCCAAAATGTTCGTGTCGGTGCATCACTAATTAACATCATGCTTTTCTGTGAAGCTGCTTTGAAACAATGTTGTTATAATAATCTTTAAACAAAGGTTGCATGTTGAGATTAAAAAACAGCTTCAAGAGTCATTAAATTTCACTGGTACTGCTATGGAAGATGTAACCGCTAATCTGACTGTGTGAAAGCATGTATGTGTTGGTGTGTTCATGGGATATGGTACCTGGTCCTGACAGAGCAGCTCGATCTTCTCCTCCGCTAGCACTGCCATGTCCTCCTCCTCCTTCTGTTCGCTGGGCTTCTCTCCGGTTCGAACCGCCCGTCTGAGACTCGCTGTCCAGGTTAATGATCTTCTCATACACATGTTCCATCACCTTCCTCACCTGTAACATGTCACTGGCCGACAAACGATCCCTAAAAACAAACGGCTAGTTTTTATTTACATCCTAAACGGCTACTTCCAGTCGCTCCAGACTGAAACCTCACACGCACACACACACACACACCACACACACATACTTCTTTAACGTCTTTGCTTACGGACGATGAATGTGGTTGGAGGTAGAATGGGATTTTGTTGAATTTGGGCATGTTTTTTCTGTAGGAGAATTAAAGAAATTTGCTTAAAATAACAGAAAGAAAAAGAAGACATTTGTTGGAGACGTGAACAAGATCTTACGTCCACTGTGATGTCGATGACCCACTGCGGGACCGTCTCGTTGAGTAACATAGACTCAGTTTCTCCACACGGAGTCTCGACACAACAGCCTGCACACACACACACAGATTCAGTTCATCATTGAACACCAGCATCTGAAGACGTGAATAAACAGGCACACACACACACACACACACACCTGAATAATGTCCTTCCTCCCGCTTTCCCGAAGATCACCGGAGTGTGTGGCGGCACCTGAAAATATTGCGTTTCCTTTCTGTATCCGGCTCTCATGTTCACCGTTCACTGAGCAAACACACAACATATGCCATCATCATCATCAAGGATCTGATACTGATATAAATGTATTATATATATATATATATATATATATATATATATATATATATATATATATGTAAACTTGGATATTATTATATTTAAATAAATCCATTACATTAAATCCAAGTTTAAAATTATTGTACAATATTAATCAGATTACTTATTATAATATCAGGGTTTTTGCAGGTATTTTCAAATAAAATTTAATGCTATTTAATTCCATTTTAAAATGTTTTAATTCCATATATGACCCATGACTAACCACGTATACATACAGATGCAATAATTAATGCATCCATGGCCCGGATATAATTATAAAATATGATTTTAAAAGTGACCTATAACATTCGACTATGCAATACACTTTAATTTTGTTGGTGCTTATAAAATTAGGAGAGAGTATAAAATATAAAATATTTGGAGAGAGAGATGTTTATAATGTGACAATTTATTTTACAATTATTAATCATGAAGGCTATATTCAAATACATTTATATAAAATTATCTTCAAAACGATAAAAAAAAATAATGCCAGTAAGAATCAGATTTAATGATTTTTAATGCCTTTAAGGCCAAATAATAAAATCCATTTAAGGACTTTTAATGCTTTTTAAGGCCCTGCAGAAACCCTGCATATATATTAATAATAATAGTACTAAATGTATAATATATAGTAAATAACAGTAATATATAACAATACAAAAGTTATACATAATAATATATTATAACATATACAAATTATGTTAAAATAATATACGTTTATAATTCTTAAATATATATTTTATAATTAGCATATATAATTATTATGATACAGCATATCAAAAATATTTATTTGTCAATAGATATTTATTTTCCACTATTAAAAATGATAATCCGATGTTTTTACCACTCCCATGATTCAGCTCGCTCTCCTCGTCCATGGGGTTGATGTGTGTGCGAGGCCAGTACTCCAGCAGAGCCTGAAGCAGAAGTCCGCCCAGATTCACTGCGCCACAACAAACACATCATCACACCTTCAGGATTTACTGTCACCATAAACATAAGAGGACGACTCTGGAGACGCTCTCACGTTTAGGGTTCGGATCCGTCGGGACTGGTGAACCCAGCGTCTTTAGCAGAAACCCAGGCCGCAAAACAGTCGCTCTCGTCCAGCGTTATCGTCAACATCTGTCAATCAAAAGCCAAAAGATTCTCAACAGACCTGACAAACACTAAATCTGTGTTAACTTCCAATTCAAGGACCTCTCAAGGACTTTCCAGGTCTAATACCCTCAAATTCAAGATGGTCCAACAACAAACGTTGAGGCAAAGAGTATAGAAGTACCAATAGGACATCCCATAGCAACACACACACGCATGCACAGAGCTGTTATAGTTGTGACAATGGCATCACCTTCATCAAGGACTTTTATATATGCATGTTAATTTTCACAAACTTTCCCAGATTTCCAGGCCCAACACTGATCTGCGGTGACTCACCCCCGTCTTCAGATCCACTGAAAACCAGTTCGGCACATAAACCATCTTGAACCTTTTCTTGATCTCTTCATCAAACTCCATCTTCCCCAAGTCTTCAACTTTACAAGCCTGATGAACATCAGAAAACAAACCAGTTACACAACAACTAGCATTCCAATCAATCAATGAATATAACCGTTAATCTACCACGGTACCTTAAGCACATCCCAGTACGCCACATTATTGTTGGTGTCTTTGGTCAGAATGTGTCTTTTGTCATTCAGAATGTGGCACTGAATTATACTGGCGCCACCTAGAGGTAAAGACAAACCAACATGCTGAAGATATGGCTTAAAGCTGATCATCGTACATATCCCAAGTCATTTTTATGTTTATGTTTTGCTGGATGATCCGGCAACACAGCTGTGTATAAACAGCATAACAAGAATACAATGAAAACTGCTCATTTTCTGGTGTCTAACACACTAAATAGACCCAACTCAAGACTGAAGTACATCCTGCAGACAGTCGTACCTTTGATAACCTGTTCGGGCTGTGTGTACAGTGGCGTCAGCGGTGCGCTGCAGTCGTTATCATAATCTCCAGACGCTCGGAAATTATGGATTCCCTTCAGAGACTGAAACAGAGAAACATTGAATGAACTGAATATAGACATGGAACATGAAACCAAGATTTGCCAAGAATTACGTCGAATTATGATAGTCAGATTATGATTCTATGTGTGTATTGTGTTGTAAGCTGGCAGGTTTAGGCCTGACTCCTAAAGTATTTGGTATTCTTCATATTCTGTATGTTGGTCAGTTCACAGCAGTGACAGAAATCATCTTTTCCAATAAGTTTCAATTGATTTTTATTTTCGTTTCGGAGTCACACTTGTTATCTTTCCGGTCAAAAGTGACCGGACACCTAAAAATTTAATTTCCTCCATCCCAGTAAAACCAATGGAATTTATTTTTGTTCTATAATATTTATTCTTTGTAATTTAGGATTTTGAGACAATTTGATTGAATTAATATTTATGCAATATTTATGGTCTATTTTTGCCATGGAAAAATATATATATTTTTCTATATATATAATTTTTTTCAAACAATTATTAATGCAGTATTTTAGTTTAATATAGAGTCTAGGCCTTCAGAAAAAAAAAATTTTTTGAAGAAAATTAGCACCATCTGGTTACAGTATAGAGAAAAAGCGTAGAATCATGGTGTAACCACTAGATGGCACGTACAGCTCTCTATGGAGAAGCATGTGAATTCCCCAGATGTTTATGAACACATTTTTTTTTTTTTTTGGTGGATTTGAATATATAGTTGAAACAATCTCAAAAACGATTTTTATTAAATAAAAATAAATAAAAAAATGTGCACATTTTTGTGTTTGTCATTTTAAATTTATTTGATTTAAATAAATCAAAATTAAGTGAGTTTTTGCTTAAATAAACTATCTGCCAATGGGGAAGAAAAATAATATTCAATCAAACAAAAACAACTTTATTTTTCTTCCCCATTGACAGATAATTGTTTGTTTTAAGGAAAAACTCACTTCATTTTGACTTATTCCCCTGAAAAACAAGACATAATATCTATCGTACAGCATTTTACTAAAGCAAATGTATCTTGACTTAAGAATTTTTTGATATTTGGACTGGAAACAAGACAAAGATACCAAAAAACACTGTTGCCAAATAAAATTAAATCGGTTTCAACAAAATTCAGGAAACTGTAATGGATTTAGATGCTTTACACAGACTTTTAAATGCAGGATCAGAGTGACATTTAACCTGCTGTTACCTTTGATGTTTTAAACATAAAACATTGAATATTGATATAGGAAATTGTAAAAAAAAAAAAAAAAGATATTTTAAATGTGGAATTAAAACCGCCAATAGACAGCAGCTAATCACCGTTAATGAGTGAGTTATTGAATCATTTACTCAACCGATTCATTCAAAACTGCTGATTCATTCAGGAACGAAGCATTTCGCTGTAATTCATGATTCATTCATTCAGTAATGTTCAAAGTAAAGTCACTTAATATTGACTTGAACTGTTGTATAAAATTGATGTCAAATTTGTAACAATGTTTAGATTTGAAGAAAAAAAAATCTATTTATGACTGCTAATGTTGTTGTTTTTGCTATAGCAATATTTTAGCAGAGGGAAAGCATGTATGTGCGAGTACCAATGGCCATGCATGATTACGAGACAGTAAAGATCCGATCTGTGGACAAAACTAAATAACTGGAAGATGATGGCACCAGAAGCCAAACATAATCATTTTTAAAAATGTCTGCACCTGCTCGTACACAAAGAACAGGGTGGATAACATGAAACACAAAAGATCACCTTAAAATAACGCCACTGGAGCACATCCAGGAAAGGAGACACTAAATAATGACCCTCAAGAGTAAACCAGCACGCTGCACAGTGCTTAAAACTCAGTGTGTGACGTCACAACAGTCACGCCGGACACCAGCTGCACTCACCCATTTATTAACCGTGGACTTCGTGGTGGAAACCCAGATGGCCGAGTGCGGATCAGCTGACCTGTCCAGCTCCATCTGGAAGACACCCAAGCACATTCACACATCAGTAACTTTACCTTACTCTCCATAGTCCACAGCTGGCACAGGTGTTTGAGGCATACACTTCCACCCTAGATTTAGAGTCTATAGAGATCACTTTATTTTTCAATCTTAACAAAACAAAACATGTGAGTCGTTGGCAGGCGAAACCTTGTATCTCTAAAGACGCTACTTTGCAGGAAATTGAAAAAACCCTGTTGTCAAAGTTGATATTGTGATGAAGTATGGTCAGGCATTTGCATGTGTCATTATATTATTAACATTTGACCCAAATCAAGCTCAAATGTGGCAATGAGGTTTTTGACCAGCGAATTTTGTACACGTTTTGTCCATCATTAGAACGGCAGTAAGTGCACCACATTGTTTTCTTCACAAAGTTCTTTTGAACTTTCTATTCATCAAAGAATCCTGAAATAAAAATGTAAAAAACTGTTTTCAACATGGATAATAATCATACATGTTTTTGGAGCATAAAATCATCATATTAGAGTGATTTGTGAAGGATCATGTGACACTGAAGACTGGAGTAATGATGCTGAAAATTCAGCTTTTTTTCAGAGGAATAAATTACATTTTAATATATATTAACATAAAAAAGTCATTTTAAATTGTCATAATATTTCACAATATTACTGTGTTTTTGTGTATTTTTTATCAAAAAATTGCAGCCTTGGTGAGCAGAAGAGACTTCTTTTAAAACCATAAAAAATCTTACCGAATTTTAAACTTTTGACCAGTAGTGTATATATGAAGAGTTCAGATGCAAAAGCCTCTAAATGCCATTTGAAATTTTCTTCTAAAATGATCATTTTATCAAGCTTGTATATTTAAGTTCAGTAATTTCACTTAAATGGCAATTATATAGGTAATCTTCATTGCCATTTAAGTGAAATTACTGAACTTCAAATATACAAGCTTGATAAAAATGATCATTTTAGAAGAAAATTTCAAATGGCACTTAGAGGCTTTTGCATCTGAACTCTTTACATATAGAGTGTGTGTATGTTTACATGTATATACGAGAGCACAGAAATCTGACTCTTAAATAAGAAGTTAAATAAACCTCCAGCATTTTGCTATTGAATGTGACCGTCAAACCTTCAGCACAGGCGCTTTCTCCTCACAGATCAGCACCCGGATGTCAGGATTGCGCAGGTCTGTGCAGTAGATCTTGCGGTCGCGACCCCCGGAATAAACGTGTGTGAAGGCCTCGTTGACCTGCAGCGCCCAGACGCCCTCATCATGAACGCGGTATGTGGCGATACACCTCTGCTGACCCAGAGACCACAGCCGATCGTCCGTCAGAGCTTCCTGAAAGACACTGGACACACACACACCAGGGCTGAACACATGGAATCCAGGACTGACACACTGTGCTAGAATTGCACCTTAATCTAACAGCTTCAAAGTCATTTCGGTGGTAAACAAACTCATAGTAGGGCGATGCAAGTTTGAGAGGAGCACCCCCGACAAATTTCGCGAGAATCACAACATGCTTTACGGCAACAATTTAATTTGCATGTTCACTTGCCTCGGCTCATCGTCAGTGAAAATCGCTTAGGTGCGAACACAAAACGTGTTGAAAACGCTGGGGAATAACGTGCGCCGATATTCGCCCTGGTGTGTACGGCCCTTAAGATTGCCGTTTATAATTAGTGTGAATAAGATTCAACATGTGTTGTTTAACTATTGAAATATTAACCTCAATTATAAATAGAGCCCGATCGATAAAGGATTTTGAAGGCCGATACCGATACAAATATTTGTTGGTTTTAAAATCCGATATATCGGCCAATATTTTTTTATTTTAGAAACAACAAAAACATTAACAGATTTCCCTAACATTAGTTATTTGTAGTTATTTATGAGTTTTAACTAAAATAATATGATAATGCATTTTAAAAAGAAACTTTTTTATTGTCACAACAGAACAGAGAAACATCAAAATATATTAAAGTTCTGATAAATAAAAAAAATAATTAGTCCCTACATCGCCTTATAAGCTACCTTATAATTACATTGTCAGCTTGCTTATCCCGTTACCTGCTCTTTTAAAAAAATTTCCATCAAGCTACATCAAACCATTTTCAATCATCAGTTGCTGCCTGCCTCCTAAAACCTACTATTTAGAGATTCTAAATCCATTACAGAATAACTGAAATGCACACTTGGCGTTGTTGGATTTCACACACGTGTAAAAGAAAAGCTAACTTTTATGCACAGGATGTGTGGCGCGTTATACACGACACGTTGCCAACAGGGACAATGTAGTGTGCCCTCTGGTGGACAAACTATACAACTCCAACACTCATGACATGGTTGAAGCATGTTTCGTCCGTTTTTATTTTATTTTTGAAATATTCATTTATCGGCCATTATAACTGCCGATACCGATAGTTTGGAAAATGCCAAATATCGGCCGATAATATCGGCATGCCGATAAATCGGTCTGGCTCTGAATTATAAGGAGGATATTTGAGCACATGTGTTGATCTAACCTGAGTTCCATCTCTGTTTAGCAGCAGTGATTTGACGTTGTCTAAATGTCCCTTCAGTTTCATTAAGTTTGGCACAGGTCCGCGGGTCCCACACTCTCAGAACCTGAAGAGAGGAAAATAAATCAATTAAATTAAGACAATGTGAAATTATCGGCATCAGACTCACAACGTCAGGCAGTTGCTATACATGACAAATATCAAAAGTACCTGAAGAATTCAGGGAATATTGTTAAGAAAAAGAAGAAGAAAAAAAACAATATATTGATTTATTATTGCTTCTGTAAAACCCAGATGTATAATTCTTACATACTGAAATTAAACCAAAAACTAACTTTATTTACTCTTAATATGTCCCTGATCAAAAAGTAATAAAGGCTGCATAACAATAATGTTAACCAAAAATGCATGATTTATCACAGATTATGTCACTCAGAAATGAAACGTCAAACCTTTTCAGTGGATCCCGACACTATAACCGTCCCCATCTGATTCATGGCCAAACTGTAGATGGAGTCCTTGTTCCCGCTGAGAAGAAGACGCTGTATAGAGAAAGAAAGAGATATTTATCTTTAAACATTCAGGATTTAGTGATTCTTTAATACAGATTAGGGGTCTACTGATAAAAGGCACCAAACGAAAGTGTAAAGTATCTATTTTTTGGATTGTGATTGCAAGAGACCAGTGGTTCCCAACCTTTTTCAACTCGCGGCACACACAACCAAACACGCACGTTTACGCGGCCCACTGCAAAAGTTTTAAACGGACCGACTATTTTTGTCAGAAAATGCAGATATCGGTAAAATCGGCTGCTCTTGCCTTCATGCACAAATATCAGACTGATGTCCCGTCCAATGCTATGCTCACTGTCAATCATTGCAATTTTGAGAGTCAAAGGGACAGCTCACCCAAAAATGTTAATTCTGTCATCATTTACCCTCAAGTTGTTCCAAACCTGTATAAATGTCTTTGGTTCTGCTGAACACAAAAAAGACATTTTGAAAAGCCTAAAACTAACCTTTCGCCACACAGGTTTTCAAACTGTACTAGTCTTAAACATTTTTAATGGACATGAAAGCAACATTTTAGATACCAGTGACATTTCAGGGCCACAGCTAAAATTACTCGCCTAACTGATATAAATGTAAAACGTTATTAAAGACAAGTTACAGTAGTTTTCAGCATCGAATAAAGTAATCAAATGTAAAACACTAAAGTCTTTTCTGTATGAATCAAACAGATTAATTCTTAATAAACGTACAAAAGTTATTCAGTCAAGAGCAGAGAATGAATTTTTTCTTTGTCTTAACATTGTGTCTTACGTCAGCAGCATCACTAAACGCGATCCAAAACGGAACCGGAAGACAATACAATCCTGAATAAAGTCAGAGTTCATATGATTTTTGGCCCAAAATGTATTTTCAATGCTTCAAAACATTGTAACTAACCCACTGATGTCACGTGGACTACTTTGATGATGTCTTTATTTACTTTCTGGACAAGGACAATATACCTTACACACTTTTACAATGGAGGGACTAAATCTAAAATATCTTAAACTGTGTTCTGAAGATGAACGGAGGTCTGACGGGCTTGGACGGACACGAGGGAGAGTCAGTAATGACATCATTTTCATTTTTGGGTGAACTAACCCTTTAAACACCTCTGATTGGCCGATTGCATTCAAGGAATCAACAGATTGGCTACACTGCTCAACCCTGCAAAAGCACGTTGTAAATAGCAACATTTGACGCTCTCCGCAGTGCAAACACAAAAACACACTGGAAGCGTTCGCCAAAATCCTATTAAACCAGCTAGAGACCAACAACTGACATCTCTGACTCCGCTAATGCAAAGACTGGTATTGTTTAGCATGTCCGAAACACTGTAGCAAACAGAGATTCAGGCTTGACGTAAAGCTAAGTCAAATAATGTGCAAAGATAAAATGAGCTAAATAATATAAAGCAACATGGCTGTTTGTTCTCCCACACATGTGAAGACTACCGCTAGCTAGTCACTACTGTATATCCTTGGTCTAGCTTTATTTTTAGTCTTTTTGATGTCAGGCATTGCTGAAGATTTATCCTTACTTGTAGATGAAGAAACATCTGCATTTGTCCTTTTCAGCGACCCTGTTGATAACCATTCATCCATGTTTAAATCTGTTGTTGCCTACAGTATGCAGCAAAAGCTACTGGTGGTTTATTCTCAACACAACCCAACAGCGAGCGTAAATAGTGAATACACAGTTACAGTTTAATATTTATTTTTTGTAATTATATGTAATTAGACAGTTTTACATATTAACAATTATTGTTAATTAATAGTAAATGGGCGCCTCCTTGCAATATCGTAAGCAGCCACAGGTTGAAAACCACTGCAATAGACCAATAAATGATCATTTAGTCATTAACACTTTACAGTAAGGTTTTGGAAGCGGCATAACATGAACATTGAATAACATTTGTATTAACTAACAATGATTCATGCTGTAAAACATGTTCATTATTAGCTAATGCATTAACTAATAAGACCTTATTGTAAAGTGTTACCACTATTTATATCAAAAAGTCTATTATTTTATTGTTCTGCATATCACTTATTAAACACTTAAAGTCCCCCTGTGGTGTAAATCCAGCTTTTAATGTTGTTTATGTGTGTATGTGCTGTTTTTAATATATTTTAAGACAAAACCTGTGTAAATTCATTCAGTATTTCCTCCTTAAAACTGCAGTGAACCAAAGACAGTCTCAAAAACACGCTTTGAAATCGCTGGTGTTTCTGACGTCACAAACCACCTTGTAACCAATCAGATCAACGTGTGAATCAGTCATACCAGTGGTGAGCTGAGTGAGTGATGGAGGCGGGGCTCATTTGCATATTCATAGAATGTCGCATACTAAATGAGGCAATGGTGTCGAGTTACATTCAAGATATTTGATATCAAGGACAAAATGCTTAAATATGTCATTTTGGTGATCAAAGATGAGCTTTAAGGGATAAAATGATGATGGACTACAGGGGGACTTTAAATATAATAATCTGTGTTGTTATTAAGCCAAAAATCTCCAAAGTAACTGAGAACTCACTAGTGACAGTGTTATTGGATGCGGTCAGTGCTGTGAGTGTGTTCACGTCCCAGAGGAAGATCTGTCGGTCCAGCCCGGCCGAAGCCACCAGCTCTTTATCTTTAGCATACGCCAACGCCTTCACATAGTCCTACATAAACACACACACAAATACTAATGAAAAAAAATATTACAATTATTGAAAGATATAGTGCACACTTTTTAATTGTGAAATATTATAACAATTTAAAATAGTGTTTTCTATGTGAATATACAGTAAAGTGTCATTTATTCCAGTCTTCAGTGTCACATGATCCTTCAGAAAAATGCAAATTTGATGATTTGCTGCTCAAGTAACATTTATTATTATTATCAATGTTGAATTAATGTTTTTTTTAGGATTCTTTGATGAATAGAAAGTTTAAAAGAACAGAATTTATCTTAATAGAAAGCTTTTGTAACATTAATCACAACCGTTCAAAAGTTTGGGGTCAGTAAAAAATATAAATCAAATAAATCAATACTTTTATTCAGCAAGGATGAATTAAATAATCAAAAGTGACAATAAAGACATTTATAATGTTACTAAATATTCTATTTCAAATAAATGAAATAGAATTTTCTATTACATCAAAGAATCCTGAAAAAAAAAATTACGTTTCAACATTGATAATAATAATGAATGTTTTTTGAGCATCAAATCAGCGTATTAGAATGATTTCTGAAGGATCATGTGACACTGCAGATTCAGCTTTCATCACAGAAACAAATTACATTTTAAAATATATTCAAATAGAAAAGTTATTTTAAATTGTCATAATATTTAACAATATTAATGTTATTGTTGTCGTATTTTTAATTAAATAAACAACCTTGGTGAGCAGAAGAGATTTCTTTTAAAACATTAAAAATCGTTTTGAGTGGCAGAAATAAATCAATCAGTGACAACGAAAATGAGGAAATAATTACGATAAACAATTAAGGATATCTGGAAACACTTAACAATAAGGTTCATTAGTTACTGTATTAACTAATACATTTATTACAGAATTTATTAATTGTTAGTTAATAAAAATACAGCTGTTCATGTTCAGTTCACAGTGCATTAACTAATGTTAACAAATACAACCTTTGATTTTAATAATGTATTAGTACATGTTGAAATTAATATTAGCTAAAACTAATCAATGCTGTAGAAGTACTGTTCATTATTAGTTTATGTTATCTAATGAACTTTATTGTAAAGTGTTACCGGATCTCTTTACGATAAGGAAGCAGTTTTTGTTGGATCGAGGATTTCTCATGTTCATCTGCATTTAAACAGCTCAGGATGTTCAGGTGTGTCTGGAGTCATTAGTCACATGACAGTACCTTGTGCGTTCGCAGCGTTGACATGCAGAAGCCCTTGTGTGCGTTCCAGACCTTCACTGTGGTGTCTGAGGACGCCGAGAGTAGCTGCCGAGACAACAGACACGTGTATATCTGTGCTGAACACACACACACACAACAAGGCCCTGCACTTGTCAGACACTCACGTGTTTTCCCGTTGCAGCACAGGACGATGTCATTGACCCAGTCTGTGTGGTGCTCCATCGAATGCAATGTACGGATCCTGCTGCAAGACATTTACAGTTAATCGTTTAGCAGACGCTTTTATCCAACGCCACTCACAAATGAGGAGAACAGCAGAAAGAGACGAGACCTCTGTGAGGTCACATGATCGACAGGCTTACCTTGTGCTGGTTGACGCTCCATATCCTGATGATGAGAGTCTCGTGCGGCGGTGAAGAGGCGGTTAGAGGCTGGATCCAGCTGTAGTGCGTTGACTCCATTACGATTATATTTCTCCACCTCGTCTCTGATCACATACGACACCTGCAACACACACATGCTCAGAGCTAGCCATTTAATCCATTAATCGGACACTGAAGAACAGAACGGGCATCAAACAGAAATAACCCAGCACACACAGCTCTTAAAGGGGCCACACCTTATTTCCACTCGTTATCTACTACAGTACAAGTACTCCACAGCGACTCTAGGGGGCACTGTTTGACAAAAACTGAATTCCTACATAGTGTACATTAAACCTCCAGATCAGCTGAATAAGTGAGTGTTGTAAATGCAGTCTGCTGTTGCTAAACTGCAGGACGTGTTTGATATTAAACAGTGTCATTATAAGCACACAAAGCCGCAAAAAAGAGAAACTGCTCCCAAGACGGCTTTCTGTGTGCCTAAACACAAATATGTCATATTTTTAGAGTATTCCTGTAAACAGTGGGTTATGTCTTAAGCAAACGTCAGCAGAAAACGTGTGTAACAGTATATTGGATCCATACATTCGCCCTTAAAAGTGACAGGAGCATAATAAACCTGCTGCGGTTCGTCATTAGTGATAATCAAACAACAAATGACAAAGGAAAATTACTCAAAGATCGTGAATGAATAACGTCAGTAGCTTTAAAAAGGATAAATCTATATTTAATGTGTGCGGTAAGACTGCAGTGTTATTTTACATTTGATCATTCAATGTTTTGCTGTAGGATATAACTTATCTGAATACCACTATTAGCACATATTCTGAAAATAAACTTAAAACTGTTTATTTCATTTTTATTTTAGTTCTGTTATTTGTCTATTTTCTTTATAATTAGTTTCTTATTGTATTGCTTAAAAATTCCAGTTGTTTTGAGGACCTTTTTCTTACATTAGTTAACCTAGTATTAGTTTTGGTATTCAATGCAAAATTAGTTTTGGTATCAAAACTAGTTTAAGTATCAATGCAAAATTTCACTGATATTTAAAATTACTCATATCATGAAATAAGCCTGATCACATCGCCCACCAATAATTGGGATTTCAACATTGCCCAAAAATATGTTTATGATTTAATAATTGATTATGATTTCTGCCATAAGTCGAGCAGCCTTACATGGTACAATAAATCAGGCAATGATGGAAAGAGCTCTTAATACACCATTTTTGATGCCACTTATGATTCATGCAGATTAGATTCATGATTTATGATTCACGCAGACCCATTTAGCTTTTATTTTCCAAGTTTTAAAAAGTAATAAGAAGCATAAGACTGAGGTAAAATATAGAACTAAAATGTGGGCACGGTATAATGCGTTTAAATGAGGGCATATATATATATATATATATATATATATATATATATATATATATATATATATATATATATATATATATTATGATGCAGCCTAATATACAAGCCATCTGAGAAAAACACTTAAGAAAAGACTTGTTAATTTTAATTTTACTCCTTACTTGTATTCAATTATATATTACACATGACAATAAAATAGACATTTTTCAGAATGATGAAGCACTTTTTTATTTGATTAAATTTATTTTAAAAATCCCCACAATTCTGAAGGTTAAGTCATTGTTTATTTGTGTAATTGAGTTATTACTCCATGGCGACTATTAATTTATAGACATTTTTTACTGGAAAGTAAAACAGCTTTATGACAAACACATGGAAAATGCGTGTGTAGCATCAAGGCACGATATAGCAATATTATACTCATGTTTTGGAACCTATAAGTTATTTGTGTAGATCTTCAAATGTTCATTATTGTTACGTACATATACATGGTAACCACGTGACTATGTGTTGAGTAGCGTATGCTGTGTGCTTGTAGTCCGTAACATGTATGTTCATCATGTATGGAAGAATTATTATCATAATGACACGACGTGACCTTATAGAATCCAAATCTGTGCCAAAACCAGGCTAAACATTTCCATTTGCAGTCAATAACAGTCATAAACTCCGCCACATCGAATTTATTTAATCATGGGTTGCAGTAAGCTGTCCATACAGAGTTATAGTGTGCAGTATTCTTAGACACCTGACTCAAAACGCCCAAAATTGCAGTTTGATAGGCAACACACTAGATTTTGAGACACAGCCTGGCCTCCACCTCCCTCTGCGCCACACAAACACACACACGCGTTTAAAACAGCCGACAACACAGCGATATACAGTGTGGACACTACTATCATTGCACAAATAACACACACACACCACAAGCCCACACGCGAGTGTGAAACAGTCACCTGCACTTTCCTGCGCCCCGCTGCATTCTGCCTGTGATGCGTCGCCATCTTACATGTTGACGCCGTGACGTCACTTCCGTCACGCCAAGAAGACCCGCCAGCGCGGGAGCGTGATGTACTGGAGAGCTATAAATAAAGTATAAATGAGTGCTAGCACATGCAGTTAGCCTATGTTGTCGAAATATAGTATAATAAACATCGTTTTTCTTTGTTTAAAAAATAAATACATACAAACGCAAAGTGTTCGAGCGTTTTTTAATTGTTAGGCTAAGTTGATAATCTTTTTTTTTACAATGACAGATTTTTCAATACTTTTAACAATTTTCCAAAACTCTTAACACACTTAGCACTACATCCGTCTGTGTAAGCTATACTACTTTCAGTATTTTACATTCGCTATGACAATTTTTTCAATACTTATTTCCCAAACTTTTAACGCACAACACACCTACAACACACGATTGGCAAAATGGTTAATTACATACTCAAAAACACACACTGTAAACTAAACTCCAACACTAATTTTCAAAAAAATAATACACTAACACAATAAACTATGTCTACCAAAACACGAACACGCGCTCTCTTCCAACGGGGACATTTAATCAATCATAGCACAATGTCATAAAAACACTAACATGACACGTCAGGTCTGCCCTTATACAAAAGACAGTATGTTGTATTGATAAAAATTGTTTTGCTCTGCAGTTCCTGTTGAAGCCTCTCTACAGTTTTGTTTGGATTTAGCAAAAGTCTGCATTATGTTTTCTTTGCTGTAGAAATTCAATACAAAAAAATGAATGACCCTCACCCTTCTCTGAGTAGCAGTGTAGAATGTACGGTTTCTAAAAGAAAGAAGACAGAATTGATGCAGTAAAGGATTTATTTGCAACAGGACATTTCTGCAAAATAACAAAAGTATGCAATAGCTGCCATTTACAGTATTACTGTATGTGAAAATACGAAATATACAAACAGAAAAAGCCATATTCTAATCATCCCGGTCTTCTCCATTTGGCACACGTTCTCATCCACATCACACTTCTTGCATCCAGGAGGGATATTTGGTCCTGTGGACAATGGTCAAAAACCTTCAATCTCCAGGATAACGAATGGAAAGGGGAGTAATGGGCAAGGAAAATTGTAAAATGCCACATTGTCACATATTTGCATATTTCAACAAGAGGTTTCTCAGTAACAATACAGGGGATATGTGAGTTTCAATTCACAATATAATCAGATGCTTACCTCGACTTCAGCCTGTAAGGTTAGGTTTAGAACATGGTGTTATCTGGACATTGGTAAATTTGGCAGTGAACATCTATTGTTTTGGTCTTGTTTGAGCATTTTAAATTTGTGTTACTGTAATGTATGCATTTTGTGTTACAGTTTTTCTTGATTGTTTACACACATTTCCTGCAAGTATGCCTCATACTCTCAGAACTATACACACAAATCTAAAAACACACACACAATCGGCAAAACCCCTAAATTCTAGTGCAAAATGAAACTTTACATTCAAAACAATGCTAAAACAGAAATATTAGCTCTATTAACTCCCTTGTCCTTAAAAAATCTCTACTATTCATGATCTATAAAATATACAGCATATTATTACAACAAAAGCACTTGAACGCAACACACTGGTGAATACCAGTTCACAAGTGGAAAATATCTTTTCCATAGCACGTGAACACTCAATGAAGCAACACATGTATCAAGCTTTATGTGTCCAATGTATTGAATTGCATTGTACGTTTTAAAACTACAGCTTTGATCATAAAACTAAGCATTTAAATATCATCTTACTAAGACATTGTTGACTGATATTTAGATGATTTTATGACCGCAGTCTATAAAGGTCTCATTGATTTGCATATAAACATCAGCATTTGCACCAAATTGCAAATTTTTGCTGTTTTACTACCTTGAGCATGAGGTATGAATCATAAAAGCCTGATGTATCAAATATAATCAACAAGCACCATGTTTTTCCATATGTCAGGCTTTAAAGTTTTCAAATGATTTCAAAGAGTCATAAAATCCTTGTTTTATTGAAGTCATGGCAGTGATAGGAATAGCTTGTCATGAGCAGTAGAGTGAATGTCTATAAAATGTTGAAAATATGAATATAAATATAAAAAGTGGAAATAAATTCGCTTTTGCATTTCAGTGTGCAATTAGACAATGCATACAGTACTATAAATAAGCATCATTGTAGATCTATTGAATTAGCATTCGAGGTTGTCAGACAGCTGGGCGCTTTCGCCCTCTCTCATACTGCAAATACTGACACTCAATTGACTAATCGTTCCTAATGATATTCTTGCCTGGAGTCTCTCAGGGTGTGAATGTAGACGTTATGAAGGCATGCACAGTGAAAACTTGTTGAACACTTGCACCTTGTTAACGTGTGACCTTTGCTGCTTGCTTGTCTTCACTTGGCAGGACATCTGATAATAGTGTCTGAACTTACCATACTAACAAACTTACTTACTCTGTTGGCAAACAATGAGTTATAATAACAGCCTTTATACGAACACTTCTTCCCTAATTGAAGTGATTTAATTTCAGTGTTTTCAATGTCAGTAGGAAATGATCAGCAAGTGAACTAGACCAGATAGAAAACCAACTAAGAAGATTTCCTCACACATGACAAGGGCACATGTGCGGCTGTACCAGGCAGGCAACTCAAACGTTTAACCCTGACAGAAAGACGACACCCCAGTTGTCTCGCTCGTCTTGTGACAGTGGACGCATGGACAGAATACCACAGCTTTCATTTCACCGCTGCAATAAAACAAAGTGGTCAATCACAGCTTCCCTTATTTATATTTATCTTTGAGTGAAACGTTCCACTGCGTTTCAGAAATGGATGTGCTGCTGTCTACAGCCCAACTACTGATTCACAATCATTTCTCGTCACTTTCCAAGAATTTCACAGGGTTATCTTTATACCCAAGGACACATGAGACGACGATCCTGTGCCAGCGAAGCCGAAGTCGTTGAATAACACTGACAACACTGACATTTCTAATTCTGTGGTTCTTGGTAATTGTGTTTCCCTGAAAATACAATCCCATGCAAGTAATTTTACTATCGTTGCATAATTAGTCAAAACAAATCTTTATGTCCTCATAACATGGGAAATAGTGCTTTGGTTTAAATTTGGAGAAAATGAATGCAAGTGAACACCATTGTTGAATTTCAAAAGTTACTTTATTAAGATTACTTACCCATCCGGTGATTAGCCTGTGAATTTCATAAGACAGAGTTAGTTTAAAACACAAACAGAGGTATACGCAACAATGTATGATACGACACAAGCTAATAATGTTGTGTTTTTCAGATTGGCTTGATTTGGCATGTTTTAAAAGCAGATAGGACTGGAGAATGTGTTGATGTTTGTGTTAGTGATTTGTCCCTCAGTAATTATTTTTCCATTAGGAGATGTCATTGGCAGTGGTGGAATGACTATGTGAAAAACTATGCTTATCCCTCCCCACATCAGTCAAACTGAGCACAATAGCCATTTGGCATAACAAGTTGCCAACTGCCTTATTTAGATAGATCGTGGCTTTATAAAAGAGAGGAAGGACACTTTATTGAGAGGATCTTCAGCTTCAGCCATTTAACTTTCCCTCAAGCCTACAACTTGTGAACAGGTAATTCAAAATATTAAAAGAGTCACCAAACATTTGAAGGGAAGTTATGATGACTTTGTTCATGTTAATGCCTTGTTTGTAGGGCAGTGTTTGCAGTGATTCTCTGGTGAAAGCGGTCAGAGGTAAAGTATCTGATATTACTGTTTCATATTCGTAATGCATATTTTATAACGACATTTGTGCAGTTGTTTTACATCGTAACAGCAATACAGCATCATTAACAATAGTGAAAGGATTGATTGGCTTGAAGCATGTTTAATATCACTTAGAAATATGTATGATAGAAGATTGTGATTTTCAACTCTTAGTGTTTCCTGTAATGCA
Organism: Hybognathus amarus; assembly: GCA_030378365.1. Taxonomy (NCBI): domain Eukaryota; kingdom Metazoa; phylum Chordata; class Actinopteri; order Cypriniformes; family Leuciscidae; genus Hybognathus; species Hybognathus amarus. Next base: position 197,492 of record JAQIUQ010001895.1, on the reverse strand, counting down.
GTTCAATTTCTTTGCATGCATTTTTATTGTTGAGATTTTCTTGTTACTATTTTATTAAAACAATTTTAAAGCGTTTGAATGTTTGTTTAGTGAAAATGCCATTGTGTCTTAAGTGTCCAAATAGAGAGCCTAAGTCCCTCCCCTTCTGGTCGACCACCATGGGACCTTATTTCGGAAAAATGTTGTATGGTAGTCAATGGCGAGAGATAACAAATATCTTGATTTCGTTTAAATTGATTCCTGAATTACACATATGATGTTTGTCAATTTAAAAGATACATTTTAAAGTCAAGAAAGTCGCAGTTTGATGTAAAACTGTTGAGAATATAAGACTGTGCAAATACGTAATTACAAAGACTACAAACCCCAAAGGCGCACATTTTCTCTCAATGAATGAAGCGAACTTTACTGAGGCTATGTCATTGTTTCTATAGTCTTCCGTTATAATGGCAGACGTTACCGATCATGAGTGTGTAATTCCAGACTGCACACACACACACAGCAGCTGATCTTGCTCGTTGTTTTCGCCTCCCGGGAGATGTAGTTCATTGAGCGATTTTCACATAAAACTAAAAGTTTCTCTTCTGTTTTATGACGAACTGCGACTTTCTTGGCTTTCATAATTATCTTTTAAATTGACAAACATCATGTGTGTAATTCAGGACACAGTTCAGACGGAATAAAGAGATAAGTTGTCTCTTCGCCATTGACTCCCATTCATAATTTTTCTGAAATAAGGTCCCATTAACCGGAAGCGGAGAGGCGGGACTTAGGCTCTCTATATGATCCAATATCTCATTCAGTGATCAGTTTTCATACACTCACAAACAGCAGTCGAGGTGAAAGATGGGAGATGTCGCGATGGAGGAGATTTGGAGCGGCCGCTCCGTCCTCAGGAAGTCTGACCGGGAGCGTCTGGAGGCCCAGCGCGCCCTTCGACATGAAGAAGGAATGTTTGTTCCTGATCCTGAGGAGGAGTACGTGGAAGGATCCATTGTGAGTCGGGACGGTGATAAAGTCACCTGCGAAACTGAAAAAGGCAAAGTAGGTTCAAGTTAAACACGTTTTATTTATTCCTTCACTACATTAGTCATTAGTAATGTTAGTAGTGAGTAATAACTCTTGGAGTATGTGCCTTTTACAGACAGTTACAGTGAAGGAGGCTGATGTTCACCCCAGAAACCCGCCAAAGTTCGATAAAATTGAGGACATGGCGATGTTCACCTTCCTGACAAGCCCGCTGTGCTGTTTTAACCTCAAAGAGCGTTACGCAGCCTGGATGATCTACGTGAGTGGAGTCTTAAAACACTCACACGTTCTCTTTATCTTGCATGAGCAGATCTAAACCTTCTGTGAATCTCTTACAGACCTACTCTGGGCTCTTCTGTGTCACTGTGAACCCCTACAAGTGGCTGCCAGTGTACAACCAGGAAGTCGTTGTTGCTTACAGAGGAAAGAAGAGGAGTGAAGCTCCTCCTCACATCTTCTCCATCTCAGACAATGCCTACCAGTACATGCTGTCAGGTGCGTCTTCTTAACACCAGTGGTTCGCAAGTGGTTTTACTTCAGTTTTACAGATGCAATTTGACTAGCTTCTATCAAGTGACAGATTCATGAAACAGTTTGATGTATGACTAATAAAAAATATTGGAAGTGGTTTGCTAATCTAACTAGGCATAATTGTTTTGTTAGTTGCTTTTCATGAAGTCTTTCCCCACCAGCATTTAAAAAAAAATAAGTTGCAGCCACTACCAGCATTTAATCCTTTCACAAAATATTCAAATATTTTGTTGCATAAATATCTGGACGCACAATACATCAAAAGAAAGAACAGGAGCCTCTGCTTAAAAAACGAGAAGAACAAAAAACATTTTTATTGCACAATTTTTGTGCAAATTTCATAAAAGGAAATTATGGATTCAGAATGAATGTCAAATAAATCATAGATTGAGTCAATCAACAGCCCCGAAGTGTCACAGCCCTATTGCTAATTCATGGCGGAAAATCTTATCAATGGCGGGGAAAGAGTAATCTTTTAAACCCCTTTTTTCAGGACCGCTTCAAAACAGAACAGTTTGTTTATAATGTAACTGTATTGTTTCACATTTTCAGACAGAGAAAACCAGTCTATTCTTATCACGTAAGTCTGCTTCTGCGTGACACTTTCTATAATAGTTGTTTTTTAAATCTGTGGTGCTTAACATTTTATCTTTCTACCTCAAGTGGAGAATCTGGTGCTGGAAAGACTGTGAACACAAAGAGAGTCATTCAGTACTTTGCCAGTATTGCTGCTAGTCCTTCAAAGAAGGAAACCAGTGAAAAGAAGGTGAACAGAGGAGATCTGAATTCAAACACAAAAATAAATGAACTGTTCACCATTCACACATTTCTAATATTGTGTTTTCTAGGGTACTCTGGAGGATCAGAATCATACCAGTGTAATCCTGCTCTCGAGGCCTTTGGGAATGCCAAGACCATCAGAAATGACAACTCTTCTCGCTTTGTGAGTGAACGAAATAGCAGTGAAAACTGAATAAAGCTTTTACTTTAAAAGGCATAACAATTTTATCTTTTCGAACAGGGCAAGTTCATCCGCATCCATTTCGCAGCAAATGGCAAGCTCGCTTCTGCAGATATTGAGACTTGTAGGAACACTTACGCTTAGTTTGTTTTTAAAATAATGAAAATAAATGCATGATAGTAATGATTTTTTAAACAAAAGTTCTCTGTGACAGATCTTTTGGAGAAGTCTCGTGTGACTTTCCAGCTCAAGGCTGAGAGAGACTACCACATCTTCTATCAGATCCTGTCTCCAGAAGAAACCAGAACTTTTAGGTTGGCAAAAAAATGTTCCAACCAAACATCTATAATTTTATTTGAAAATGCATTACAACATGATGTCTAAGTGCTCTGTGTCCTTTCTCTCAGAGATGCTGCTGATCACAGCAAACCCCTATGATTACGCCTTCATCTCTCAAGGAGAGACACAAGTGGCCTCTATTGTTGATGCCGATGAGCTGGATGGCCACTGACGTGTGTGATCTGAAATAGCTACAAATTACCATCTTTTAAAGATGAATTTTTACTGAAAATACAAGAATGACACATTTATCATGTTAAATTAATTTGCTGTAGGAAGCGTTCGATGTGTTGGGCTTCACCCAAGAGGAGAAGAACAGCATCTACAAGCTGACTGGTTCTGTCATGCACTACGGCAACATGAAGTTCAAGCAGAAGCAAAGAGAGGAACAGGCCGAGGCTGATGGGACTGAGGGTCAGTATTAGGATAAAATGCTGACATGATGCATACAGTTAGAGGTTAATATAAGATTCATTACCATCAACCATCTTCTTTAACTGATGACAGATGCTGACAAAGTTGCATATCTGATGGGCCTGAACTCTGCTGATCTCATCAAGGCTCTGTGTCACCCAAGAGTCAAAGTAGGAAATGAGTGGGTCACCAAGGGACAGAATGTCCAGCAGGTGGAGACTACTTCATGATTAACATCCCTTCATAACATACTGTTCACATAACCATAAAACACATTATCCGGTAACATTTTAATGTCTATCGGACAGGTGTACTACTCTATTGGCGCTCTTTCCAAATCAGTGTATGAGAAGATGTTCCTCTGGATGGTTGTGAGAATCAACCAATCCCTGGACACCAAACAGCCTCGCCAGTACTTCATTGGTGTGCTGGACATTGCTGGATTTGAGATCTTTGATGTATGCAGAAATCAACTGATTATTGTTGTTGAAGACCTTTGGTTCTTTGTTACTTTGCCATTGTGATTATACAATATATTCCACCTGCAGTTCAACACCTTTGAGCAGCTGTGCATCAACTTTACTAATGAGAAGTTACAGCAGTTCTTCAACCACCACATGTTTGTGCTGGAGCAAGAGGAATACAAGAAGGAGGGCATTGAGTGGGTGTTTATTGACTTTGGCATGGACTTGCAGGCTTGCATTGATCTCATTGAAAAGGTGGGTGTACAAAATATATTTTTCTGTAATATCTAATCTCGAAGCTTTATTTAACCCTTTCCCTGCAATTGAGTATTTGAAAGTATTCACTGTTTCATGTCTTCTAAAAGAGTAAAGAATCTCTCGATCAAATTACTGGTAAAAAAGAAGCAAAAACAAGCAATAAAAGCATTGCATTGCATATGTTAAATAATATGAACATCAACCATTGAACAGCATATACATAAAAACAGCCTAATGTTACTGAATGAAATGTTGATCCAGGAGAGGTACAGGACTGTGCAAACTTTGGGGTTTTTGATGAAACTGACCTACACCATCTACTGTACATTTTTATCATCATTCTAAATCCCATCCGGATGAAGTCTGATTTTCTCAGCTTTTTGTTCAAAATATTATTTTTTAGTGAAAATTACCCACATACTGTATAAAAGTGTTGATAAAAAAAAGAATGCATGAAGCTACAATAATTTTTGTTTGTTTAAAGAGACTCAAAAGAGATTATTTTTGATAAATTGCATGTTCAGATATTCATATGACAATATATTCTGGGGGCCATGACATTTTTGTCAAAAAGGATAAAAAATACTTTTAAAATAAAATGCTGGTGGTGAAAGAGTTAATATCCATTTTGCTTTAAGTTACATTCATTTTGTTGCCTTCTCTATAGCCCATGGGTATCATGTCCATCCTTGAAGAGGAGTGCATGTCCCCAAAGCCAGTGATGCAACATTTAAAGCTAAGCTTTATGACAACCATTTGGGGAAATCCAACAACTTCCAGAAGCCCAGGATAATCAAGGGTAAACCAGAGGCCCATTTCTCCCTGGTTCACTACGCCGGCACTGTGGATTACAACATCAATAACTGGCTGGTGAAGAACAAGGACCCTCTTAATGAAACTGTTGTTGGCCTCTATCAGAAGTTCCACTATGAAACTTCTGGCTCAGCTGTTTGCTAATTATGCTGGCACTGACTCAGGTGCGTCTAAGGGGGGAATCATTAGCCACTTTTTCACCGTCGGGCCAAATGATTCTGACAATGGTAAGGAATAGTTCCAGTTATATTTCCACTTGAGATATTTCCACTTGAGCATGGTTCAACACAGCACACTTACAAACCATTCTCGACCTGGAGTTATCAGCATGTTTGGCTAAGCTCCTGCTTGTAACCGTGCAGGTCCTAAACGGTTAATCAATGAGAACGGTTTGGCCTGATGGTGGAAAAGGATATAATTGAGACAATTAAGGATTGCCAGGTTATCATTTTGAGAAATTAATTTTTACTCTTCAACAGCCGCAGAGGGAGGAGGTGGCAAAGGAAAGGAGAAGAAGAAAAAGGGCTACTCTTTTCAGACAGTGTCTGCCCTCCACAGGGTAACAAATACAGTGCCTTTCATTATGATTCATAATAAAAATATGTATTTAATATAGCTTGGTTTCTAAATTTCTTTAAATAGCATAACCTAAAATACATCTATGGTAAGAGTCATGGATAATGTCTATCCACAGGAGAACTTGAACAAGCTGATGACCAACTTAAGGTCAACTCACCCTCACTTTGTGCGCTGCATCATCCCCAATGAGACCAAGACTCCTGGGGCGATGGAGAATCCTCTGGTCATGCACCAGCTGCGCTGTAACGGTGTGCTGGAGGGCATCAGGATCTGCAGGAAGGGATTCCCCAACAGGATCCTGTATGGAGATTTCAAGCAGAGGTACATTCGTTTATAAATACAAGACATCAAAGTCACACTTGGGTCAAAAACATCCACAAATAATACAACCAGAGTAGATGTATATGAAAATATTCATATTGAATATTATTCTTATTCAGAATGTTTTGTTCATTTGGTTTTGTGATTTACTTGGGTCTTTGAACAAATTGCTGAAAATAATGGTTCACACAAAAAGTCAAATGGGATTTGAGACATTTCTTGACCCCTTTGTTTTACAGTACATTACTTTTTTTAAATGGCATATTTTATTGTCAGAAACAAAATTAAGATGGTTTTACACTTTATTCAACAACAGATACCGATATCCTTAACCCTGCTGCCATCCCAGAAGGTCAGTTCATTGACAGCAGGAAAGGAGCTGAGAAATTATTAGGCTCTTTGGATATCGATCACCAACAGTACAGATTTGGACATACAAAGGTATCCTAGTAAATGATCTAATTCAGGCTGTAAGAGTTTAAATACAAAAACATGTGCATGTAATGATGTCTTTGCAATGTAAGGCTAAGTAAGAAACCCTTTTTACTCCCAAAGGTGTTCTTCAAGGCTGGTCTGCTGGGTACTCTTGAAGAGATGCGAGATGATCGTCTTGCTCTCATCATCACAAATATTCAGGCTAGATCTCGTGGTCATCTTGCAAGACTTGAGTTCCAAAAATTGTTGAACGCAGGTAGGTTGTTGATCGCACATGTTAGGCTATTAAATTACAAAATAATCCCACTAGTACATTTTGTATGAAATATATGATTTTTTTTGTGTCATATTGCAGAGATGCCTTGCTTGTGATCCAGTGGAATGTACGTGCCTTCATGGGTGTCAAGAATTGGCCCTGGATGAAGCTCTACTTCAAGATCAAACCACTGCTGAGATCTGCTGAGTCGGAGAAAGAAATGGCCAACATGAAGGAAGAATTCCTGAAGTTGAAGGAGGCTTATGCCAAATCTGAAGCCCGCAGAAAGGAGCTTGAGGAAAAGATGGTTTCTCTTATCCAAGAGAAGAATGACCTGCAACTCCAAGTCCAAGCTGTAAGATTATGATTTTATGAATTCATGAATAAAATACAACTAAACTTTTGATTTAATTATAAAAATATATTAAAATAAATATACGTCATTTTTTGTACCTGTAAACAGGAGCAAGATAATCTTTGTGATGCTGAGGAGAGATGTGAGGGTCTGATCAAGAATAAGATCCAGCTTGAGGCCAAAGTCAAAGAAATGACTGAGAGACTGGAGGATGAAGAGGAGATGAATTCTGAGCTGACTGCAAAGAAACGAAAGCTGGAGGATGAATGTTCTGAGCTTAAGAAAGACATTGATGATCTTGAGCTCACTCTGGCCAAAGTAGAGAAAGAGAAACATGCCACTGAGAACAAGGTTCGTTTTCAGCACTGAACCTGTTAGTGATGTTAGAATTGTATGTTAAGAGTCTGTTGATACAATAACACATTTCTACAGGTTAAAAACCTGACAGAAGAGATGGCAGCTTTGGATGAGATCATTGCTAAGCTGACCAAGGAGAAGAAAGCTCTTCAGGAGGCCCATCAGCAAACGCTGGATGACCTCCAGAGTGAGGAAGACAAAGTCAACACACTCACCAAAGCCAAAGCCAAGCTGGAGCAACAAGTGGATGATGTGAGAAGAATTCATAACATTTCTATTGTAAATGAAAAGGGTGACATTTACAATGCTAAACAAAATATTGTCCTTCCAGCTTGAGGGTTCCCTGGAACAGGAAAAGAAGCTTCGTATGGATCTGGAGAGGGCAAAGAGGAAGCTCGAGGGAGACTTAAAGTTGACCCAAGAGAGCGTGATGGATCTGGAAAATGACAAACAGCAAATGGATGAGAGGATTAAAAAGTGTGTTTTTCTCAGAGGGGAAAATAATTACTTAACAATACAGCTCACAATCTGAATCCTTATTAATACTTTTAATCAAATATGTTCTGCAACACAGGAAGGATTTTGAGATCAGCCAGCTCAGTAGCAAGATTGAAGATGAGCAGGCAATGGCAGCCCAACTCCAGAAGAAACTGAAGGAGTTGCAGGTAAAATTTATGATTCTTTAAAAATTAGACAATTAGGTGTTCTATCTATTTCAACTTTGGATTTCCTCACATCACCAGGCCCGAATTGAAGAGCTTGAAGGAAGAGCTGGAGGCTGAGAGAGCTGCCCGCGCTAAAGTTGAGAACAGAGAGCTGATCTGTCCAGAGAACTAGAGGAGATCAGCGAAGAGGTTGGAGGAGGCTGGTGGAGCCACTGCTGCCCAGATTGAGATGAACAAGAAACGTGAAGCTGAGTTCCAGAAACTACGCAGAGACCTTGAAGAGTCCACTCTGCATCATGAGGCCACTGCAGCTACACTGAGGAAGAAACATGCAGACAGTGTGGCTGATCTGGGGAAGCAGATTGACAACCTCCAGAGAGTGAAGCAGAAGCTGGAGAAAGAGAAGAGTGAACTCAGACTGGAACTGGACGATGTGGTCTCCAACATGGAGCAGCTTGCCAAGTCCAAGGTGATGAATTCTTGTTTCCATGTTAGCATTTTTAATTGTTTTTCTTCACCTCAGATGTTCTTTAGAATCAGCATGTCTCTTTATGGTTTATTTGATATTAATTAATTATATAATATCTATCCAGGCGAACTTGGAGAAAATGTGCAGGACACTTGAGGACCAGATGTCAGAATACAGAACAAAATACGAAGAAGCAACACGTAGCATCAATGATTTTACCATGCAAAAAGCTAAGTTGCAAACCGAAAATGGTATGTATTTTGATGAGGTATTACTTTATTCTGTGCATTGTTAGACTAATTATCAAGACCACACACTACTTTTTGTAATGTACTGGTTATACTTCTATCTAGGGGAGCTTTCTAGACAGCTGGAAGAAAAGGATTCATTGGTCTCTCAGCTAACAAGGGGCAAGCAGTCCTACACCCAGCAGATTGAAGACCTCAAGAGACAACTAGAGGAGGAAATCAAGGTATTTCAACCAATGTTGGTACTTGAACCCACAAGGTTAAAGTAACACAGTGTAGCAGTCATACACCTAAAGCACAACACTGACCCAGTCACCCAATAGATCTTCTCAGGAGCAGTGGGATTCTAAACCCACCTGCCTGAAAGGGACATTCCCATTTACAGAAAACATTAATTGTAAATATATGAATGATCGGCTGGCCTCGAAGAGATTCTGGCAAACTGTCCGGCGCCTCAGGAGAGGGAAGCAGTCCCCTAGCACTGCTGTTTACAGTAGGGGTGGGCGGCTGTTGACCTCGACTGGGTTGTCGGACGGTGGAAAGAATACTTCAAGGACCTCCTCAATCCGCCGCCACGTCTTCCATTGAGGAAGCAAAGCCTGAGGGCTCGGAGGTGGACTCGTCCATCACCCTAGCTGAGGTCACCGATGAGATCCGCCCTGAATACCTCAAGTCTCTGGATGTTGTGGGGCTGTCTTGGTTGACGCCTCTGCAGCATTGCGTGGCGGTCGGGGACAGTGCCTCTGGGATGGCAGACCGGGGTGGTGGTTCCTCTTTTAAGAAGGGGGACCGGAAGGTGTGTTCCAACTATAGGGGGATCACATCTTCTCAGCCTCCCTAGGAAAGTCTATGCCAGGGCACTGGAGAAGGAGAATACGACCGATAGTGGAACCTCGAATTCAGGGGGAACAGTGTGGTTTTAGTCTGAGGCCGTAGAACACTGGACCAGCTCTATACTCTCTACAGGGTGCTGGAGGGTTCATGGGAGTTTGCCCAACCAATCCACATATGTTTTGTGGATTTGGAAAGGGCATTCGACTGTGTCCCCTAGGCGGCCTGTGGAGGGTGTTCCGGGAATATGGGGTCCGGGGTCCTTTGCTATGGGCTGTCCGGTCCCTATATGTTCGAAGCAGGAGCTTGGTTTGCATTGCCGGTAGTAAGTCAGACGTCTTCCTGGTGCACGTTGGATTCCGGCAGGGCTGCCCTTTGTCGCTGGTTCTGTTCATAATTTTTATGGACAGAATTTTCCAGGCGCAGCCAGGGGCCAGAGGGTGTCAGGTTTGGGGACCACCGAATTTCGTCTCTGCTCTTTGCGGATGATGTTGTGTTGGCCCCTTCACACCAGGACCTTCAGCATGCACTGTGAAGGTTTGCAGCCGAGTGTGAAGCGGCTGGGATGAAAATCAGCACCTCCAAATCCGAGGCCATGGTCCTCAGTCGGAAAAGGGTGGCTTGCTCACTTCAGGTTGGTGGAGAAATCCTTCCTCAAGTGGAGGAGTTTAAGTATCTTGGGGTTTTGTTCATGAGTGAGGGAAGAATGGAACGGGAGAATGACAAACGGATCGGTGCAGCTTCTGCAGTAATGCGGTCAATGTACCGGCCTATTGTGGTAAAGAAGGAGCTGAGCCATAAGGCAAAGCTCTCGATTCACCGGTCAATACTACGTTCCTACTCTCACCTATGGTCATGAGCTTTGGGTCATGACCGAAAGGACAAGATCCCGGATACACGCGGCCGAAATGAGCTTTCTCCGCAGGGTGGATGGGCGGTCCCTTGAGAGTAGGGGTGAGAAGCTCGGTCACTCGGGAGGAGCTCAGAGTAGAGCCGATGCTCCTCCACATCGAGAGGGTTAGCTGAGGTGGCTCGGGCATCTGTTCCGGATGCCTCCTGGACACCTCCCCGGGGAGGTGTTCCGGGCACGTCCCACGGGGCGGAGGCCCCAGGGAAGACCTAGGACACGCTGGAGAGACTATGTCTCCCGGCTGGCCTGGGAACGCCTCGGTATCCCCCTAGAAGAGCTGGAGGAAGTGTCTAGGGGGAGGGAAGTCTGGGCATCTCTGCTTAGACTGCTGCCCCCGTAACCCGGCCCTGGATGAGCAGAAGAAGATCGATGGATGGATGGATGGATGGCTGGATGGATTAATTGTAAATATTTTACAGGCTAAAAATGCCCTGGCCCATGCAGTTCAGTCTGCTCGTCATGATTCTGATCTGCTGAGGGAGCAATATGAGGAGGAGCAAGAAGCCAAGGCTGAGCTACAGCGTAGTCTGTCCAAGGCAAACACTGAAGTGGCTCAGTGGAGAACCAAGTATGAAACTGATGCCATCCAGAGGACTGAGGAGCTGGAGGATGCTAAGTAAGAATCAGGAAATATTTGGGTTTACCATGTAGCATACCATACAAACATCTGACTTTGTTCTGTGAGCCAAGAATTTGTAAAAGCTCCACTATGTTATTTTGGAACAAAATCTGTTTATTCATGAAGGAAAAAACTTGCTCAGCGTCTGCAAGATGCAGAAGAAGCTGTGGAAGCCACTAATGCTAAATGCTCCTCTCTGGAGAAGACCAAGCACAGGCTGCAGAATGAGATTGAAGATCTCATGGTGGATGTGGAGAGATCCAATGCTGCTGCTGCTGCTCTGGACAAGAAGCAAAGAAACTTTGACAAGGTGATTGCATAAAATCCTTACAGATAAATAATCTTTGTGTTCATTCAGCTCCAATGGTAAATAATCAAGGATCGGATTCTATCAACAGGTCCTAGCTGAATGGAAGCAGAAATATGAGGAGTCTCAGAGCAAGTTGGAAAGCTCCCAGAAGGAAGCCAGATCTCTGAGTACTGAACTATTCAAACTGAAGAACTCTTATGAGGAGTCTCTGGATCATTTGGAAACTATGAAGAGAGAAACAAGAACCTCCAAGGTGCCCTTGATTTATTAGTTATCTGGGCATTCAAATACATTTCATAAACCTTTCTTATATATTAACCAGTATTACTTTTCCTACCAAACAGAGGAGATTGCTGATCTTACTGAACAAATTGGCGAGAGTGGAAAAAACATACATGAACTAGAAAAAATTCGTAAGCAGTTGGAGCAGGAGAAAACTGAAATACAAGCAGCCCTGGAAGAGGCTGAGGTGAATTGATAGTGTTATGTATAAATGTAGTATGTCTAGTTTTTCTAGTTATACACCAGCAAGAATACATTTGGTGCCTTTGATTGGGTACTGTAATTTCTAATGGGTAAGATTTTTTTTCATTGGTCAGGGCTCACTTGAGCATGAGGAAGGAAAGATTCTTAGAGCTCAGCTGGAGTTCAATCAGGTAAAAGCTGATATTGAACGGAAGCTGGCTGAGAAAGATGAAGAGATGGAGCAGGCCAAGAGGAACCAGCAGAGAATGGTGGATACCCTGCAAAGCTCACTGGAATCAGAGACTCGCAGCAGGAATGAAGCTCTCAGACTGAAGAAGAAGATGGAGGGAGACCTCAATGAGATGGAGATTCAGCTCAGCCAGGCTAACAGACAGGCATCAGAAGCCCAGAAGCAACTCAAGGGTCTTCATGGACATCTCAAAGTATGACAAGTCTTCAAATTAAGATATTATAATGATTAGGTGAACATAGCTTTGCTGTCTTTTAATCTGTAAAAGTTTTATTTCACAGGATGCCCAACTGCAACTAGATGACGCTCTTCGTGGTAATGATGATCTCAAAGAGAACATCGCCATTGTGGAGAGACGCAACAATCTGCTGCAGGCTGAACTGGATGAGTTGAGATCCCTGGTGGAACAAACTGAGAGAGGAAGGAAACTGGCTGAGCAGGAACTGCTGGATGTCAGTGAGAGAGTTCAGCTCCTGCATTCTCAGGTATGACACAACTGCATTAGACAAATAAAACCCATTCTAAATATCATTAGAGACTACATGAATGTCAATATTGTCCATGTTCAGAACACCAGCCTGCTGAATCAGAAGAAGAAGCTGGAGGGAGATAATACTCAGCTTCAGACTGAGGTTGAGGAGGCAGTGCAGGAGTGCAGGAATGCTGAGGAAAAAGCCAAGAAGGCCATCACTGATGCTGCCATGATGGCAGAAGAGCTGAAGAAGGAGCAGGACACCAGTGCTCATCTGGAGCGCATGAAGAAGAACATGGAGCAGACCATCAAGGACCTGCAGCACCGTCTGGATGAGGCTGAGCAGATCGCCATGAAGGGAGGCAAGAAGCAGGTCCAGAAACTGGAAGCCAGGGTTAGTTTATGAAACTCAGTTATTAATAATGCATTTTCTATTTAAAATGCATTACTTTTATAATGGTTAGTCACAAAAATTAGTTACTTGGATTCAGAGATAATCTTTGGTTTCGGTAGGTGAGGGATTTGGAAAATGAGGTGGAGCTCGAACAGAGAAAGGCGGAGCGAGTCTGTGAAAGGGATCCGTAAATATGAGAGACGCATCAAGGAGCTCACCTACCAGGTTTTTTCTCTGTTCAATACAATATCCACCAATATTACCCTCTTCAACCCACCCAGACCAAAAATAATCACAAGTTTATTAACAGACTGAGGAAGACCGTAAGAATCTGGCTCGTCTTCAAGACCTGGTGGACAAACTCCAGCTGAAGGTCAAATCCTACAAGAGATCTGCTGAAGAGGCTGTAAGTTTATTGCCTGCACATTCCTGTACTGTATATATATATATATTGTTTTGTATATAGTTTATGCCAACAACCTTTTTATTTAATCAGGAGGAACAGTCCAATTCCAATCTGGGCAAGTTACGTAAGATTCAGCATGAGCTGGATGAGGCAGAGGAGAGGGCTGATATTGCTGAATCTCAGGTCAACAAACTGAGAGCCAAGAGCCGTGATACAGGATCCAAGGTATCTTAACTCAGTATGAAGGCTCAATGAAGCAAAGGGTTTTACCTTGAATGATGAAAGGGTTAGATACCATTTTGTAAATATATTTCTAAAGTCTTTACCTTTCAGTGATGCCAACTGTGAAATTAGTTAAAAGAGAATGATCTAAAGCGTTTTGTGCTTATCGCTTTCTACTTGAGTGAGTCTAAGTTTGGATGTAGTGCAAAAACTAAAATCAAATAGCAAATATACCTTTCAAACACATTTCTTTTCCTTTTCTCTTCCTCTCACAGAAAGGGCACGATGAAGAGTGAAGCTCTTATGTTCTGAAGTCTTTCTGAAAGGCTTGTTTGGTTTGAATCTGTGCCTCTTGACTTCATTACCAGTAGTTCTGTAGAATAAAGATTGCAAATGAAATTTTTCTTGTGGTCTGTGTCATATTTGAAAAGAATTATTTAAACACTTATTTGATGCTTGGCAGGCACTTTTTACAAGTACAGAAATCTTTTATCTTTGCAAATTTTCCCAGTGTGATTTTCTAGCCCTAATTATACATTCCATTTATATGCAAATTCTTCACCCCTCCCTTTTTCGAAGAAGCTACGGTGGCTCAAACGGAACAAACATATCGTCTGAGACAGCAGAGAATAGCCAGAGTAGGCCAAGAGCGTGTAATATTGTCCGTTTCTAAACCACAGTGCATTATAAACCACGTCATGGATAAAGTTTACAAAGCCATAGTCAGCTGAGGATCAAGGGTCTTAATATATAATATAATAATAGCAATCAGATTGTCTCACAAACATAACCAGCACATTTCTCCCCACATAGCAAACCCATAATACAGCGAGGGAGAAGAACCACATGAAACTATGCAACTATATATTTTTTTTCTAAAAGGTTAGTAAAGGTTTAGCTGGCTAATATGAGCTAAAGCCTTGACCCATCCGCATGACACAAAGGTGTGCACGGCAAAAATGACGTCTTTAACTAGAGCCTGACCTATAAAGGATTTTGAAGGCTGATACCGATTCAAATATTTTTTGGTTTTAAAATCCGATATTCCAATATATTGGCCAATATTTATTTTTTATATTTTTAATATTTCAGAAACGTGCAACAAAACAAACAGATTTCCCTAAGATAAGTTATTTGTATTTATTTATGAGTTAAAAAAATAATGATAACTAAAATAATGATAATGCATTTTAAAAAGAAACTTGTTTCTTTTATTGTCACAACAGAACAGACCGATCATAGTGCCATTAGCTAGCCTATGTATCGTGACCAACTCAACGAGTGTTGCGAACAGGGGTGGTGTAGAGTGCCCTCTAGTGGACAAACTATACAACTCCAACACTCATGACATGGTTCAAGTGTGTTTCGTCTGTTTTATTTTAGAAATATTCCTTTATCGGCCATTATAACTGCCGATACCGATAGTTTGGAAAATGCCTAATATCGGCCAATAATATCGGCCTGCCGATGTATCGGTCTGGCTCTATTTGTAACAGCGGGCGCCTCCGCATCCCATAGACACCATTTACAACACAAAAATGAAAACTCTTCACGATTGACTTAAAATGTTTCCAAGAATGACTGCGATCGGCGGGTTGGCTGATTCCTGTAACGTTACTGTTTTACGGTCAATGACATGAGTACTAATCAGCTGTCTCACGAACGTAACCAGCACAGTTATCCCCACATAGCAAAGCCATAACACAGCGAGGGAGAACTAAGTTACATGAAACAATCCAACTACATATTTTACACCAATGACAAGGGAAAAGTCACTACTCACAATGTCTATCTCTTTTAAGGTAGTGACAAAACAGGTCTGTAGCGCTGTGTGTTCGCGTTCGGCTACGGTAGAAACATGACGTCACAATATGTCGACCTTCAAAGAAGGGGGTGTTCCGCGGTTATGTAGATATTAATGTCTCATTCTAAGGTAATAAAAACATTACGGTTTATCAAGTAAGTTCTTTATACACCACTGAACACATAGTTATGAATGTCATATTGCATTTCTGTTATTAGATACCCAAATTTTTCTTTAATAATTTATAACAAAACCTTGACATGTATATGTCAAGAAAACAGATTATCATTTGCCACATCTTTTACAAGTAAAAAAACAAACAAACAAACAAAAAAAAACCTACCATATTATTTATTCTTTCAAGTGTGAATGAAATCCCAAGACCTTCTTTGGTAGATCTTCCCCTCGTAGTGTCTTTCCCTGAGTGCACGTTCTGCAGTAAAAAGGTTCCTCTAAACATCCTCCACACTGAAAATAATTGTGAAAAATCATTTTTAAAATCTACAGAGCATCTACAGCCAATGTTCAAGATAAAAAAAAATGTTTGAGTATGATAATACTACAGAATTTCTTAAGATTTATTTCAGCTGTCTCACCTGCATCAAATGTCCTCGTCCCTCTCGAGCGCTTGAGACTTGAGACCTGCAAAACAAATCAAAATATTTGTATTCAACAGTTCTAAATAAAAACTGCTAAATTAAACAATGGAAATCTGTTGAAGAGTCACTGATTGCAAGGCTGCACACTGATTGCATAAAGAGAACCGTGTACACTGGTAAAACTTGAGTATTAAATGTGAAGAACAGGTCAGTGCTAGAGGTGGAGTCCAACAGCTGAATATAGGGAGGAGCAATCCTGCAACCTTAAACCACAGTACAATGTGCTTGAGATATTTTAAGAAGTCCAGAGATAATAACTCCTTGACATCCCAAGATAAATTAAGCAGCATCTTAAACTTTCACCCTTTTAGTTGACAGTTAGTTTAATGAGACCCTCAACAACAGGTGCATGAAGAGAAAAACAGATCAACACTGTATATAAACAACAGGAATGATTTTTGTTTTATTTGCATAAAGAATTTAGATTTTTTATCATTCTAAAAGAACCAATGTATATGCCAAGAAAACAACAATGACTATTTCTTCTCTTTGTCTGTCTTTTAACTCAATACGAGGGTCAAACGCTGAGTAATAATAAACACTTGTCTTGTGACCAGCATCGTTTTGCCTCAACTGGACTTGTGAAATAAGTAGAAAGTGTATGGCTTGGAAGGGTGCCAACGTATACCACTTTGATAGGGCATCCGCTTTGTGTTCTCAATGTCCCTCATCAGTTGCTTCCATTTCGTCAGAGACTCAGTAGGAATTTCACAGGGTTATCTTTGTACTCAAGGACAATGTGAAGGAAACAATGTTGTATTTGGTAAGAGGATGACTGACAGCCAGACAGACCTCCTCCATATGCATCGATGCAGACATTGCATGAAGTTCATGGTGCGATTGTGCACGTAGGTGTTGCATGCATTTCTACAGAGGGTTGATAATACAGTTTAGTATTTTAGGTTATAAAAAAGGTCTAGTAGCATAAAAGTAATGTTATTATA
Organism: Hybognathus amarus; assembly: GCA_030378365.1. Classification (NCBI taxonomy): domain Eukaryota; kingdom Metazoa; phylum Chordata; class Actinopteri; order Cypriniformes; family Leuciscidae; genus Hybognathus; species Hybognathus amarus. The sequence goes on along the minus strand of JAQIUQ010001895.1, from coordinate 180,712 downwards.
ATATCTGTACCTCAAGTTCAGTTGAATCAATCATTTACCCAAAAATTAGAATTCATTCATCATTCAACCTTTTTTTACATACTTTGTCAGTGTGTTTTTTATCAAATAAAATTCAATGAGGTCCAATGATGTTTATGCGCCAGCATTCTTCTAATATAGCATTCTCTTTTGTTTTCCACAGAAGAATGAAATGCATACAGGTCTTGGAACGAGGAGAGGGTAAGTGATGATGGAAGTTTTCAACTATTCATTTAAATTCACAAATATATTAGCAACTAAGGGTAAGCAGAGGTGTTATATGTTTTTTTTCTTCTTTACAATCAACACTGTATTGTGAAATGTGACTGAGGATGAACTTATTGTAGAGGCTTTACACTTTAAGGCCTTTGTTTCTGAACTCAGCGGACAAACACTGTGCAGTCGAACACATCAAACAATTCAGTTTGAAAATGTGGTCTAGTTAAATGGCCTATTTTGCGTGTACATTGATGTACTCAGGCAGTGAGATCGAGCCCGCTGGAGAAATGCAGCAATGGATGCTGTTTTCAGAGATCAGACAAGCTGTTCTCCTCAGTCATTTAGAATGAGCCAGCAAGAATTTCACAGGTTATCTTTGTCCTCAAGTGTGAAGGCAAAGGAACAATGGCGTGTCAACAATGAAGGCCTGAGTGAAGCGATGCCACCAACTGTAAACTGACCTTGGCCCTTAGATTCAGTGGCGGCTGCTCGAATGGATATAAAGCATCTTTGATGGACAGATGGACAGAGTGAAATGACACTTGGCCTGTCCTTGAGCAAGGAACAGATGAGATACATTTTCTTTGAGCCAACAGCTGTTTGCTGGTGTCATTTTTTCAGTTATCAAACAATGCAAATAAATAAGAAAATAGTTACGATTGGTTAATAGGGTTAACACAATGGTAAAAAGCAGGATGTGATTTCAGCAACTTTCCAGTTTCCTTTGCATTACACCAGTTATGCCATCTTAATATTTCTCCTGAATCCCCTTACCTTACAATTTGAAGCATAAATAAGTTGAATGATCCTATCCTTACCTGCATAAATTATACCTTATTCAAAATTAACATACACCTGCCTCTGAGCAGACGCCCATCCTATATGCATCCTAACCGAATGCAGACACTGACATGCTTCAGAAAATTCCTGCAACCATATATAGAGGACCTCTTACAATATAAAAAGGGTGGAGAGTCTATGGCCTCAGACAGGTTTCTATCAGAGCATCAAACGGTAAGCCTTCAGGGACACCTCATACTTTATAACCTCTAAGGCACAGAGAGATGTTTTTCAAGTTGCACTTTTGCTCATTAACTATAATGTAACATATAGTAGACAACTATATAGTTATTAATTGTTTGACTAATAAATTATTCTTAATTGTTTGACTCTAGGACAGTAAATCATCAGTGTCAGAGAAGCTGAACTGCAAAGGTAAGTGACCCTGACAAACACTCAACATCACTGACTGCAGTAGACTAATCTCGTTATGAGTTATCAATTTATTAGAAATCCTACTGCTTACCATACACAGTAGTCTTACATTATTTATAAATGTTGCATTGTATGTGCTTGCCATGCTTCAAATACTGCAAAATCCTTTCTTTTCACTCATTTTTGCTCAATGTGTTCAATTCAGCTGGTATTTTGGTGATTTTCAGTGGGTGTATGAAATATTCTCATGTTTGCAGACTGTAGAAAATCATATTACCTATCAACACATTCCTGAAATACAAACTAAATAACACTATTGTCATTTTATGGCGAGACACTACAGGTGAATAGATATACATAGATATCACCATGAAACTTCCTCAGTTGATTACTTACACAAGTATATTAAAAAATTTATTTATATATTTTTAAAATTTGTATGTTGAATAATGCAAATTAGGCATTATCTCATTAAATATGTGCAATTTTGCATATATTTTCCGTAGATAGATCTGAACATGATAAAGTCAGGTGCAAAATTATTATAAATTATTTTTTCATTTTGTTTACACACAAGATGAAAACAAAATTCGCCATATTTTTTTTTGATTGAAGGAGTAATTTACTTTCAAAAAAACTTTTGCTGATAATTTACTCTCACCCATGTCATCCAAGATGTCCATGTCTTTCTTTCTTCAATTGAATAGAAGTTAAGGTTTTTGATGAAAACATTCCAGGATTTTTTTCCATATAATGGACTACCAAATGGTAACCAAATGTTTCAAGGTCCAAATGACAGTTTCAGTGCAAACTGTTCAAAGGGCTTTAAACGACACCAGACGATAAATAAGGGTCTTATCAGCGAAACGATCACTCATTTAAAAAAAAAGTTTAAGTTTTATAAACTCAAATGCTCGCCTTGCTCTGTTCTGTGACTCTCCTGTTCGAACTCGTTCATCAAAATAAACATCTTTTTTTGTGTCATTTGGTTCATTAAATGATCGAATTGACTAGGAAAAAGATTTGTTCATTTTGATGAACAAGTTCGAACAGGAGAGTCACGAATGACATCACAGAACAGAGCAAGGCGAGCATTTAAGCTTCTAAAACTTAAAAAAAATTTTTTTTTTTAATGAGCGATCGTTTGCTTGATAAGACCCTTATTCATCGTCTGGAATCGATTTAAAGCCCTTTGAACAGTTTGTACTGAAACTCTCATTTGGATCTTGAAACATTTTGTTACCAGTAAAGTCCATTATATGGAGAAAAATCCTGGAATGTTTTCATCAAAAACCTTAATTTCTATTCAATTGAAGAAAGAAAGACATGAACATCTTGGATGACATGGGGGCGAGTAAATTGTCAGCAAAAGTTTTTTTTTAAAAGTGAACTACTCCTTTAAAATGTCACATAAATCAGGCCAGGAATGATTTATTAACAAATCCCTCTAAAAAAATATCTTCAGAATACTGTTAAGTGTATAACTGGAAAGTTTGGTGTACATAGGTGCTACATAGGCTGAGATATTTGTACTGGAGAATGACAAAAAAACTCATTTTGAGAAAGACATTTAAAGATTTAAGTAGATTTTAAAGATTTAAGGGAATTTAATACATTTATTTTCTTTTTTTCTTTTTTTTTTGCCAAAACCATAAACAGTATTTTTTTTTTTTTTTTTATTAAACATTCAAACATACATACAAACAAACAGTGGAATAGTGAGCAATCTACAGTGCAATAGTGAGCAATCATTTATTTTCTATTGGAAAAAAAAAACTTCAAAAACAGAATAATATTTCTAGCTCATGAAAAGCCATGTTCATATTTAAAAACATGGAATATAAGGCCTACAACTGCAGTACCTCAATAAATTAACAATGGTAGAGCGTCTGAGCTTATCAATCACGCCACTGGCCTTGTGTTGTTCTCTCACGGCCCTCGGCCTCGTCCTACTCAGCACAAAAAATTACAATAATTATTATTACTTTACAGAAAACTAATTTTTCAGGGGAAGAAATTCAGGTGGCCTATAACTTTAAATCATTAGAAAGGAACACTACACTACAGAAAAATATGCATTTTCATGTTACTTCATATGGTTTCAGATGTTATGAAACGAGATTGGAGTAAAAATATGTAGCTTAATGTTTGGCACTTTAAGTTTTTCAAATGCACAGCAAAAGTGACCCAAACTCACAGCACATGTAGAGACCATTTACTGAAGCGATAGAGCCGCTCCTCACTATGAAAACATTATTGTTACCACTTTAAAAACATCTATGTTAAAGCAGATATCCACGAACACGACATTTAACTGTAAACACGGGTCTAAACATTGTAATAATCATCAGGTTAGTGTAAACACTCATTCTAGCCTACTTTAATATCATGCTGTGTTTTACCTTCCTGTCTATATTTCATATTTCAACACGTGCATTTATATGCATTTATATTTAAACACGAATTTATATGAGTCTAGCAACAGTTCAACTAGTAAAACGTGAAGCTTATGCAACAATAACACGCTCACTTTTATAAGTGAGGATACATTTCAAATCGCATGTTTTTTCCGAAGTAAATCCAAGGTAAACTCAATCAAAAGTAGAGATATGATGAAGTTTTCTGCTTTGTTTTGAGGTGATGAGGTGCGTTAAATGCAAATCATCCAGTGTAATTCTGCTCTGGAGGCTTTTGGCGAATCTAAGACCATCAGAAACGACAACTCATCTTGTTTTGTGAGCTTTATCTGCCTCCATTTTAACAATATGCTTTTTTTTTTGGTTTTGTTTTTTACCCAAATTAAATTACATTGATGGCTGTTGGTTTTTAAACAGGGCGAAAGCCCTGAAAAAAAGTGGAAAGCCAGCTTTTGCTTGGCTTGTAAGAAAAATCTTTGATAAATCTATTTCCCATTATTAAAGATGAATGAGCTGAATGACAAAGCTTAACTTTTACATTTCTACAGATATATCTGAGTTCAATGTGTTGGGCTTCACCCAAGAGGAGAAGAACAGCATCTACAAGCTGACTGGTTCTGTCATGCACTACGGCAACATGAAGTTCAAGCAGAAGCAAAGAGAGGAACAGGCCGAGGCTGATGGGACTGAGGGTCAGTATTAGGATAAAATGCTGACATGATGCATACAGTTAGTGGTTAATAGAAGATTCATTACCATCAACCATCTTCTTTAATCGATGACAGATGCTGACAAAGTTGCATATCTGATGGGCCTGAACTCTGCTGATCTCATCAAGGCTCTGTGTCACCCAAGAGTCAAAGTAGGAAATGAGTGGGTCACCAAGGGACAGAATGTCCAGCAGGTGGAGACTACTTCATGATTAACATCCCTTCATAACATACTGTTCACATAACCATAAAACACATTATTTTATGTTACAAATATTTAAATGATTACAGAAGTGATCCCAACCCTAATTGTAATGCATTGTTAAGACCCATGAAATGGTTTGTTACAAATTTCTTTCCTGTCTTCTATTGAAGGAAGCTGCAGGACATATGCAATATCATTTTTTAAACAACATTTAAAGCTAAGCTTTATGACAACCATTTGGGGAAATCCAACAACTTCCAGAAGCCCAGGATAATCAAGGGTAAACCAGAGGCCCATTTCTCCTGGTTCACTGACGCCGGCACTGTGGATTACAACATCAATAACTGGCTGGTGAAGAACAAGGACCCTCTTAATGAGACTGTTGTTGGCCTCTATCAGAAGTCCACCACTGGAGGGAGACCTCAATGAGATGGAGATTTAGCTCAGCCAAGCAAACAGACTGAAACAACTCAACGGTCTCCATGGACATCTCAAAGTATGACGAATCTTCAAATCAAGATTTTATGATGCTTTGGTGAAATCCAACATAGTATTTTTATCTGTAGACTTTTTAATTGAAAATGTCTGTTTCTGTTCCGTCTACACTTTTAAATTGAATGATTCAAGGCATTGAATGGAATATAGAATCAAATATTACAAAAAACACAATGTTCCTCATTTGGACTTTCTCAGGCTAGATTCCTTCCCATAGTATGTGTGGGTGCGGTGACATTTTTAATATGTTTTTTGACTCTAGTCAAAAACAGTGTTCATACAAAGTTGAAACCATACATCTAACATGAAAACAAATGCTTTAGATGATTTGCAACTCATTTCACACATTAAATAGATGAGCTCTGAGATTCCTTGCATCTAAAAAACCTTTGACACTTTTTTTAACTGTACTTATCTAGGTAAACTGTTGGTAACACTTTACAATAAGGTTCATTAGTTAAAATTAGTAAATGCATTAACTAACATGAACTAATGATAAGCAATGCATTAGTTACAATGTTTATTAATCTTTGTTAATGTTAGTTAATACAAATACAGCTGTTCATTGTGCGTTCATGTTAGTTCACAGTGCATTAACTAATGTTAACTAATACAACCTTTGATTTTAATAACGTATTGGTAAATGTTGGAATTAATATTAACTTGATTAATAAATGCTGAAGAAGTATGGTTCATTCTTAGCACATGTTAACTAATGTAGTTAACTAATGAACCTTATTGTAAAGCATTACCGAACTGTTTATCTGTGCTGTACACTGTAGATGTAATTCAATGTAATGAGCAGGTCAATGATGGACAGATGGTTAAAGGTAGTCCACCCTGAACAGCTGAGAATGGAGAGGAGAAGAGGAGGAAACCAACTATGCTGCCGCTTGAAATGATACCATATAGGATTCATGTTATAAAAAGCCTTAACGGCTGAATCTCTTGCTGACAGTTTTTACTGTGATGGTGAAAACAAGGTGAAGCAAACATGACTGGTTATCTGCAAAATCTTTAACTTCAATTTGACGAAAATGGTCTATTAATTAAAAATGGAGACTGAATATGTGGACAATTTGAACTATCCTATATTACCATAATTGCTCATTTACAGACATTTCCTAAATGAGAAAGATAAAAAACCCTGACATTTAAAAGCTATTTAATCTTTATAAAAGAAAGCTAATAATAGCATCCACCTTCTGACCAGCACTACACTGTTCTCCCTCTGTTGGGCTAGAGTTAAGACAATGCAAACAACAAGTGTGCCAACATCTATAACTAGACGCTCTTTTTTATGTGCATAGAGGCCTTTGCAAATACAGCACCTGCTTCACTCCAGATTTCAACATGTGGGTCGAGCTGTCCTTAACCGGCCAGAAGCACTCGGGAAGAATTTCACACCGTTATCTTTATACCCAAGGACAGAAAGAAAAAATAAATGTCACAGAAGCAGCGGTAAATGTGTGTCTTTTGTTGTTTGATTGGCACTAACAGGTTTAGTTCACTGTCCAAATCCACTTAATGAACGTAAACAAAATTACTTTATAATTTTTAAATGCTTTATCCTAAGAATTTCAATACACAACACATTTTTTAGGTAATATCAAAAAACAAAAGTATTTTTCAGTCTTTGCATTTACAGAAGCCATACAAATGAAACAACTGTGACCATTTATAAACCCTTAAAGAATCTCACATCTTAGGAGGTTCATAATTAACACCCTTCATACTAAATACTCACATGGCAGCATGTGTGAAGTGACAATATTAGCATATGAATGTCTTGACCCCAACTTATCAGCTTGCCAAGGTCTTGAGGTTACAATGGTTTTAGGCTGTCAGTCTAGCTATTCTATAATTTGATCTGTATCAGGTGTTTTAAAGATCTTTTGTATAAAGATCTATTGTTTATATATATATACATATAGGAGCAGTGAACAGAAACGTTCAGAAAGCTCATTTTTGATAATGGATGTACTCTGGTAGATCATGCAAGCTGCTCCTCTCAATCAAGAAGAGGCACTCAATAGGAATGTCAAGTGTACAGAGAAGAAGACAAATGCTCCATTACTAATACAGGACAAACTGAAATATTCACACCAGCAACACACTGACCTTGTCAAGGCTCATTCAATAACTGTTAATCAGGTGAGGCCTCTAGTGGAAACCACAGGAACAGCATCAGGGATGAACCTCTATACAAGAGAAAGAACAGATGCATGTTATCCAGAGTTAGTCCTGGACATTTACTTATATTTGGTAATCTGATAAAGGTTTTAATAGCAGTACACAGAATATGTTTTCATTATATGTTATGGATATTTCACAATAATCATTTATTGAGTTACAAATTAAGTATTAAAGTAAATTTTTTTTTTACAGAATCGTTGTTAAACTCAAACTTTGATGGTCTCAGGTCTTTTAGGTTTTATTTTTAATCTAATTTAATTTAATGCAACAGACGCTTTCTATCTTATTTAATTCTTTAATGTGTTTCAGGCATACAGTGGGTGGGTAAAATCATTTCTGATTTTTGAGATTTTCAATATTTTTCTAACTTTTATTTTTGATACTCAATAACCATTATTAACTCTGAGCCTGACAGGAAAGATATCCCATGCCACAATAAACTGCCCCCCACCTCTACCCAGCATACCCAACCCGTCCTTCCAGACCAAACTGAGCGAGCTGGAAGCTTTGTGTGATGCCAACTGCCATATTTAGAGAACAATTGCATTATAAAAAGAGGAGGACATGATTTCAATTGTGTCATCATTATCTTTCTTTTAGTGCGGTAAGTTGGAAGGCACATTGATTTATACACATATTAGAATTGAACTTTGAATCAAAGAGTTCTTTACTAATTGTAGTATCACTTGACTTTGTGACAGAAAGGAGACATTGTTGACACAACTTTCTTTTGTTACAGAGCTTTGAACCATTAGTCTCTGAAAAACAACAGCAAAAGTGAGTACATTTCAATCTTGCTTAAAAGGGTATTGTTCACTTAAAATAGTTTGAAAACCTGTACTAGTCATCACTTACATCTATATGTCTATATGTCATTTTATCTATAAGCTATATGTCATTACTATTGTGTCAAATAAAGTTTATGTGAAATTCGACAGAAGGGTGAAAAATGGGAGATGCACTGATGGAGGAGTTTGGAGCTGCTGCTCCGTTCCTCAGGAAATCAGACAAGGAGCGAACTGGAGGCCCAAACGCGCCCCTTCGACATGAAAAAAGAATGTTTTGTTCCTGATGCTGAAGAGGAGTATCTCAAGGCAACCATTATTAGCCGAGATGGTGATAAAGTCACATGTGAGACTTCAAAGGGAGCGGTAAGTTTTATTAAGTGTAAGCAGTGGCATAGTGATTAATCAGATGGTTCTTAACAGTGGTTTAACTCATTTTGTTAAATAAGAGACTAGTTTTGAACTCGAAGTGTTAAGATTTAAATTGGCTGACTGAGTTTGGAATAACTAATGTAGTTGAATAATTACAAAGGAAAATAATAATACATTTTACATAATACAATATAATAATGTTGCATTTTCTGAAATTATGTATTTAAATATTTTGATTGAAATGCATCATTGTCTGAGTTTTTTTTATCTCCTCACCATCAAATGCATTCTAATGATATAACTATTATTCTCATTTTTAAGTTATTTTGGATAATAATCTGCCTTAAAAAACATAAAAGAAATCATGGTGCATATAAATGAATATGCATAGATTCTAACAAAAATCTCACGTTCCCACAGACAGTTACAGTGAAGGAGGCTGATGTTCACCCCAGAACCCGCCAAAGTTCGATAAAATTGAGGACATGGCGATGTTCACCTTCCTGCACGAAGCCCGCTGTGCTGTTTAACCTCAAAGAGCGTTACGCAGCCTGGATGATCTACGTGAGTGGAGTCTTAAAACACTCACACGTTCTCTTTATCTTGCATGAGCAGATCTAAACCTTCTGTGAATCTCTTACAGACCTACTCTGGGCTCTTCTGTGTCACTGTGAACCCCTACAAGTGGCTGCCAGTGTACAACCAGGAAGTTGTTGTTGCTTACAGAGGCAAGAAGAGGAGTGAAGCTCCTCCTCACATCTTCTCCATCTCTGACAATGGCTATCAGTACATGCTGTCAGGTGCGTCTATTGAGCATATTTGAAATAGTTTACAGTAATTGTACAAATTGTTACTGCATTCGTATTACATTTCTGGACAAATAAATAACCAATATCCATGAGATCCATTTTCTAACAAAACATTGCTTTTATTTTGCAGATAGAGAAAACCAGTCAATTCTTATCACGTAAGAACATATTCTTTTAAATTGGCTGCAAAGTCTCAAAAAAGTTGATAAGACAATGTACAGTATGCTCTGTCTAAGACGGCTTTGTGTTGACAGTGGAGAATCTGGTGCTGGAAAGACTGTGAACACAAAGAGAGTCATTCAGTACTTTGCCAGCATTGCTGCTGCTAGTCCTTCAAAGAAGGAAACCAGTGAAAAGAAGGTAAACAGGAGATCTGAATTCAAACACAAAATTATTGGAGTGTCATTTTGTTTTATTTGTCGTTCAAAATACACACATTTCTAATATTAGGGTACTCTGGAGGATCAAATCATCCAGTGTAATCCTGCTCTCGAGGCCTTTGGGAATGCCAAAACCATCAGGAATGACAACTCTTCTCGCTTTGTGAGTGGAAATGATTAAAGTTACAAATAATGATCATTTTGTAGATTTTGTTCCACAGCATTTAAATACAATATCTTCTTTCGAACAGGGCAAGTTTATCCGAATCCATTTTGCTGCCAGTGGCAAGCTAGCATCTGCGGACATTGAGACTTGTAAGAAAGATCTTTGATTTACTGGTTTGTCTTTTTAAGACGCATATTCAATGATTTGTGTGTGCGTGTACCTACTTCAGGGATTCGCATATTTTGTGACAAATTTGTACTCAGAAGTGAGTTAAATCTGGGACATTTGGGAACGTATTTATTTGCATTGGCAACATAATACAAGCCATTTAATAATAATAATTTTATTTTTCAAATAGTTTATAGCATTTATCATTAGCTGTATATAAAACAAAATAAGTCTATGGAATGTCCAAATTTAGATTCAATGCTCTTTCTCTCAAAGATCTTTTGGAGAAGTCTCGTGCTGACTTTCCAGCTCAAGGCTGAGAGAGACTACCACATCTTCTATCAGATCCTGTCTCAGAAGAAACCAGAACTTTTAGGTGGGCAAAAAATGTTCCAACCAAATATCTATAATTTTGTTTGAAAATGCATTACAACATGATGTCTAAGTGCTCTGTGTCCTTTCTCTCAGAGATGCTGCTGATCACAGCAAACCCCTATGATTACGCCTTCATCTCTCAAGGAGAGACACAAGTGGCCTCTATTGTTGATGCCGATGAGCTGATGGCCACTGACGTGTGTTATCAGAAATAGCTACAAATTACCATTAATACATTTTGATCTTGATTCATTTTTACTGAAAATACAAGAATATGACACAAATTATCATGTTAAATTAATTAATTTGCTGTAGGAAGCGTTCGATGTGTTGGGCTTCACCCAAGAGGAGAAGAACAGCATCTACAAGCTGACTGGTTCTGTCATGCACTACGGCAACATGAAGTTCAAGCAGAAGCAAAGAGAGGAACAGGCCGAGGCTGATGGGACTGAGGGTCAGTATTAGGATAAAATGCTGACATGATGCATACAGTTAGAGGTTAATAGAAGATTCATTACCATCAACCATCTTCTTTAACTGATGACAGATGCTGACAAAGTTGCATATCTGATGGGCCTGAACTCTGCTGATCTCATCAAGGCTCTGTGTCACCCAAGAGTCAAAGTAGGAAATGAGTGGGTCACCAAGGGACAGAATGTCCAGCAGGTGGAGACTACTTCATGATTAACATCCCTTCATAACATACTGTTCACATAACCATAAAAACACATTATCCGGTAACATTTTTATGTCTATCGGACAGGTGTACTACTCTATTGGCGCTCTTTCCAAATCAGTGTATGAGAAGATGTTCCTCTGGATGGTTGTGAGAATCAACCAGTCCCTGGACACCAAACAGCCTCGCCAGTACTTCATTGGTGTGCTGGACATTGCTGGATTTGAGATCTTTGATGTAAGTACTTGATGTTGTTCCTATAAGTAACTTTTTGGATCTAGACACAATTCAGCTGTCAACATTGAGAAAGGTTTCCTTGTTGCTCAACAGGGACTCTCCAAGTGCAGTGTAGTCTTCAAAGTTAAATTTCACAAGGGCCCAGTTGAATGGCAATACATTTTGCCTTAAATTGTACATTAGCAAAATTGATACCCAAATGTACTAAATGTCTAGACATTGACATCATTGTAATTCATAGAATGAAACCCATGTAAACCCATTACAATTCATGTAATTCATTCACCATGCTGTGGTTCTATGTTTTCTACCCGTGTTGACAAACACTGTTAATCTGCTCTAGTTCAACACCTTTGAGCAGCTGTGCATCAACTTCACTAATGAGAAGTTGCAGCAGTTCTTCAACCACCACATGTTTGTGTTGGAGCAAGAGGAATACAAGAAGGAGGGCATTGATTGGGAGTTCATTGACTTTGGCATGGACTTGCAGGCTTGTATTGATCTAATTGAAAAGGTGAGTTTTAAAATTTCAGATCTCTCAGGTGTTGGATCAATACTGCTCAGCTAATTTGAAACCCTTTAATCTATTGTTTGCTAGCCCATGGGTATCATGTCCATTCTTGAAGAGGAGTGCATGTTCCCCAAAGCCAGTGATGCAACATTTAAAGCTAAGCTTTATGACAACCATTTGGGGAAATCCAACAACTTCCAGAAGCCCAGGATTGTTAAGGGTAAACCAGAGGCCCATTTCTCCCTGGTTCACTACGCTGGCACTGTGGATTACAACATCAATAACTGGCTAGTGAAGAACAAGGACCCTCTTAATGAGACTGTTGTTGGCCTCTATCAGAAGTCCACCATGAAACTTCTGTCTCAGCTGTTTGCTAATTATGCTGGTGCTGACTCAGGTGTGTCTAAGGGGGAAATCATTAGCCACTTTTCCACCGTCGGGCCAAATGGTTCCGACCATGGTAAGGAATGGTTCCAATTATATTTCCACTTGAGCACGGTTCAACACAGCACACTTACAAACAATTCTCGACTCAGAGTTATCAGCATGTTTGGCTAAGCTCCTGCTTGTAACCGTGCAGGTCCTAAACGGTTAATCAATGAGAACGGTTTGGCCTGATGGTGGAAAAGGATATAATTGAGACAAGTAACGATTGCCAGGTTGAGGTCATTTTGAGAATTCTTTTCTTTCTTTCAACAGCCGCAGAGGGAGGAGGTGGCAAAGGAAAGGAGAAAAGAAAAAGGGCTACTCTTTTCAGACAGTGTCTGCCCTCCACAGGGTAACAAATACAGTGCCTTTCATTGTGATTCATAATACAAATATGTATTTAATATAGCTTGGTTTCTAAATTTCTTTAAATAGCACAGCCTAAAATACATATATGGTAAGAGTCATGGATAATGTCTATCCACAGGAAAACTTGAACAAGCTGATGACCAACTTAAGGTCAACTCACCCTCACTTTGTGCGCTGCATCATTCCCAATGAGACTAAGACTCCTGGGGCGATGGAGAATCCTCTGGTCATGCACCAGCTGCGCTGTAACGGTGTGCTGGAGGGCATCAGGATCTGCAGAAAGGGATTCCCCAACAGGATCCTGTATGGAGATTTCAAGCAGAGGTACATTCATTTATGAATACAAGACATCAAAGTCACACTTGGGTCAAAATCATCCACAAATAATACAACCAGAGTAGATATTTTTGCAAATATTCATATTGAATATTATTCCCATTCAGAATGTTTTGTTCATTTGGTTTTGTGATTTACTTGGGTCTTTGAACAAATTGCTGAAAATAATGGTTCACACAAAAAGTCATATGGGATTTGAGCCATTTCTTGACCCCTTTGTTTTACAGTACGTTACTTTTTTTTAAATGGCATATTATTATCTGTCAGAAACAAAATTAAGATGGTTTTACACTTTATTCAACAACAGATACCGTATCCTTAACCCTGCTGCAATCCCAGAAGGTCAGTTCATTGACAGCAGGAAAGGAGCTGAGAAATTATTAGGCTCTTTGGATATCGATCACCAACAGTACAGATTTGGACATACAAAGGTATCCTAGTAAATGATCTAATTCAGGTTGTAAGAGTTTAAATACAAAAACATGTGCATGTAATGATGTCTTTGCAATGTAAGGCTAAGTAAGAAACCCTTTTTACTCCCAAAGGTGTTCTTCAAGGCTGGTCTACTGGGTACTCTTGAAGAGATGCGAGATGATCGTCTTGCTCTCATCATCACAAATATTCAGGCAAGAGCTCGTGGTCATCTTGCAAGACTTGAGTTCCAAAAAATTGTTGAACGCAGGTAGGTTGTTAATCGCACATGTTAGGCTATTAAATTCCAAAATAATTCCACTAGTACATTTTACATGAAATATATGATTTTTTTGTCATATTGCAGAGATGCCTTGCTTGTGATCCAGTGGAATGTACGTGCTTTCATGGGTGTCAAGAATTGGCCCTGGATGAAGCTCTACTTCAAGATCAAGCCACTGCTGAGATCTGCTGAGTCGGAGAAAGAAATGGCCAACATGAAGGAAGAATTCCTGAAGTTGAAGGAGGCTTATGCCAAATCTGAAGCCCGCAGAAAGGAGCTTGAGGAAAAGATGGTTTCTCTTATCCAAGAGAAGAATGACCTGCAACTCCAAGTCCAAGCTGTAAGATTATGATTTTATGAATTCATGAATAAATTACAGCTATACTTTTGATTTATTTATACAAAGACATTAAAATAAATATATGTCATTTTTTGTACCTGTAAACAGGAGCAAGATAATCTTTGTGATGCTGAAGAGAGATGTGAGGGTCTGATCAAGAATAAGATCCAGCTTGAGGCCAAAGTCAAAGAAATGACTGAGAGACTGGAGGATGAAGAGGAGATGAATTCTGAGCTGACTGCAAAGAAACGAAAGCTGGAGGATGAATGCTCTGAGCTCAAGAAAGACATTGATGATCTTGAGCTCACTCTGGCCAAAGTGGAGAAAGAGAAACATGCCACTGAGAACAAGGTCAGTTTTTAGCACTGAACCTGTTAGTGATACTAGAATGGTGAGTTAAGATTCCCTTGATACAATAACACATTTCTACAGGTTAAAAACCTGACAGAAGAGATGGCAGCTTTGGATGAGATCATTGCTAAGCTGACCAAGGAGAGAAAGCTCTTCAGGAGGCCCATCAGCAAACGCTGGATGACCTCCAGAGTGAGGAAGACAAAGTCAACACACTCACCAAAGCCAAAGCCAAGCTGGAGCAACAAGTGGATGATGTGAGAAGTATTCTTAACATTTCTATTGTAAATGAAAAGGGTGACATTTACAATGCTAAACAAAATATTGTCCTTCCAGCTTGAGGGTTCCTTGGAACAGGAAAAGAAGCTTCGTATGGATCTGGAGAGGGCAAAGAGGAAGCTCAAGGGAGACTTAAAGTTGACCCAAGAGAGCGTGATGGATCTGGAAAATGACAAACAGCAAATGGAAGAGAGGATTAAAAAGTGTGTTTTCCAGAGGGGAAAATAATTACTTAACAATACAGCTCACAATCTGAATCCTTATTAATATTTTTAATCAAATATGTTCTGCAACACAGGAAGGATTTTGAGATCAACCAGCTCAGTAGCAAGATTGAAGATGAGCAGGCAATGGCAGCCCAACTCCAGAAGAAACTGAAGGAGTTGCAGGTAAAAATTATGATTCTTTAAAATGTAGACAATTAGGAGTTCTATCTATTTCAACTTTGGTTTTCCTCACATTACCAGGCCCGAATTGAAGAGCTTGAGGAAGAGCTGGAGGCTGAGAGAGCCGCCCGTGCTAAAGTTGAGAAACAGAGAGCTGATCTGTCCAGAGAACTGGAGGAGATCAGCGAAGAGGTTGGAGGAGGCTGGTGGAGCCACTGCTGCCCAGATTGAGATGAACAAGAAACGTGAAGCTGAGTTTCAGAAACTGCGCAGAGACCTTGAAGAGGCCACTCTGCATCATGAGTCCACTGCGGCTACACTGAGGAAGAAACATGCAGACAGTGTGGCTGATCTGGGGGAGCAGATTGACAACCTCCAGAGAGTGAAGCAGAAGCTGGAGAAAGAGAAGAGTGAACTCAGACTGGAACTAGATGATGTGGTCTCCAACATGGAGCAGCTTGCAAAGTCCAAGGTGACGAATTCTTGTTTCCAAGTCTTAATTTTTAATTCCTTTTCCTCACTTCAGGTGTTCTTAAGAATAATGCCATAACTGCTTATTCACTCAATGTTTGGCTTTAACTTTTTTCTTTTACATTTAAAACTTATATAGGCAAACTTGGAGAAAATGTGCAGGACCCTTGAGGACCAGATGTCTGAATACAGAACAAAATACGAAGAAGCAACACGCAGCATCAATGATTTTACCATGCAAAAAGCTAAGCTACAAACTGAGAATGGTATGTACTAATAAGGAAATACTTAATCCTGTGTATTGTTAGACAAATGCCCAAGATCACACAGTGCTTTTTGTAATGTACTGGTTATACTTCTATCAAGGGGAGCTTTCTAGACAGCTGGAAGAAAAGGATTCATTGGTCTCTCAGCTAACAAGGGGCAAGCAGTCCTACACTCAGCAAATTGAAGACCTCAAGAGACAACTAGAGGAGGAAATCAAGGTATAGTTTATTTTTAAAGGATTTATTACCAACTGTCCTTTGCATTCCAATGTATAGTGTTAACAGGATATTCCTAATCCTCATAGGCTAAGAATGCCCTGGCCCATGCAGTTCAATCTGCTCGTCATGATTCTGATCTGCTGAGGGAGCAATATGAGGAGGAGCAAGAAGCCAAGGCTGAGCTACAGCGTAGTCTGTCCAAGGCAAACTCTGAAGTGGCTCAGTGGAGAACCAAGTATGAAACTGATGCCATCCAGAGGACTGAGGAGCTGGAGGATGCCAAGTATGAAACAGGAAAAACCTTGTTAATATTTTTTTTTTAAATATGTGAAAAAAAACATTTTAAAATAATGCTTCTGTGTTATATTTGTAGGAAGAAACTTGCTCAGCGTCTGCAAGATGCAGAAGAAGCTGTGGAAGCTGTTAATGCTAAATGCTCCTCTCTGGAGAAGACCAAGCACAGGCTGCAGAATGAGATTGAAGATCTCATGGTGGATGTGGAGAGATCCAATGCTGCTGCTGCTGCTCTGGACAAGAAGCAAAGAAACTTTGACAAGGTGATTCCTTAAAACTCTTGCAGATAAATAATCTTTATGTTCATTCAGCTCCCAACAAGGCATCATGACTTTTGCGTAAACATATACGCCACTTTCAAGTCAAGCGGCATGTTATCTATACGCATTTTGAGCTATCGCGTGTATGCCTGTGTGTCTACACTGTTAAAAATCCAAATGATTAATCGGAGTGATTCCGTTTGTATGTACACGCCGTTAAATGTCCAAGCGAAACGAAATGTGGATCTCTGGGGAGCGTTATTTTTTCCCTAGGATGGTAGGGGAAGACTCATAAATGGTATTAACCCCACTGACGGGTAGGTTTAGGGACGGGGTTGGGGTAGGTCCTATATTTATATATACAGTAATGTGACGTTAAGTCAACGGCGTTCATAAACACTGAAAAGCGATTATCCGTGTCTGATAACATGCCAAAAAATGGAAATATGAATTGGCGTGTCATACATATGCCATTTCATGAGATCAGTCTGCAGCTCCAATGGTAACTAATCAAAGTCGGATTCTATCAACAGGTCCTAGCTGAATGGAAGCAGAAATATGAGGAGTCTCAGAGCGAGTTGGAAAGCTCCCAGAAGGAAGCCAGATCTCTGAGTACTGAACTATTCAAACTGAAGAACTCTTATGAGGAGTCTCTGGATCATTTGGAAACTATGAAGAGAGAAAACAAGAACCTCCAAGGTGCCCTTGATTTATTAGTCATCTGGGCTTTCACATACATTTCATAAACTTTAAAGAAAATAATTGTTTGCACACTGAAATTACAGCTCCAAAAATGTATTAATCATCAGGCACAACACCCTTTGTTCATTTATTGTTGTCTTTTTGTCCTACACTTGAGCCTAATTTGGGTTTTGGATGTGCAGACCTTTTTATATTTTCCCCCAAATCAATATCACACAAATCTTAACTTGTATTAACCAATATTACATTGCCTAATGAACAGAGGAGATTGCTGAGCTCACTGAACAAATTGGTGAGAGTGGAAAGAACATTCATGAGCTTGAGCAAAATTCGTAAGCAGTTGGAGCAGGAAAAAGCTGAAATTCAAACTGCTTTGGAGGAGGCTGAGGTATACCCAAATATCTAATTATTGGTATGTTTGTGTCATCTGTGTATCTATTCAAAAGATTAAAGTAAGGCTATGTTAACAGAAGTGAACATGTTAATTGATCTGTCAGGGCTCACTTGAACATGAAGAGGGAAAGATTCTAAGAGCTCAGCTGGAGTTCAATCAGGTCAAAGCTGATATTGAACGTAAGCTGGCTGAGAAAGATGAAGAGATGGAGCAGGCCAAGAGGAACCAGCAGAGAATGGTGGATACCCTGCAAAGCTCACTGGAATCAGAGACTCGCAGCAGGAATGAAGCTCTCAGACTGAAGAAGAAGATGGAGGGAGACCTCAATGAGATGGAGATTCAGCTCAGCCAGGCTAACAGACAGGCATCAGAAGCCCAGAAGCAACTCAAGGGTCTCCATGGACATCTCAAAGTATGACAAATCTTCAAATCAAGATATTATAATGATTAGGTGAACATAGCTTTGCTGTCTTTTAATCTGTAAAAGTTTTATTTCACAGGATGCCCAACTGCAACTAGATGACGCTCTTCGTGGTAATGATGATCTCAAAGAGAACATCGCCATTGTGGAGAGACGCAACAATCTGCTGCAGGCTGAACTGGATGAGCTGAGATCCCTGGTGGAACAAACTGAGAGAGGAAGGAAACTGGCTGAGCAGGAACTGCTGGATGTCAGTGAGAGAGTTCAGCTCCTGCATTCTCAGGTATGACACAACTGCATTAGACAAATAAAACCCATTCTAAATATCAATAGAGACTACATGAATGTCAATATTGTTCATGTTCAGAACACCAGCCTGCTGAATCAGAAGAAGAAGCTGGAGGGAGATAATACTCAGCTTCAGACTGAGGTTGAGGAGGCAGTGCAGGAGTGCAGGAATGCCGAGGAAAAAGCCAAGAAGGCCATCACTGATGCTGCCATGATGGCAGAAGAGCTGAAGAAGGAGCAGGACACCAGTGCTCATCTGGAGCGCATGAAGAAGAACATGGAGCAGACCATCAAGGACCTGCAGCACCGTCTGGATGAGGCTGAGCAGATCGCCATGAAGGGAGGCAAGAAGCAGGTCCAGAAACTGGAGGCCAGAGTAAGTTTCTAAAACTCTATTTTTAATGCATTTTTCTATTTTTGTATGTTGGTTGCTATTCATGAATAGGTATATTCAGGGATTTAGAATTGGTGTGTTTAAAATAGTTTTGGCTTTTTCTAGGTGAGAGAGCTGGAAAATGAGGTGGAGCTTGAACAGAGAAAGGCGAGCGAGTCTGTGAAAGGAGTCCGTAAATATGAGAGACGCATCAAGGAGCTCACCTACCAGGTCACTTTCTTTGGCACAAAAAATATATTTATCTCGGAAAGATTTTATAACAATTTAGTCAATTTATGCTCTATGATAAAATTGAGTCTATTATACTCAATTTATGCTCTATGACTATATACAGAGTTGGGAGGGTTACTTTAAAAAAGTATTGGCAAAAAAGTGTAAGGCAATTCAAGCACCACAAAGTGAAAGTAAATAATGTAATGTAATCTGATTACTTTGGGATTCCTTCAAGGTCACATATGTATATAACGTAAAGAAAACTTTACGTTAGTAATGACAATGATGGTCAAGCACCAGTAGGTGGCTCGAGTGAGTCATGTTTGGCAACTGAACCAGCTGGCAATTAGATGCGCAGAACTGAATTTGACTTTACCCACTCAAATGTATGGTTTCTCTGATTTAGATATCTGCACCAGATTCGACACATTACAATAATTATAATTCTCAGTTTTAGGCAAGTTGATATGGTAACATATTACACTGAAGTAGACTGCTTTTAAATTGACATTTAGCTATTTAAAGTAACTTTTAATCAGCTAAAGGTCAATTTAAAAGCAGCCTACTACTTTGGCAAAACTCCTTAATAGTCTAAACACAGGCTTTACTCCCTTAAAACATCAATTGTCACTGTTTCCATCATTGCAACTTCCCTGAACACACACACACACACACACACAAGAAATTAAATACATTCATTCCAAGCAAAGGCTAGATATAGGCTTTATAAGTTTATTGTCAAATAGATGCAGGACTGCACAAGCTGTTTTATATCACATGCCTCATCACTTGAGTCGTCCTGATTAACTATTTCAGCTATTTTAAAACACTCCCACACAGTACTTTTCTTTCTTTCTTTCCTTGCTTATTTGTTTTTAATTCTCCTTTTGGAAATTTCTTTTGGATCTGTTTTGCCTCCATCACTGCTTACGATGGACCCTGCAACTGTGTAGCTTAATGAGAGTATGCAAATTAGTGCCAGATGAAAGATTACATGTTCTTATCAGAATAATTTTTTAATTGTTAATTAATTGGTAATTGTGAAAATTTTTAGAAAGCCATCAAGTTATTAAGCTGCTCTAGGCAAATCATTTCCTTGAATGAAAACGCAAGTTTGGTGTGTTTTACTGTGAAATGAGAATTTCGTGTCTTTATAAAAATCAACACATTAATTATTTATTGCTCGTTACATGTATTCCGTTACTCCCCAACCCTGACTTTATACGCAGACTGAGGAGGACCGTAAGAATCTGGCACGTCTTCAGGATCTGGTGGACAAACTCCAGCTGAAGGTCAAATCCTACAAGAGATCTGCTGAAGAGGCGGTATGTTTAAGGAAATTTAAAAAAAAAACGTATGCATGTAATCATGCTTTACGCTGTGTTGAAAGACATTTGGTGTTCCCAGTCAAAAATGGCTGGCCTTGTGTGATAAACAGATAAAGACTGGGTGCATAAGGTGCATAAGGTCAGATAAATGAGGCCTACAATCAATCAGTGCCAAAACCTGTCCTAATTGAAAGAAAACAAGTTGACAAAAAGATTGAATCCAATGTTTTGTGATAATATAGCATCAAAAGATATTTAAAAGCTTTTTTTGCAGGCGGGTCATTTTTGACCGGGAACACCACAAATGTAATGTGAGGGAAAAATCCCAACAAAGCACAAACATTATTCAAAATAAATAAATTGGGAGGTAGTTATTACCCATTTGAGTGAATTCAGTTAGTTTAAAATGTGGTAACAATTTAGTTTAAGGTCTAGATCTCACTATTAACTCGTTATTTATTAGCATACATATTAATGCATTATTTTGCATGACCATATTCTACATCCCTTAATCCTACCTAATACCTAATCTTAACAATTAATTAACTATTAATAAGCAGTAATTAGGAGTGTATTGAGGCAAAAGTCATAGTTACAAGTTAGTAATAGTGAGAATTTGTAGCATATCCAATAATGTGACTTAATTTCTTTGCCTGGGATTGCTTGAGAAATATCGTCATGTTTTAACAGGAGGAACAGGCCAATTCCAATCTTGGCAAGTTCCGTAAGATACAGCATGAGCTGGATGAGGCAGAGGAGAGGGCTGATATTGCTGAATCTCAGGTCAACAAACTGAGAGCCAAGAGCCGTGATACAGGATCCAAGGTAAGTATTTGTTGTTTCAAACAAATGTTAGAGGACTTGGCAGGTGTGGTGCATACTGTCATTAACATTAACTCTAAAGCAAACTCAAATTTTAAGTAACCATTTGACTGTGGAAACCAAAACATATCATAACTTTCAAGTGGAAAATAACATGATGTTGCTTCAAAAAGCCTTGAGAAACAGAGCTAATGGCAACTCCATTTTCCTACTGTTCAATAAAATTTTGCAAGGAAATATGGAAAATAATTTAAAACAATTACATTTATGGGCAAAATGTATTATATTATTATATTATAATATGTATTATATTCTCTAATAAGATAAACAAATCTTACATCTTTGTCTTTTTTTCTCTTTTGAACAGAAAGGACATGATGAGGAATGAAGCTCTCCCATCTCTCAAAATCTTGTGTGTCACTTTAAATCTATTAGTCTAGAAATAGAATAAATAAAATGTGCAAATTAAACCTCTGCCACATTGTGTTATTTTAAAACTAAATTGTCATTGTCACTAATGGTATAAACTATGTGCGCTTTACAAAACTTTTTTCCGGCATTAGCAGACCACTACATAAATTGTCATTTGTTAAGATTAGGTGTGCTGGTTAATGTAGTTATGAGCATTGATAGCTAAATAATATGTCAGCAATGAAATCCACAATTATGCAGGTCATTAGCAGACATTTTTAAAACAGGTTCAAACAGGGCCTTAACGTACATGAAACAAATAAATAAATACAATTAGATAAAATCTGTAGATAACATGATGTTGACTTACCTTTTCTAATGGTTGCAATTAGAAATAAAGTTAGAAAACACATTTCAGACAAGGAAACTGTCTATTACAGAGCTACTCGAAGGGTAGGAGAGATGTGACAAGTGCCTGTTGTTTCTCAAGATGAAGCAATGGCTCCAACAGAAATTGTTAAATAGAGGAGGAGTCAGGAAGGAGGAGGTTCATTAACACTGGATGAAGAAAGTATGGCAAGTACTTGTGCTATTTTAAGAGCTTCATAAAGCTTAGCACATACATTACTATATGTGAGAGAAGCCATAGAGTTCATGCAAGTGATGGATGTCTACAGATGAGACATGTCCTACAAACTATCTGATCTCAGAGGCACTCAAAGGAATTTAACAGGTTATCTTTGTCCTCAAGGCTAAAGTAAAGGAAACAATGCAATGTAAACAAGACAACTTGAAGGGTATGGCCCCTTGGTCAGCTCTCTGAGGGACAGCAACAGACTTCAAGCACGCTATGTGATTCACTGCTTTGAAGCACACTGGGGCTATCCGTCAAAATTTAGCCAAGGCACATGATGCAGTGCATTAAGAAAACCCATACTGGTCGGAGTGCAATTTTATGGATTTTTTTTTATACAATATCTAGAATTGTACTGAAATATTAAATATATATTTAATTTTGAAACATGTAAAACATAACAAAAAAAGTTATAAAATGTTATATATATATACTATATATATATATATATATATATATATATATATATATATATACTAATATATTTCAAAATGTCAACCACACACTAATTTTGAGCCTGGTTTACTGGATGCTCTAAGACAGGGATAGGCAACGTCAGCCCTGGAGTGCCACTGTCCTGCATAGCTTAGTACCAATCCAGAAAAAGAAAAACACAATAAACTTGCCAGACTGTAGCCGTAGTAGTCCTGAAGACACTGATTACCTTGTTCAGGTGTGTGAGCAAAACTCGACATTGCCTATCCCTGCTCTTAGCGGTCATGATTATGTGCGGATGATCTTGACAATTGCAGTGTACAGCTACCATCACCAGAGGGGGTCACTTGGTGATCAACATCCCAAAATGTTACGCAATATTCAATGGTTTCAAAAAGTCTGAGACTAGTAGTTAAATGCATATTTTTTATTTTTCTAAATACATATTTTTTTTATAAAAGTGGTTTTATCTAATTGTTTTCATTTTTAGAATTTAATTTGCAGCTGCACTTGAAGTGACAAACAAAGCTTGATCATTCCAAAGAGCATCATGTGCTAACACTGAAACTTTGACCATCTATGCAAAGGAGTCACATGATCAATGTCAGATTCACTTTAGCGATCTAGAAATAGAAAAAGTAGACACAAACTTATTTGAACTCTGAAAATTTTCCAAATTCTAAAACCTTAATTTGCCACACTTAAATTATTGTTTCTTTTTTTTTGTTTGTTTTTTTCTTTTTTTTTGTTAACAACTGTTAAGAGTTTTCTTTCCTTTGTTAAGGTCGAGAAATACAAAAATACAAAGCAACTATTTTCAATCACATATTATTGAATGTGGTTTCACACTTCTATTATTATTTTACCATCATTGAATTTAAAAAAAAAATTAATTAGCTTAATTTTTACACTACTCCAGCTTTTAGGACAACTTTTAGTAGCAAAACTAGCAGCATAGTCTGAAACAGAAGACAACAGAAAGTAGAGACACAATGGATTCCTATTTAACCCAACAGATGCAAGACCATTTTAGTGCCCCAGTGACAAAAGGAAGCTCAGATTTCAAACGTTATTAGACGTTTAAGGTTGCTCCCATTTCTTCCATTCTTGCTACTGAGTGCTGATAAACCAGAGTAAATAGACAGCTGAGAATGAGGCTCTGTAAAAGGATGAGGGGCCTAGAATAGATTGCCCAAGTGCTAAGACTAAGTAAGGTGCTTGTTGAGAGGGTTCAGAATAACTGAAGGACGAGAGGTCAAGGTAGGCCAGAAACCTCACAAAAGGTCTTGAGTGATGGCTCACACGGCTCAACAACAAATCAATGCTGTAGAGCTGACAATACATTAACGCTGTTTAGAAACAGATCTAGGGCTAAGACAGTTAGTTTGACCTGTTCTTTCTATTAAGAAGAAATCATTATAAGCACCTTCATGTTAACTGATACACAGAAACGGTAACTGATGTCATGTGTTTAGAATATATTAACCTCTGTAAACATTAGGGGTGTAACTATGACAAATTGCGATACTGAACCCAAGATACGATGCTTATCGCATTTTTTTTACTATTATTAATACAATACTATATTATAATCAGGACCCACAAATATATTTAATGTTGTCTACAAATACAGTGGGGGCAAAAAGTATTTAGTCAGCCACTGATTGTGCAAGTTCTCCTACTTAGAATATTGAGAGAGGTCTGTAATTTTCATCGTAGGTACACTTAAAAAAAAAAAATCCAGGAAATAACATTGTAGGGTTTTTAAAGATTTTATTTGTAAATTATGGTGGAAAATTAGTATTTGGTCAATAACATAAGTTCAACTCAATACTTTGTAATATAACCTTTGTTGGCTATGACAGAGGTCAAACGTTTCCTGTAAGTCTTCACCGGGTTTGCACACAATGTAGCTGGTATTTTGGCCCATTCCTCCATGCAGATCTCCTCTACAGCAGTGATGTATTGGGGCTGTCGCTGGGCAACACAGACTCCACAAATTTTCTATGGGGTTGAGGTCTGGCGACTGGCTAGGCCACTCCAGGACCTTGACATGCTTTTTACGGAGCCACTCCTTCTTTGCCGAGGCGGTGTGTTTGGGATCATTGTCATGCTGGAAGATCCAGCCACGTTTCATCTTCAAGGCTCTCACTGATGGAAGGAGGTTTTTGGCTTAAAATCTCACGATACATGGCCCCGTTCATTCTTCCCTCAACACGGATCAGTTTTCCTGTCCCCTTTGCAGAAAAACAGCCCCAGAGCATGATGTTTCCTCCCCGATGCTTCACAGTAGGTGTGGTGTTCTTGAGACGCAACTCTGCATTCTTCTTCCTCCAAACACAACGAGTTGAGTTTTTGACCACATGATATTCTCCCAATCCTCTTCTGGATCATCCATATGCGCTTGGGCAAACTTCAGACGGGCCTGAACATTTACTGGCTCAAGCAAGGGGGACATGCCTGGCACTGCAGGATTTGAGTCCCTCTCGGTGTAGTGTGTTACTTATGGTAGCCTTTGTTACTTTGGTTCTTAGAATTGGAAAATCTTTTTGGATTTGGAAAATCCTGCTGGTTTGTGGGTGACCAAATAATTATTTTCCACCATAATTTACAAATAAATTCTTTAAAAATCCTACAATGTGATTTCCTAGATTTTTTCTCATTTCGTCTCTCATAGTTGAAGTGTACCTATGATGAAAATTACAGACCTCTCTCATTATTCTAAGTAGGAGAACTTGGTTAGTTCATTCAAAATATTGTTTTCTGCATTTACTTGCTCTCGTGTTGTTTTTAAGCAATCATTTGAACATCCGTGTTTACTTCAGTATGTGCACATTGCAAATCTGTTTATCATAAAGTCATCGTTTACCTTCAGAAGACATGGACTTGGATCAGACCACTTGATCTAGTATTTTTATGATGCCTTTAAGACATTTTTTGGGTCTCTTAAGTTTTAGATTGGAAGTTGAAAAAATCGTATAGGTTTGAAATGACATGAGGGTGAGTACATGATGGCAGAATTGACATTTTTGGGTGTATTAACTCTTATAAATTTACAAAAACAGTAAGCTGAGCATTGGATAAAACTAACTATATAGCAAATCATATCGTTTACATCAATGATACATATCGTCGCATTTTTATAGTGTGATATCTCAATATAACAATGTATTGTTACACCCCTAGTATTATACAAATTACAATTTGAATCTTACAGAATCCATTTCATGCATTTATCTTGGGAATCTTTATAAAGCTGAAAATCTTTTTGAAGAAAGAATGGGGAGAACATGGATGAACATGAATGAAGCTGTTGTTCATTTAAATGTAAATGAACTTGATAACCATAAAACACATATGATGGATTTAACATGGGAAAATCAAAAAAGGTCAAAGCAACAAACAAGAACAAGCAAGAGTTGCAGCTGTCTCTGCATTAGGCGAGAACAAAAGGTCGCAAGTGCAGATACTCATTGTTCCCGTTACAGCTGTCTACTGACAATTTTACTGTTCCGTGACAGCCGTCTTGCTCGTGAGGCATTGTTACCTTGTCTTTATCCTTGAGCACAAAGATAAACCTGTGAAATTCCCAGTGCATGCCTGTCTCTCTTTGAGGACAGAAAATGACACGCAATTCTAGGAAAGCATCATTGCATTATTGCTGAAATCTTCCTTTCAAATTAAGCTTTGTACAATTTTATTAAAAAAAAGTTTGAGTGAATGTTTAATTATGGTTAAGATACATTATATACAAGAGTATCCACCTCTATAATGCTTTAAGTGCATACAAATTTGCCCTATAACTACCCACAAAATATAAAAGTAAAGGTGTAAAATTCAGTATAAAAATGTTTGATATCTCTAAAAAAGTAGAAATACATATAAGACAAAAATAGCATCATTGTGATTTAAATCCTTTGTGATACTTTCGCACTACCGTCACACACCACATGCCAAACTACTGTGGCTCACAAAGATTTTGTCAGGCATCCAAAAAGAGCTACACACAAATGACCCAGACCAAATACAGATGGTCAACGTCACACTCATTGTGCCTTTATATAAAGAGATAAGTTACAGCACAATGTTGCAAGGAACACATCATTGTGCAATCTAAAAGGTAAGAGCACACATAATTTAGATTAAATTGTTCATGATGACTGAACAATAGAATAAGGTGACTTCTCAATAATGATGTTTCTTGTTTTATTAAAAGGACTTGGACTTTCTTGGGGTTTGATTTTAACTGGTAAGGCATGCTTTTATAAAGGTTAACATGTTATGTATATATGTGTGTGTATGCATATGCAACATTTTTGTCAGTTTAAAGACCAATAAATAAATAGATTTTTTTATTATAAATGGTGATATTTAACCATATAGTTTTTAGTTATAAAGCTTTACTGGAAAATAATTTTGCATCTATTTCTCAGTCTGATTGAAAGATGGGGGATGCTCTGATGGCAGAGCTTCGGGCCAGCCGCCCGTTCTTACGAAAGTCAGACAAGGAGCGTCTGGAGGCCCAAACTCGCCCCTTCGACATGAAGAAGGAATGCTTTGTGCCCGACCCTGAGGTTGAGTACGTCAAAGCCTCCATCACCAGTAGAGACGGTGACAAAGTCACTGTTGACACTGAATTCGGGAAGGTAAGATCTAATCTCTGCAGTGTTGTGGATTGTAGACAGAAGTACAGAGTGACTGTCAAATCATTTCTGTTATCCACAGACAGTTACTGTGAAGGAGGTTGATGTTCACCCCCAGAACCCGCCAAAGTTTGATAAAATTGAGGACATGGCGATGTTCACCTTCCTGCATGAGCCCGCTGTGCTGTTTAACCTCAAAGAGCGTTACGCAGCCTGGATGATCTACGTGAGTGGAGTCTTAAAACACTCACACGTTCTCTTTATCTTGCATGAGCAGATCTAAACCTTCTGTGAATCTCTTACAGACCTACTCTGGGCTCTTCTGTGTCACTGTGAACCCCTACAAGTGGCTGCCAGTGTACAACCAAGAAGTCGTTGAGGCCTACAGAGGAAAGAAACGAACTGAGGCCCCTCCACACATCTTCTCCATCTCAGACAATGCCTACCAGTACATGCTGTCAGGTGATTTGTAATCATGATCTGACTTGTAGTCATTTTTTAGAGATCTAATTTTCCAATGCAATTTCAAATGCTAAGTTTCTTAAATTTTGTTCTCTCACAGACAGAGAAAACCAGTCTGTCCTGATCACGTATGTAATACATATTATGACGTAGCATAATATTCCTACTTTCACCACTATTTTTTTCATGCTGCATTTTATCAGTCTTTTAATTATCGTTTTTTTTTTTATCATAAGTGGAGAATCCGGTGCTGGAAAGACTGTGAACACTAAAAGAGTAATCCAGTACTTTGCAAGCATTGCAGCAACATCAACTGGCAAGAAGGATCCATCAATGGAGAAAAAGGTGCTTAATTCACTGAAAAATGGCTCATTATGGATAAATAAGGCATAGCATACAAAAATATTTTCCAAAATAATGCTGTCTCCATATATTAAATACTGGAGTCACAAATTGTCAAAATTTGGTACTTACTTGGGACATTTAATATTCAACAATATTATTGATCTGTGTTGTATTATTTCCATGTTATCTCTGTGAAGCTGCTTTGATACAATCTGTATTGTAAAAAGCACTATATAAATAAATGTGACTTGACTTGAACGATATTGCAATGCATTAACAAGTAAACAAACAACATTTTAGTTTTCTTCATTTTCATTATAGGACTATATAATGTCAGAAAATATGCAGTAGATACAAAAGTAGAAGTAGTTTAAAAACTTAAGTAGATGCATCAAATTTTGTACACACTTATTGTTAAAATATGATTCTCAGGGTACTCTGGAGGATCAAATCATCCAGTGTAATCCTGCTCTGGAGGCTTTCGGTAACGCCAAGACCATCAGAAATGACAACTCCTCCAGATTTGTAAGTTGGGTTACATTAGTGTTGTTATTCTACGTATATTGGTTTTCATGATATGTTATAGGAGCATGTTATGTATTAAATAATGTATTGCTTTATTCACAGGGTAAATTTATCCGTATCCATTTTGGCGTCAGTGGAAAGTTATCTTCTGCTGACATTGAGACTTGTAAGTACTGCCCAACATCATTCCAACAAGTCACACATGGATGAAATGTCTATCTGTTCTGATATTCATCTATTTATCAAATCATTTAGATCTGCTGGAGAAGTCTCGTGTCACTTTTCAGCTCAAGGCTGAGAGAGACTACCACATCTTCTATCAGATTCTGTCCCAGAGAAGACCAGAACTGCTGGGTAAAATTAATCCATTATATCTATTAACACTGCCTTCTCTAATTAAAAGAGTCCTTTCTGATCTATGTTCCCATTTCTCCGTAGAGATGCTGCTCATCACCAACAACCCCTATGACTACGCCTTTATCTCCCAAGGAGAAACACAAGTGGCATCTATTGATGACGGTGACGAGCTGATGGCCACTGATGTGGGTGTTTGCTAAAAAATATAGAATTCACAATACAAGACACCACATTATAGAAAATTATAAGTAATAGTCCTCCCAGAATTTGCTATTTAGCACATTTGACAACCCGTATGACTGCGTTTCTGCTGTGGAACATAAATTGATAGTATCTTGGCTGGTTTCCGTACAATTTAAAGCATATAATGACCAGGAGCTGTCAATAAGTATAAAAAAGCACCATAAAAGATGCGTAAAACTTGTTTTTCTGAAGCATGTGATTGTGTAAGGAAAAGAACAGTGTGAACACGCTCTCCTTTTGTGTTCCACAGAAGAAGTCATACAGGTTTATAACGACTTGAAAAAGAATAATTTATTATTTTGGCCAGGCCATTCATTAAAAAAAGTATAAAATAAAGACATTTAATGAACTTGCCAAAAAGAACTGTATGAGTGATAGCCTTATTTAATTTGTATAAATGTGTTCATTTTAATTTCAGTTTGTTGTATATGCCTTGAAATTTAACATAATCCGTACATTTGCTGTAGGAAGCGTTCGATGTGTTGGGCTTCACCAATGAAGAGAAGAATAGTATCTACAAGCTGACTGGTTCCGTCATGCACTACGGCAACATGAAGTTCAAGCAGAAGCAAAGAGAGGAACAGGCCGAGGCTGATGGGACTGAGGGTCAGTATAACTTGGAATCTCAGTTTCATTAAGGAAAAAGACATGTCAAAGACTATATATATATATATATATATATATATATATATATAAATTGCTCCGTATTCTTTTTAATTTGCAGATGCTGACAAAGTCTCATATCTGATGGGCCTAAATTCAGCTGACCTGATCAAGGGCTTGTGTCACCCAAGAGTCAAAGTAGGAAATGAGTGGGTCACCAAGGGACAGAGTGTCCAACAGGTAATGAATGAAAATAATAATCTAATGAGTTTTTAGCATCATAGGTTCACTTTCCAAGACATACAAACAAAATATTTATTGTATCTGAAAAATCACTCTCTACTTTGCAATGTGTCAAATTCGGCAAAATTCAATCTTTTCTTTATTAGGTGTACTACTCTATTGGTGCTCTGGCAAAGTCAGTGTACGAGAAGATGTTCCTCTGGATGGTTGTGAGAATCAACCAATCTCTGGACACCAAACAGCCTCGCCAGTACTTCATTGGTGTGCTGGACATTGCTGGATTTGAGATTTTTGATGTAAGTTGAAATCAACTGATTATTTTTATTTAAAAAACAAATTCAACATGAAGTGCAACTTATTTGACCATTGTGATTATACAATATATTCCACCTGCAGTTCAACACATTTGAGCAGCTGTGCATCAACTTCACTAATGAGAAGTTGCAGCAGTTCTTCAACCACCACATGTTTGTGCTGGAGCAAGAGGAATACAAGAAGGAGGGCATTGAGTGGGAGTTTATTGACTTTGGCATGGACTTGCAGGCTTGTATTGAGCTTATTGAGAAGGTGGGTGAATATCATGTTGATGATTATACTGTCTGGGGAACAATTATTATTTTCAGTATTAACTTGACTTATTATTTGACTTCAACAATCTACAATTCATTGCAGCCCATGGGTATCATGTCCATCCTTGAAGAGGAATGCATGTTCCCCAAAGCCAGTGATGCAACGTTCAAAGCTAAGCTTTATGACAATCATATGGGGAAAAATCCAAACTTCCAGAAGCCCAGGATTGTCAAGGGTAAACCAGAGGCTCATTTTGCCCTCGTTCACTATGCTGGTACTGTGGACTACAACATTGGCAACTGGCTGGTGAAGAACAAGGACCCTCTCAATGAGACTGTTGTAGGGTTGTTCCAGAAGTCAACTCTTAAGCTGTTGTCTATTCTGTTTGCTAATTACGCTGGTGCTGACTCAGGTAAGCAAACACTGAAGTGTGACATGAAAATATAATAAGCACTTTTTTTACCATTTAATAATAACAAAATTTATTTCATAGCTGCGGATTCTGGAGGAAAGGGTGGCAAAGGTGCTAAAAAGAAGGGTTCTTCCTTCCAGACTGTGTCAGCCCTTCATAGGGTATGAAGTATTACAACACTGTTTTACAAGGTTTTATCACATTTAAATCTAAATACTTTTTGGTCTACCAACAGGAGAACTTGAACAAGCTGATGACCAACTTGAGGTCAACTCACCCTCACTTTGTGCGCTGCCTCATCCCCAATGAGAGCAAGACTCCTGGGGCGATGGAGAATCCTCTGGTCATGCACCAGCTGCGCTGTAACGGTGTGCTGGAGGGCATCAGGATCTGCAGAAAAGGATTCCCCAACAGGATCCTGTATGGAGATTTCAAACAACGGTTAGTATGGAACCAAAGGACTTACCGGTATGTCTTACAAAATAATTTTATGAACGACTCCAAGTTCCAAGCATCATTTCAACTCTGTTTGCAAATTTCATCATTTGCTAGAGACAAAACTAAATATATATAACATAACTGTTAATGTGTGTAAATTGTTTTTTTGTGTAGATACCGCATCCTAAATCCTGCTGCTATCCCTGAGGGACAGTTCATTGATAACAAGAAGGGTGCAGAAAAACTTCTGGGCTCTCTGGACATCGATCACAACCAGTACAAGTTAGGACATACTAAGGTATTATTATATTAACTTTAGCCAAAACCACTTTCCCATTGTCATCATTTTTGACGCAAAATTCTTTACTATTCAGGTATTTTTTAAGGCTGGTCTTCTGGGAACTCTTGAAGAGATGCGAGATGACCGTCTTCACTTATTATAACTGGAATTCAGTCCAGGGCTCGTGGTTTTCTATCAAGAATTGAGTTCCAGAAAATTGTAGAAAGAAGGTTAGATTTTAGCTTTTCTTTGAACATATTCAACTACAAGTTACATTTATAATGCAACACTGAATATTCTTTTTTAATATCCACAGAGATTCTTTGTTGGTGATCCAGTGGAACGTACGTGCTTTCATGGGTGTCAAGAATTGGCCCTGGATGAAGCTCTACTTCAAGATCAAGCCTCTGCTGAAAAGTGCAGAGACTGAGAAAGAAATGGCCAACATGAAGGAGGAATTTACCAAGTTAAAGGAGGCTTATGCCAAATCTGAAACCCGCAGAAAGGAGCTTGAGGAAAAGATGGTTTCTCTTCTCCAAGAGAAGAACGACCTGCAGCTTGCAGTGCAGTCTGTAAGTTCGCATGAGACTACAACTCTGGACTTTTCAGAGGTCAAAAAATAAAACAAGTTTTCCCTTTTTTTTCATGTTGATAGGAGCAAGATAATCTTACAGATGCTGAGGAGAGATGTGAGGGTCTGATCAAGAGCAAGATCCAGCTTGAGGCCAAAGTCAAAGAAATGACTGAGAGACTGGAGGATGAAGAGGAAATGAATTCTGAGCTGACTGCAAAGAAACGAAAGCTGGAGGATGAATGCTCTGAGCTCAAGAAAGACATTGATGATCTTGAGCTTACTCTGGCCAAAGTGGAGAAAGAGAAACATGCCACTGAGAACAAGGTTTTATTTTCAGCATTGAACCTGTTAGTGATGTTAGAATTGTATCTTAAGAGTCCGTTGATACAATAACACATTTCTACAGGTTAAAAACCTGACAGAAGAGATGGCAGCTTTGGATGAAATCATCGCTAAGCTGACCAAGGAGAAGAAAGCTCTTCAGGAGGCCCATCAGCAAACGCTGGATGACCTCCAGAGTGAGGAAGACAAAGTCAACACACTCACCAAAGCCAAAACAAAACTGGAGCAACAAGTGGATGATGTAAGAACCAGAAAACACAACACTAGAATTAAAATGAGAAGCTTCATAAAGTAATTGTGAAATTTTTATTTATTTTTTTTGGATGAAATTTAGCTTGAAGGTTCTCTGGAACAAGAAAAGAAAATCCGCATGGATCTTGAGAGAGCTAAAAGAAAACTTGAGGGGGACTTGAAGTTGACTCAAGAGAATGTGATGGATTTGGAAAATGATAAGCAGCAGATGGAGGAGCGGCTAAAGAAGTAAATATATATATATATATATATATATATATATATATATATATATATATATATATATTTACATACTATAAAATATAAATTGTAATTTTAATTTAATATTAAAATATTTGGTTAATGAAGTTCAAAATGTTCCAAATTAATAAATGTATTTTGTTTATTGTTGGTTAATGTTTAATTCATTATTAAATGTTAACTAATGGGATCTTATTGTAAAGTGTTAACTGATATTTTAATTCGAATCCTATTAACTTGGCAGAAAAGACTTTGAAATAAGCCAGCTCAATAGCAAGATTGAAGATGGACAAGCTTTGGAGTCCCAACTCCAGAAAAAACTGAAAGAGTTGCAGGTAAACTTTGTAAAAATAAGATTTACATTAAATTTTGTAAAATTAAAAAAAGAAAAAAAAACTTGTATTAATGCACATTACTAGGCAAGAATTGAAGAGCTTGAGGAAGAGCTGGAGGCTGAGAGAGCTGCCCGCGCTGAAAGTTGAGAAACAGAGAGCTGATCTATCCAGAGAACTGGAGGAGATCAGCGAGAGGTTGGAGGAGGCTGGTGGAGCCACTGCTGCCCAGATTGAGATGAACAAGAAACGTGAAGCTGAGTTCCAGAAACTGCGCCGAGACCTTGAAGAGTCCACTCTGCAACATGAGGCCACTGCAGCTACACTGAGGAAGAAACATGCAGACAGTGTGGCTGATCTGGGGGAGCAGATTGACAACCTCCAGAGAGTGAAGCAGAAGCTGGAGAAAGAGAAGAGTGAACTCAAACTGGAACTGGACGATGTGGTCTCCAACATGGAGCAGCTTGCCAAGGCAAAGGTGAGTGAGAGAATAGATGGTGAGATTCTACAATGTATGTGTGTTGTGACTGAATCAAAGAAAGCAATCAACTACGATATAATTTATCCTCAAGACAAACCTGGAGAAATGTGCAGAACTCTGGAAGACCAGATGAGTGAGTACAGAACCAAGGCTGAGGAAGGTCAGCGCACTATCAATGATTTCACCATGCAAAAAGCCAAGCTGCAAACTGAAAATGGTAAGAACCCAAAATATTGTGTTATGTTGGCAACTGTACCATAATGATACTTGGAAAAAAGTTTTTTTCTTTCTTTCTTTTTTTAATATTGCATGTTAGGTGAACTTGCCAGACAGCTTGAGGAGAAAGACTCCCTGGTGTCTCAGTTAACCAGAGGCAAGCAGTCCTACACTCAGCAAATTGAAGACCTCAAGAGACAGCTCGAAGAAGAAGTCAAGGTTTTCAAATCTCCTTCTTTATCTAAAAAAATTGCTAAAATCCACTATTGTAATAAACAACTGGCCCCAAATATTTGCTTGTCTTTAGGCTAAGAATGCCCTGGCCCATGCAGTTCAGTCTGCTCGTCATGATTCTGATCTGCTGAGGGAGCAATATGAGGAAGAGCAAGAAGCCAAGGCTGAGCTACAGCGTAGTCTGTCCAAGGCAAACTCTGAAGTGGCTCAGTGGAGAACCAAGTATGAAACTGATGCCATCCAGAGGACTGAGGAGCTGGAGGAAGCCAAGTAAGAAACAAACAATATTTAAATGTTAAAAGAGTTTGGTCTTTAGTGATGAGACACTTTTCTGAAATTTCTGCTATAATTTGTGGCCTTTTATACACGTTCAAATAAAGTTTAATGAATGTTACTTCTGATGTTTACTATCCTTTGTATTTTAATTATTACAGGAAGAAACTGGCTCAGCGTCTGCAAGATGCAGAAGAAGCTGTGGAAGCTGTCAATGCTAAATGCTCCTCTCTGGAGAAGACCAAGCACAGGCTGCAGAATGAGATTGAAGATCTCATGGTGGATGTGGAGAGATCCAATGCTGCTGCTGCTGCTCTGGACAAGAAGCAAAGAAACTTTGATAAAGTAAGAAAAGAAAGTTCATTTTGTAATTAGCTGGAAAAATCAGACATGCAAAATTTTAAGGCCTATACTTTAGGGCCTATTCTTTACTACAAAACCACTTGACAAAACCTGCACTGCTCTCATTGAGCATTTGGCCTTGTTAAATTTAACCAGGTCCTGGCTGAGTGGAAGCAGAAGTATGAGGAGTCCCAAACTGAACTGGAAAGTGCCCAAAAAGAAGCTAGATCTCTGAGCACTGAACTCTTTAAACTGAAAAACTCATATGAGGAGTCATTGGACCACCTGGAGAGCATGAAGAGGGAGAACAAGAATCTCCAAGGTAAGAGTATTTTTCAATTTCAAACCATTACTTTAATTGCTTGTATTTGTGAGCTCACATGTTATTTCTATTGCACAGAGGAAATTTCTGACCTCACTGAGCAACTTGGTGAGAGTGGGAAGAATATTCATGAGCTAGAGAAACTACGAAAACAACTGGAGCAGGAGAAACAAGAGATACAAACTGCTCTCGAAGAGGCTGAGGTAAAATAACAACCATTTTCCCCACAGTTCTTATTCATTTTACAACTCATTGATTTAACTCAAACTGTTGTTTAAAGCAATTGATCATTCCAGATTATTTTAAGAGAGGTAACCTCCCCCAAAAAACACATGGCTAAACAAAAACGTTAAATCTCAATTATAACAAACACCCATTTTACTCTTCATAGGGTTCCCTTGAACATGAGGAAGGCAAGATACTTAGAGCTCAGCTGGAGTTCAATCAGGTCAAAGCTGATATTGAACGTAAGCTAACAGAGAAAGATGAAGAGATGGAGCAGACCAAGAGGAACCAGCAGAGAATGGTGGATACCCTGCAAAGCTCACTGGAATCAGAGACTCGCAGCAGGAATGAAGCTCTCAGACTGAAGAAGAAGATGGAGGGAGACCTCAATGAGATGGAGATTCAGCTCAGCCAGGCTAACAGACAGGCATCAGAAGCCCAGAAGCAACTCAAGGGTCTTCACGGGCATCTCAAAGTATGACAAGTCTTCAAACCAAGATTTTAATGATGCTTTAGTGAAATCCAAACTAGTTCTTACGTATTTTTATTTGTAAAACTTGTACTTTACAGGATGCCCAACTGCAACTAGATGAAGCTCTTCGTGGTAATGATGATCTCAAAGAGAACATCGCCATTGTGGAGAGACGCAACAATCTGCAGCAGGCTGAACTGGATGAGCTGAGATCCCTGGTGGAACAAACTGAGAGAGGAAGGAAACTGGCTGAGCAGGAACTGCTGGATGTCAGTGAGAGAGTTCAGCTCCTGCATTCTCAGGTATGACACATCTGTACTAATACTATGCAAAAAACAGTCTAAATCCCCTCTTAGTAAACCATATTATAAAAGACTACATGAATGTCATTATATGTCCATGTACAGAACACCAGCCTGCTTAATCAGAAGAAGAAGCTGGAGGGAGATAATACTCAGCTTCAGAATGAGGTTGAGGAGGCAGTGCAGGAGTGCAGGAATGCCGAGGAAAAAGCCAAGAAGGCCATCACTGATGCTGCCATGATGGCAGAAGAGCTGAAGAAGGAGCAGGACACCAGTGCTCATCTGGAGCGCATGAAGAAGAACATGGAGCAGACCATCAAGGACCTGCAGCACCGTCTGGATGAGGCTGAGCAGATCGCCATGAAGGGAGGCAAGAAGCAGGTCCAGAAACTGGAAGCCAGGGTAAGTTGCTGATGTTTTTAGGAACAAGTACAGTTTTCTGCTAAATGCTTTCTTTTAACTTTTCATTTTTCATACTAAAATTGTTACACAACTGTTAGGTGAGAGAGCTGGAAAGTGAGGTGGAGGTAGAACAGAGAAAGGCCAGTGACTCGGTCAAGGGGATTCGGAAATATGAGAGACGTATCAAGGAGCTCACCTACCAGGTAGGAAAAAACGTTGCCTACTAACAAATTTGCCCCGGTTGATTTGATTTTGTTATTTGTTGAAAATCTATAAAGTGCTTACAGTATTTTAGTGTATCTTGCATATACTAATATTTTTTGCTTTGCATAGACTGAAGAAGACCGAAAGAATCTGGCTCGTCTGCAGGATCTGGTGGACAAACTCCAGCTGAAGGTCAAATCCTACAAGAGATCTGCTGAGGAGGCGGTGAGTATTTTCCCCACTGGTGCCATCATATGATACAATTACTACAGAAGTTGTATCTTTTAATTTTCACAAATGCTATTCTGTGTAAACTTTAGGAGGAACAAGCTAATGCCAATCTGGGCAAGTTCCGTAAGATACAGCATGAGCTGGATGAGGCAGAGGAGAGGGCTGATATTGCTGAATCTCAGGTCAACAAGCTGAGAGCCAAGAGCCGTGATACAGGATCCAAGGTAAGAGTAGGCACTTAAAACAAGTGATTTTGGTCACAAAAATAAAAACATCAGAAAATCCACAAATAAATGGTCACAGTTACATTGACTTGATAAGTCGAGGTATTAATAGCAAGTAGTTTCAACAACTAAACTTGATAAAATGCAATTTGCTATTTAAAAAGTGTGACTACTATAAAAAATAGGGGTGTCACTTAGAATTTTTTTGGTAATAGATTAATCGGTAGATTATTTTGACAATTAATCTGCTTTTTTGTGGTAAAAAAATAGACCTAGGCAAATACCTTTGCCTATAAAATGACTCAAAACAGAAATGTAATTCATTTATAAACCTACGCCAACACAAGAGATGTAAATTGCAAATCTGATGAAATGGCACACATTGTTTTCCCAGATGAATGTTATAAGCAACCCCAACTCACAGCATATGCAGAGATGGAGTTTACAATGCACTACACACATGTAAACGACAACAGTACATGTAGAGGACCATTTACTAGAGGCTCTCTAAGACGCACGTAATCTGCACGCACGTAAATAATTAAAGCACATATACAATATATTAAGCCAGCAGGGAATATGTGAATTTTGTAAATTCACAAAAGCTATATGCTGTAGTATAGTTTTTAAAAGGTTTTAATACATCATGCTGCCTTAGAAAATTGTCTAATAATGGAGATAATTAATTCTCATCCTTGGAATGCACCATTTACAGTATTTCGCTGGTCAATCGACAAGGGTAAATTGCAATCGAGGAGTTCTTTAAAATCGAGTACACCAATTTAATCAAGGATTCATGACAGCCCTAAAAAATATGGCCTTCATAAAATTTGGCACGTTGATTAGCGGTGTAGAGTTTAAGCCATTTTGAACTTGATCAGCTAAACTTTAACATTCTGTTGACCTTTTTCTTTCTAACAGAAGGGGGCTGATGAGGAGTGAAAATATTAGATGGATCTCTCTAAACATGGATTGCTGTGACGATCTCTTCTGTAGTTCTGTAGAATAAACCAGACATGAAAATGAATACCTCATCCTCTTTTGTCTTTTTTTTTTTTACAATGTAGACATTGCAATATCCCAACATAATCCTGAACACAACAGTAAATCAGTTCCCTGAATGTACTCTATGTGCCACAGACTAGGCTGTCTAGTCTAAGATCTGGTTGAAACTAAACTCTATATGTTCTTAAAATTGTCATTTGAAGTAGGGTCAACCAACCAAAGAAACCAATTTGATGTTTACCAGTTTTACCAAACTAATACAAACCACATTGTAAGCCAAGTTGTAAGCCACTGACTATTACACTGTATGTTTTAACACAGCTCATCCTCAGGGAATAAAATGAAATTAAGGCATTATGATTTGAAGTGCACGTGTATCTATTTTAATGCCTCCATCAAAGCCATTAAAGCCATTTTGACAAATCAGTCAAATGCAGGGAAAAATTAAAATACCATATAATCATAGCCTACATAGACTATTACATCTCTATGGTGAAAATGAATTATGATTTGAATTAGTCAATAAAAATTATTATTGTGAGCAGCCATCATCGTTTAATTCAGCATAATCTTTTCTCATCAATTATGTTGGCTATATATTTATTCTAAACCTAAAGAAACAATTCTGTGAATGTGAGAGCTGCAATAGTCAGTCACCGCCACTTGAGAGCACCACTACCATTAAATATCGTATAAAGCATACTTGCTCGGTGTCCATGTAAAGCAGGATGGGGCAAGTTGTCACAACTTTATAATTCCTTTAATTCAATGTAGGATATATTCACAATTTTCACATAAATTCTTAAAAAATCTATTTAACATTTCCACTGGTATTACTCAGGAAAAACATTAACTGGTTAACCTTTAGCTACACTAGTTTAATTTGTTAATGCATTAAGTACCGTGAACCAAAAAAATGTGTAATTGTATGTAAATGTTGATGTATGCTTCATTTTAATACACTACTTTCATTATTAACTTGTGAAAAGTTTGAAAAAAGAAAATTGCAGAAATTAACATTAACCTATGCTGTAAAACCATTGTTCGTTGTTAGATCATGTTGCCAAATGCATAAAGAAATGCATTGATGAGCTGAAACTTATTGTAAAGTGTTACTAATTACACTAGCAGTAACAAATGAAAAAGTATGTGAGAGAGTATAACATATGACAACTCTCTCAATATCCTGATGTTTATTAAAAATACTCCTGAGAACACGGTACAACTTTCCATTATGCAACTGACTTTGATCTCAAATGTAAGTTAGTGTCTATTATATGAACTTATTTACCCCAAAGCCATTACAAAGAATGATAATAGAAATGTAGTTTGGAGGACACAATTAACATTGTTTTGTCTTAATTTGTATTTTGAGACCAAGACAGATAGCACTACGAACCCGTATGTACCCAAAAGTTACCGAGATATATCTCTTATGACAACTCTCCCCTAATGAATTATATTATTAAAATTCATTCTCAGTTATTAACCAAAATAAATAAATTAGACTTCCAGATAAAAGTCATATTTAACCCCAAAAACAAAAAAAGAAAGAAAAATAATCATATTTTAGAAGGTTTCCCCTACAACTTTTGGTTTTAATTATTTATTAGTATATGTTACAATTGACATGAACTCATTTTCTAAAATTTTCTATGAACTAAAACGTATGTTCTTTGTTAAATGTTACTGTAAACTGCTATCTAATGTTAACTAATACAACCTTATTTACAACAGAACAATAATAAATAATCAAAAAATGTTTTAATTGATATCTAGGGTATGTAGTATTCCAGCTTAAAATGTGAAAGTGTTTAAGTTTAAAAATAAATAGCCTATTAAGTCTTTAAGTATTTGATGCTGTGATAAACACCATTATTTGTGATTACAAAAATCAGAAAGGCTATTTAAATCATTCAATTACTGTTCAGAAACAGAAAGTAATTAGGCTGCTTTGTTGTTGCATTTTCATTCAGCCCATCTCCTTCACTAGTTCTGCCATGTGCTTCTTATCCATGTTACTTATTTAAATATTTGTCTATTAAAGTTTAATAATCATCTAAGGTTGCATCACTGTTTTTTCACAGACTTCTTAAGATAAGACGTTTGTTATAGGCAAGTAAAACATATTAACCCACTGTTGAAATCTGTATCTAAAGAACTCAGTGTAATATGCAAGAGCATTCAGCTAGACCAAACTGACATTGTAAGTGACATTAGTGTATAATACAGATGGTGTCAACTAAAGAAGAAAAACACATACAGTTTGTCTATAACAAATATCTTTCCATGGAGAAAATACATCTAAACATTTTGACCAGTGTGGTTCACACAATGGCAAAACACTTTTTATTTTGGTGGGATTGGCCAAACTACTGACACATTAACTGGGTTTTAAAGCATGAATTAAATGTGTTAGGTTACAAACTACATTTTGCAGACGTGATAGTTTATCTGATACTCAACCAAACAATTGTGGAAGTTGCACTTACAGTTTAGATTGCGAAAACTATAATAGTTCTATGATTGTGATTGTTTTTAGTTTATTAAACAATATTAATTAATTATTTATTAAATATAATATTTTTTTATTTTTTATAAAAAAAAATTCTTGTCAATCACAACACTGAGTAACTAAAAATAAAAAGCATTGCTTTGCATTACCTTCATCTGTGTTCCAGAGATATGTTGGATCTTCTCCTGCAGGAAGCACAGTGTTTGTGTAGCTGAGATGGGAAAGAGAGTGAGGGAAAAAGAAACCTTTGTAGAGCAGAGGTCAAAAGTCATGCCAATTTCTCTAATGGAAGCGGTAATGCATTATTGTGATGAACAATCAAATTCAGGTAGACAAAGATGTGCAAATAATAATACCTGTATTCTCTGTCTACATACAGCTGACTCGAACAAGGGATAATGAAGAAATGACAAGCAATTCAGTCAAAATCATCATGGGACCTCTAGTGGACAAATTAAACAAATAGACCCCATTCATTCTCCAATAATAGCCTGCTCACTGGTCATGATGCACAAGTCATTGACCTCTTGGTGAGCCGAGGCAACAAAGGGCTGAGAATGAACTGCCTCCGTCTCAGGGAAGAGTGTGGATCGGAATGTCATAGCAAGAGATGGACCTGGCAGCTAAAGGAAAAGAGACAGGATATTAAGATTATCCAGATCTCCTGTTAAACCAGAGTGAAGGTCTTAATGCTAACCAGACACTGACCCCCCTCACACACCTGGTCAGACATCTCTTGACATCCAGGCCCTGGGGTGACGTTTGACTCATTTGCTCCTTCTAGCATTGGCTCTACGTCAGAGGTGGGCTCAGCAATCAAGTCCACACAGCGGGGTGGTGGTGTTGGGAGTGGGACTGGTGATGTCCTCTGTGGGGCGTTGGAGCAGGTGTAGAAGCCTTGGGGGATTTCACTCTGGCAACAAGCAGACTGGGTGGTGGTAATATCATGACAGGGTAAGCTTTTGGACTGCAGTGAACTGCCGGTAAAAGTCCTGTAAGTGTCATCTAAGACGCTTCCTTGCAAGAAGGGGGCATTGAGAAACTGCACTTTGTCGGTTCAGTCAGAGGTGCCATTACTGGGCCACCAAGGTGGACATCATCTAGCTGAGGGCCTGCTCGCTGATTGGTAGATCGCTATTGGCAAAGTTGGTAGCTGTGCGCAGTTAGTGCATCAACTACGGATCAGACCTACCCCGTGCAGTTCTTTAAGATGCTAATAACCATCTCCATGGAAAAGCCCCGACCATCCCGTCAGGCATGGAGGACTATTTGTCTTGGCATGGGGAGCTTGGTAGGTTACGACTTTGCGAGGGCAGTTGCCAAAGGGCATGCTACAGCTTGCCAGCATCTGCATCACCAACATTTGTTACAAACTTGTGGTGCCTCCATAGGGACCCATCATGTTAGTCAACATAACATTGCATGTTACTGACAGAAAGGGGATGTCTCGGTTACTGTCGTCCAGCTATAACCTTGTACTACCCCTCTAAATGACCAGGACACCATCTTGACTCTTCAGCACAAACCTAATGAGAGGATGCATGCCACCATCTTTTATACCCATATGTTTGGGTGAGTGGCAAGGCATGCAAGTTCCACTAGCCAATTTCATAGGCCATTTTCATAAAACTTAGAGGTGTTAGGGACAACCATATCACCCTGTAGCCAACGACTGGTTGCCCACTGAAGCTAAGCAGGGTTGAGCAAGGTTAACTGCAGTATGGGATACCTCATCGAAAAACTAGGTTGCTGCTGGAAGAGGTACAAGTAAGGCAACCAGGGGTGCTTACCCTGTGGTCTGGGTGGGTCCTGAACGCTCCAGTATCTTCTATGTAACGCGCAGAGTGCAGGGAAAAGTGCTATATAAATCGTAACAATGTTACAAAGTGAGACCCCTAATGTCAGTGGACATAACGTCTCCATTCCCACCATCGGAGAATTAAGGTTACAAAATGTGATTGCGAATTTGCAGGTCAGAGTTCACCAAACTTGAACTTCAGAACACAGCGAAATTTGAAACTTTCAGACGCGCTTGCGGTCTCACACATTCCCATGCATATGGAACGAAAAGGTTTGTGTGACAGTCCCTTTAGTCTGAACAAAAATGAGAGATGCGCTGAGAATGCAATTCTCTGAATGTAGATGGCTTATGGAACGGCAGAAAATCATTAGTTTCCCCATAAACTTCTGTAAACAAAGCAGCATTGTGCTTTTAAACACTGGACACTACATCCTATTTAGCCCAACAGATGCAAGACCATTCTAGTGCACCCAGTGACAAAAGAAAGCTCTAGGATTACAAAAGGATTACAATCTTAATTAAAAATACGTTTGCCCCCATTTCTTCCATTCTTGCTCCTGAGATTTGATAGACAAGGGTAAATAGACAGCTGAGAATGAGGCTCTGTAAAGGATGAGGGGCCTAGAATAGATTGCCCAATTGCTAAGTCTAAGTAAGGTGCTTGTTGAGAGGGTGCAGAACAACTGAGGGACAAGAGGTCATGGCAGGTTAGAAACCTCACAAAAGGTCTTGAGTGATGGCTCACACGGCTGCCCAAAAAAATCAATGCTGTAGAACTGACAATACATTAACACTGTTCAGAAACAGATCTGGGGCTAAGACGGTTAGTTTGACCTGCTTGCCATGTTCAATCTGTTAAGAAGGAATAATTATTAGCATCTTCATGTTAACTGATGCACAGAAAAAGTAACACTGATGTAATGTATTCAGAATATAGTAACTTCTGTAAAAATTCAAATTACAATTTGTATACTACAGAATACTTTCATGGATTTGTTTTGGGAATTTTTGTAAAGCTAGAAAATCTTTTTCAAAAATGAATGGGGTGAACATGGATGAACAAGAATGAAGCTGTTGTTAACATAGTGACTGCAAATTAACTTAATACAACCTGTAAAACTAAGATGAAGGATTTAGCACTGGAAATTTAAGATAGGTCATAGTAACAAACAATAACATGCAAGAGTTGCAGCTGTCTCTGCATTAAGCGAGAACTAAAGGTCACAATTGCAGATATTCATTGTTCCTGTTACAGCTGTCTACTAACAATTTTAATCTTACGTGACAGCCGTCTTGCTTGTATTGTTTCCTTGTTTTCATCCTTTAGCACAAAGATAACCTGTGGAATTCCCAGTGCATGCCTCTCTCTCTTTGAGGACAGAAAATGACACACAGTCCTAGAAAAGCTGGAATCTAATTGTCAAATAAGCAATTTAATTTAAAAAGGATTGTGTAAAATTTTAACTATGGTTCAGATACATTTTAGATAGAAGAGTCTCTGATGATGCTTTACGTACAGGAAAAACAGACATGTTGTGAATCTGGCCTATGAAACTAACTACAAAATACGAAAGTGAATGTGTATATTTCAGTATAAAATACTTAGTAAAGATCTCATATCTATAAAACAAAAAATAACACCATTGTG
The DNA here is from genome assembly GCA_030378365.1 of Hybognathus amarus. NCBI lineage: Eukaryota > Metazoa > Chordata > Actinopteri > Cypriniformes > Leuciscidae > Hybognathus > Hybognathus amarus. The sequence goes on along the minus strand of JAQIUQ010001895.1, from coordinate 136,267 downwards.
ATCTTAGCTCCATTCTGATCTTTTGCGCTAATGCCACAAACCACATGCTAAACTATTGTGACTCATCTCATCTTTAGCGCTATCATCACACACCACATGCTAAACTACTATGACTCACACAAATATTTTTTCAGGCAGCCCAAAAGAGCTACACACACAAGTGACCAGTATAATGACCAAATACAGATGGTCAACGTCACACTCATTGTTCCCTATATAAAGAGATACATTACAGCACAATATTGCAAGCTCACATCATTGTGCCATCTAAAGGTAAGAGCAGACATTATTTAGATTAAATTGTTTATGAGGACTGAACAATAGAATAAGATGACTTCTCAATAATGAAGTTTCTTTTTTCTTGAAAGGACTTGGACATTTTGGGTTTGGATTTCATCTGGTAAGACATGCTTATATAAAGGTTAAAACGTGTGTGTGTGTGTGTGTGTGCATTTTTGTTTATGCAATATTTTCTTTTTGAATACAATAATTAATGAGAAATACTGTTTATTTTTATATTAATAAATAATTATATTTAATTCATATTTATATATTTTTTAATTGTAAACAGGTTGTAAAAGTTCAGAGAATTTTGTCATCTATTTCTCAGTCTGACTGAAAGATGGGGGATGCTGTAATGGCAGAGTTCGGGCCAGCCGCCCCGTTCTTGCGAAAATCAGACAAGGAACGTCTGGAGGCCCAAACTCGCCCCTTCGACATGAAGAAGGAATGCTTTGTGCCCGACCCTGAGGTCGAGTACGTCAAAGCCTCCATCACCAGTAGAGACGGTGACAAAGTCACTGTTGACACTGAATTCGGGAAGGTAAGATCTAATCTCTGCAGTGTTGTAGATTGTAGACAGAAGTAGCAAGTGACTGTCAAATCATTTCTGTTATCCACAGACAGTTACTGTGAAGGAGGCTGATGTTCACCCCCAGAACCCGCCAAAGTTCCATAAAATTGAGGACATGGCGATGTTCACCTTCCTGCACGAGCCCGCTGTGCTGTTTAACCTCAAAGAGCGTTCACGCAGCCTGGATGATCTACGTGAGTGGAGTCTTAAAACACTCACACGTTCTCTTTATCTTGCATGAGTAGATCTAAACCTTCTGTGAATCTCTTACAGACCTACTCTGGGCTCTTCTGTGTCACTGTGAACCCCTAGCAAGTGGCTGCCAGTGTACAACCAGGAAGTCGTCAATGCCTATAGAGGAAAGAAACGAACTGAGGCCCCTCCACACATCTTCTCCATCTCAGACAATGCCTACCAGTACATGCTGTCAGGTGATGATCTGACTTCTTATTTTTTAGATTTTTCAAATGAAATTTCAAATGGTAAGTTTCTTATGTTTTATTTTCTCACAGACAGAGAAAACCAGTCTGTTCTGATCACGTATGTAATACATATTATGCCGATAATATTCCTCCTTTCACTAATATTTTCTTTCAATGTTGTATTTTAATAACTGTTCTTATCATAAGTGGAGAATCCGGTGCTGGAAAGACTGTGAACACTAAAAGAGTAATCCAGTACTTTGCGAGCATTGCAGCAGCAACAACCGGCAAGAAGGATCCATCAATGGAGAAAAAGGTGCTTAATTCCCCAAAAATGGCTCATCATGGAAGAATGAATATACCTACAATATAGCATATACAAAATAATTACTAAATTAAAGATGTCTTCAAAATTGAAGTTAAATATTATTAAACATTGGAGTCAAAAATTGTCATAATTTATTACTCCCTTACTTGGATCATATTGCAATGCCTTTACAGGTAACAAACAACATGTTTGTTTTCCCAATTATATTTCTATATAATTTGATAGATATGACTATGGTTCTCTAAGGATTATTATTATTATTATTACAAGACTACAAAGCGTATGAAAATATGCATGGCTGTTAACTAAAAAAAGTAGGTACATCAAACGTTTTTCACAACTATTGTTAAAATATGATTCTCAGGGTACTCTGGAGGATCAAATCATCCAGTGTAATCCTGCTCTGGAGGCTTTCGGTAACGCCAAGACCATCAGAAATGACAACTCCTCCAGATTTGTAAGTTTTTACATTGGTGTTGTTATTCTATATTGGTTTTCATGATATGTTATATGAGCGTGTTATGTATTGCTTAATTCACAGGGTAAATTCATCCGCATCCATTTTGGCCACAGTGGAAAGTTAGCTTCTGCTGATATTGAGACTTGTAAGTACTGCCCAACATCATTCCAACAAATCACACATGGATGAAATGTATAACTGTTGTGATATTCAACTATTTATCAATTCATTTAGATCTGCTGGAGAAGTCTCGTGTCACTTTTCAGCTCAAGGCTGAGAGAGACTACCACATCTTCTATCAGATTCTGTCCCAGAGAAGACCAGAACTGCTGGGTAAAATTACCCATTATATAATTTAACAATGCCACCTCTATTTAGAAGAGTTTTTTCTGATCTATGTTGCCATTTCTCCTTAGAGATGCTGCTCATCACCAACAACCCCTATGACTACGCCTTTATCTCCCAAGGAGAAACACAAGTGGCATCTATTAATGACGGTGACGAGCTGATGGCCACTGATGTGGGTGTTTGTTAAAACAAAGGCAGTTCACAATACAAGACACCAAATCTTATAAAATATTATAAGAAATAGTCCATCCATCGTTTGCAATTTAGTTACCATTAGCACTTTTGACAACCTGTATGACTATATTTTGGGTGTAAAACATAAATTGATAATCTTCTGGCTGATTTCCATACTTTAAAAGCCTATAGTGATCGGGGGCTGTCAATTAGTATTAAAAAGTACCATAAAAGATCCATAAAACTTGTTTTCCGGAATTTGTGTGAGGAAAATATCAACATGCTATACTTTTGTGTTCCACATAAGAAATTAAGTCATACGGGTATAGAAACGACTTAAAAAGAAAATTGATTCTCTCAGTCAGTCTATTCTTTAAAAAGAAAGACTATAAATGCACTAGTCAAAATTAGAATATGAAACATTTGCCATTATATTTAACATGCTCTATTCATTTGGTGTAGGAAGCGTTCGATGTGTTGGGCTTCACCCATGAGGAAAAGAACAGCATCTACAAGCTGACTGGTTCCGTCATGCACTTTGGCAACATGAAGTTCAAACAGAAGCAAAGAGAGGAACAGGCCGAGGCTGATGGGACTGAGGGTCAGTATAACTCGGAAAATATGAAATCAGTAGAACTTGGAAACATGTCGTATATAGAGTCATAGCTCTGTATTCTTTTTAACATGCAGATGCTGACAAAATCTCATATCTAATGGGCCTAAATTCAGCTGACCTGATCAAGGGTTTGCTCCACCCAAGAGTCAAAGTAGGAAATGAGTGGGTCACCAAGGGTCAGAGTGTCCAGCAGGTAATGAATGAAAATAATAATCTAATGGAAAGTTAGTTTTTAGCATCATAAGTTCACTTTCAAAGATATACAAACAAAATATTTAATGTATATGAAAACTCGCTTTCTATTTTGCAATGTGACAAATTCTGCAAAATTCAATATTTTCTATATTAGGTGTACTACTCTATTGGTGCTCTGGCAAAGTCAGTGTACGAGAAGATGTTTCTTTGGATGGTTGTGAGAATCAACCAATCCCTGGACACCAAACAGCCTCGCCAGTACTTCATTGGTGTGCTGGACATTGCTGGATTTGAGATCTTTGATGTAAGTGGAAATCAACAGATTATTTTTATTCATAGAACAAATTCAACAAGAAGTGCAACTTGTTTGACCATTGTGATTATACAATATATTCCACCTGCAGTCCAACACCTTTGAACAGCTGTGCATCAACTTCACTAATGAGAAGTTGCAGCAGTTCTTCAACCACCACATGTTTGTGCTGGAGCAAGAGGAATACAAGAAGGAGGGCATTGAGTGGGTGTTTATTGACTTCGGCATGGACTTGCAGGCTTGTATTGAGCTTATTGAAAAGGTGGGTGAATATCATGTTGATGATTAAACTGTGAGGGGAAAAATAAAATTTTTTGGTTTTAACTCTTGTGGTAAATTATATATTGACTGCCACGATCTACAATTCATTGTAGCCCATGGGTATCATGTCCATCCTTGAAGAGGAGTGCATGTTTCCCAAAGCAAGTGATGCAACATTTAAAGCTAAGCTTTATGACAATCATATGGGGAAAACTCCAAACTTCCAGAAGCCCAGGATTGTAAAGGGTAAACCAGAGGCCCATTTTGCCCTCGTTCACTATGCTGGTACTGTGGACTACAACATTTCAAACTGGCTGGTGAAGAACAAGGACCCTCTCAATGAGACGGTTGTAGGGTTTTTCCAGAAGTCAACTCTTAAGCTGTTGTCTATTCTGTTTGCTAATTACGCTACTGATGTCTCCAGTAAGTACACACTGATGTGTGACATGAAAATATAATAGGCACTACTTTTACGGTTTAATAATAACAAAAATTATTTATTTCACAGCTACAGATTCTGGAGGAAAAGCTGCCAAAGGCAGCAAAAAGAAGGGTTCTTCCTTCCAGACGGTGTCAGCCCTTCATAGGGTATGAAATATTAAAACATGTCTTTATCTCACACGATTTAATTTATTGCATATAAATCTGCATCCTCCGTGGTCTACCAACAGGAGAGACTTGAACAAGCTGATGACCAACTTGAGGTCAACTCACCCTCACTTTGTGCGCTGCCTCATCCCCAATGAGACCAAGACTCCTGGGGCGATGGAGAATCCTCTGGTCATGCACCAGCTGCGCTGTAACGGTGTGCTGGAGGGCATCAGAATCTGCAGAAAGGGATTCCCCAACAGGGTCCTGTATGGAGATTTCAAACAACGGTTAGTATGAAACCAAATGGCTTTCATGTCTTACACAACTATTTAATGTATGACTCCAAATATCAGTTCTTAATTCTTTGCAAATGTAAGCATTTGCTAGAAATAAAATAAAATAAATATAGAAATAATTGTTAATGTGTGTTGTTTTTTTTGGTAGATACCGCATCCTAAATCCTGCTGCTATCCCTGAGGGACAGTTCATAGATAACAAGAAGGGTGCAGAAAAACTTCTGGGCTCTCTGGACATCGATCACAACCAGTACAAGTTTAGGACATACTAAGGTATTATTATATTAACATTAACTTTTTAACCATTAATCAAAGCCACGTTTCCATTGTCATCCTGTTTGATGCAAAAAAAAAAATCTATTCAGGTCTTTTTTAAGGCTGGTCTTCTGGGAACTCTTGAAGAGATGCGAGATGACCGTCTTGCACTTATTATAAACTGGAATTCAGGCCATGTCTCGTGGTTTTCTATCAAGAGATGAGTTCAAGAAAATTGTGGAAAGAAGGTTCGATTCTAGCTCTTCGATCTTCAGCGTATTTTCCAAGTTACATTTTATAATTTGAGACTTAAATTTCTTATTTAATATCCCAAAGAGACTCTCTGTTGGTGATCCAGTGGAATGTACGTGCTTTCATGGGTGTCAGAATTGGCCCTGGATGAAGCTCTACTTCAAGATCAAGCCTCTGCTGAAAAGTGCAGAGACTGAGAAGAAATGGCCACCATGAAGGAGGAATTCACCAAGTTGAAGGAGGCTTATGCCAAATCTGAAGCCCGCAGAAAGGAGCTTGAGGAAGAGATCATTTCTCTTTCTGCAAGAGAAGAATGATCTGCAGCTTTTAGCACAGACTGTAAGTTTACATGGGACTACAACTCTGGACTTTTCACAAGTCAGAAAACAAAAAAAGTTATTATTTTTATGTTGATGGGAGCAAGATAATCTTGTAGATGCTGAGGAGAGATGTGAGGGTCTGATCAAGAGCAAGATCCAGCTCGAGGCCAAAGTCAAAGAAATGACTGAGAGACTGGAGGATGAAGAGGAAATGAATGCTGAGTTGACTGCGAAGAAACGAAAGCTGGAGGATGAATGCTCTGAGCTCAAGAAAGACATTGATGATCTTGAGCTCACTCTTGCCAAAGTGGAGAAGAGAGAAACATGCCACTGAGAACAAGGTTTGTTTTCAGCATTGAATCTGTCAATGATATTAAGAATTGTATGTTAAGAGTCTGTTGATACAATGACACATTTCTACAGGTTAAAAACCTGACAGAAGAGATGGCAGCTTTGGATGAGATTATTGTTAAGCTGACCAAGGAGAAGAAAGCTCTTCAGGAGGCCCATCAGCAAACGCTGGATGACCTCCAGAGTGAGGAAGACAAAGTCAACACACTCACCAAAGCCAAAACAAAACTGGAGCAACAAGTGGATGATGTAAGAGCCAGAAAACACAACACTAGAATTAAGATGAGAAACATTTAAAGTAATTATGCAATCATTTTAATATTTGTTTTGCATGATATTTAGCTTGAAGGTTCTTTAGAACAAGAAAAGAAAATCCGCATGGATCTTGAGAGAGCTAAAAGAAAAGCTTGAGGGTGACTTGAAGTTGACTCAAGAGAATGTGATGGATTTGGAAAATGATAAGCAGCAGACGGAGAGAGCGGCTAAAGAAGTAATATATTTTACAAATCAATTTTAATATTAAAAGATATTTGGTAACACTTTACAATAAGGTTCCAATTTACTTTAGTTACCAATATTTAACATGAACTAATAATGAAATGTACTTCTAAGCATGTATTAATCTTACTTCATGTAAATTTAAACATTCACTAACAAATTATTAAGCGTCATTGCAGACACTAATCTAACAATGAAAAAGTTTTCTTTTTATCAATTAATCTCAACAAAGTTTAATAAATACTGTAACAAATGTTTTGTTAATTGTTAAGTTAATGTTGTTTAATGGATTATCTAACATTAACTAATGGAACCTTATTGTAAAGTGTTGCCAGATCTTTTAATGTGAAATTCTATGTAATCATTCATCCTGTTAACTTGGCAGAAAAGACTTTGAAATAAGCCAGCTCAATGGCAAGATTGAAGACGGACAAGCTTTGGAGTCCCAACTCCAGAAAAAACTGAAAGAGTTGCAGGTAAATTTTGTATGTTTTAATAAGATAGACAGTTGGATTGTTAGAAAAATGTAACCTTATTTTTTAATGTATGCACATTTCTCAGGCAAGAATTGAAGAGCTTGAGGAAGAGCTGGAGGCTGAGAGAGCTGCACCGTGCTAAAGTTGAGAAACAGAGAGCTGATCTGTCCAGAGAACTGGAGGACATCAGTGAGAGGTTGGAGGAGGCTGGTGGAGCCACTGTTTCTCAGATTGAGATGAACAAGAAACGTGAAGCTGAGTTCCAGAAACTGCGCAGAGACCTTGAAGAGTCCACTCTGCAACATGAGTCCACTGCAGCTACACTGAGGAAGAAACATGCAGACAGTGTGGCTGATCTGGGGGAGCAGATTGACAACCTCCAGAGAGTGAAGCAGAAGCTGGAGAAAGAGAAGAGTGAACTCAAACTGGAACTGGACGATGTGGTCTCCAACATGGAGCAGCTTGCAAAGGCAAAGGTGAGTGGAGAGAAATTATATTTAAAGTCTATAAATTATAATTTGTCAGTTAAAGTAAGCAAATAAGTATGATACAATTTATCATCAAGACAAACCTGGAGAAAATGTGCAGAACTCTGGAAGACCAGATGAGTGAGTACAGAACCAAGGCTGAGGAAGGTCAGCGCACTATCAATGATTTCACCATGCAAAAAGCCAAGCTGCAAACTGAAAATGGTAAGAACACAAAATATTGTGTTGTGTTACCAACTGTACCAAAACGATACTCAGGAAAAAGACAATATTTTTTAATATTGCATGTTAGGTGAACTTGCCAGACAGCTTGAGGAGAAGACTCCCTGGTGACTCAGTTAACCAGAGGCAAACAATCCAACACTCAGCAAATTGAAGACCTCAAGAGACAGCTGGAAGAAGAAGTCAAGGTTTTCAAAATCTCCTTCTTTATCTAAATGTTTGCTAAAGTCATTACTATTGTAATAAACAACTGGCCCCAAATATGTGCTTCTTTTTCAGGCTAAGAATGCCCTGGCCCATGCAGTTCAATCTGCTCGTCATAGATTCTGATCTGCTGAGGGAGCAATATGAGGAGGAGCAAGAAGCCAAGGCTGAGCTTACAGCGTCAGTCTGTCCAAGGCAAACACTGAAAGTGGCTCAGTGGAGAACCAAGTATGAAACTGATGCCATCCAGAGGACTGAGGAGCTGGAGGAAGCCAAGTAAGACACAAATAACAATTAAAAGCTTTTGTGTTTTAGTGAATTAGACACTTTTATAAAATGTATGCTAAAGTTTGTGGCCTATAACACATTTAAATACAGTTTAATGAATAATGCTTCTGATGTTTCACTATGTTTTGTAATTTGATTATAACAGGAAAAAGCTGACTCAGCGTCTGCAAGATGCCGGAAGAAGCTGTGGAAGCTCTTAATGCTGACGATGCTCCTCTCTGGAGAAGACCAAGCACAGGCTGCGAATGAGACTGAAGGAGTCTCAGTGGTGGATGTGGAGAGTATGCGCAATGCTGCTGCTGCTGCTGGACAAGAAGCAAAGAAACTTTGATAAAGTCAGGAGAGAAAGTACATTTTGTCATTAGCTGGAAAACTCAGCCATGAAAAATGTTACAATATAAAATATCAAGAGCATTGAAAATGTTCAATGTTAAATTGATAGTTGGGTCTAGTACTTTAGGATATATTCTTACCACTAAATCATTTGACCAAAACATCTCATTGACCATTTGGCCTTGTTAAATATAACCAGGTCCTGGCTGAGTGGAAGCAGAAGTATGAGAGTCCCAAAGTGAACTGGAAAGTGCCCAAAAAGAAGCTAGATCTCTGAGCACTGAACTCTTTAAATTGAAAACTCGGTATGAGAGTCATTGGACCACCTAGGAGAGCATAAAGAGGGAGAACAAGAATCTCCAAGGTAAGAAGTGGTTTCACAACTCTAAGCCATTACTTTAATTGCTTGTATTTGTGAGCTCACATGTTATTTCTTTTGCACAGAGGAAATTTCTGACCTCACTGAGCAACTTGGTGAGAGTGGGAAGAATATTCATGAGCTGGAGAAACTACGAAAACAACTGGAGCAGGAGAAACAAGAGATACAAACTGCTCTCGAAGAGGCTGAGGTAAAATTACAACCATTTTTCCCCAAAAAACGTATTCACTTGAAAACTATTTGATTTAAATCAAGCTGTTGTTTCCAGATTATTTTAAAGGAGGTCAACTCCCACCTCAAAACAAAGGGCTAAACAAAAACTTTAAATCTCAATTATAACAAACACCCATTTTACTCTTCATAGGGTTCCCTTGAACATGAGGAAGGCAAGATACTTAGAGCTCAGCTGGAGTTCAATCAGATCAAAGCTGATATTGAACGTAAGCTGACCGAGAAAGATGAAGAGATGGAGCAGGCCAAGAGGAACCAGCAGAGAGTGGTGGATACCCTGCAAAGCTCACTGGAATCAGAGACTCGCAGCAGGAATGAAGCTCTCAGACTGAAGAAGAAGATGGAGGGTGACCTCAATGAGATGGAGATTCAGCTCAGCCAGGCTAACAGACAGGCATCAGAAGCCCAGAAGCAACTCAAGGGTCTTCATGGACATCTCAAAGTATGACAAATCTTCAAATCAAGATTTTATGGTGCTTAGGTGAAATCCAACATAGTTATTCAGTCTTTTTATTTGTAAAACTGGTACTTTACAGGATGCCCAACTGCAACTAGATGACGACTCTTCGGAGTAATGATGATCTCAAAGAGAACTTCGCAATTGTGGAGAGACGCAACAATCTGCTGCAGGCTGAACTGGATGAGCTGAGATCCATGCTGGAACAAACTGAGAGAGGAAGGAAACTGGCTGAGCAGGAACTGCTGGATGTCAGTGAGAGAGTTCAGCTCCTGCATTCTCAGGTATGACACATCTGCATTAAACAAATAAAACCTTTAAACCCATTCATAGTATCAATATCAACTAGCGACTACATGAATGTCAATATTGTCCATGTACAGAACACCAGCCTGCTGAATCAGAAGAAGAAGCTGGAGGGAGATAATACTCAGCTTCAGACTGAGGTTGAGGAGGCAGTGCAGGAGTGCAGGAATGCCGAGGAAAAAGCCAAGAAGGCCATCACTGATGCTGCCATGATGGCAGAAGAGCTGAAGAAGGAGCAGGACACCAGTGCTCATCTGGAGCGCATGAAGAAGAACATGGAGCAGACCATCAAGGACCTGCAGCACCGTCTGGATGAGGCTGAGCAGATCGACCATGAAGGGAGGCAAGAAGCAGGTCCAGAAACTGGAGGCCAGGGTAAGTTGCTGATGTTTTTAGGAACAAGTACACAGTTTTCTGATAAATGCTTTATTTTAACTTTACATTTTTTATACTAAAATTGTTACACATCTGTTAGGTGAGAGAGCTGGAAAGTGAGGTGGAGGTAGAACAGAGAAAGGCCAGTGACTCGGTCAAGGGGATTCGTAAATATGAGAGACGTATCAAGGAGCTCACCTACCAGGTAGGAAAAAGCCGTTGCCTACTATTGAATTTTGCCCCGGTTGACTTGCTCTTGTTATTTGTTGAAAATACATAGTGCTTACAGTATTTTACAGTATTTAAGTGTTTCTTGCATATACTAATATTTTTTGCTTTGCATAGACTGAAGAAGACCGAAAGAATCTGGCTCGTCTGTCAGGATCTGGTGGACAAACTCCAGCTGAAGGTCAAGTCCTACAAGAGATCTGTTGAGGATGCGGTGAGTATTTCCCCACTGGTGCCATCATATGATACGACTTCTGTAATTGTATCATTTGATTTTCACAAATGATGTTTAATCTTTAGGAAGAACAAGCCAATTCCAATCTTGGCAAGTTCCGTAAGATACAGCATGAGCTGGATGAGGCAGAGGAAAGGGCTGATATTGCTGAATCTCAGGTCAACAAGCTGAGAGCCAAGAGCCGTGATACAGGATCCAAGGTAAGAGTAGGCACTTAAAACAAGTGATTTGTCACAAAAATAAAAATCTCAGAAAAGCCACAAATAAATAGTCATAGTTAAGTCGACTGGATAGTTCAACTCTATATCTGCACTTTTTAGGTTGTGTTCACATTTGGCATGTTTGGTTTGATTAAAACAAACCCTGGTGAAATTGTGCTCTGTTAGTGCGGTTAATTTAAATAAGTGTGAATGCTTCCATTCGAACCCTGGTGTACATCAAACAAGTGGGCCGAGACCGCTGAAAAGATGGGTCTCTGGTCAAATTCCAAACAAGACTCTGGTAGGGTTCGAACGAAATATGAATGCAACACAGACCAGAAGACAGTAAGTAAACAAACCAACAACAGGTAAGAGATAAGACCCTAAAAGGACAGAATGCTCAGGCACGCATATGTTTTTTCTTGTTATAGTCGTGATTCTGCCATCACAGTTCGGTAAAGGCATCAGAACCATTTCTCCTTAGCGGCAGATCTTCGTTTGTGTAGCAGATCTTTCCGCTGTTTCTGACTCCATTTGAAACACATTTTATAAGCTCTTCACAAGTTCTCAGCTGGTCAAAATACCATCATATTTTAGGCTAAGCAATATACAGACGAGCGCATTAGCCCAGCACAAAGCACTGTTTTGAATGTTGAATGTTCGCTACGTTCCGTCACAGAATAGGCAATATAAGATAACAGCCGACCAATCAGGTTGTGCACATATCCCTATGCCTTTAGGTTCTTTATCTTTAGGTTTGATGTTAAAAACAAGAACTACATTTTTTTTTTTTTTTTTTATGGTCCGGACCAAAAGAACCAGAGAAAACCGAACTACGAGCGTGAACACACCCTTAGTGACTTTATGATATGATTAGCAAGAAGTTTCAAGAACTTCACTTGATGAAATTTTACTATTTAACAAGTGTGGCTATTGAAAAAACAAACAAACAAACATCCATATCAATTCAAGGTGTAGAGTTCTAAGCCATTTGGACTGGATCAGCTTACCTTTAACATTTTCCTTTTTCTTTCCAAACAGAAGGGGGCTGAAGAAGTGAAAAATATTAGATGGGTCTCTATAAACATTGATTGCTGTGACAATCTCTTCTGTAGTTACTGTAGAAATAAACCACGACATGAAAATGGATCCCTCATCCTCTTTTTTTAAACAATCTCAGATATTGCAATATCTCAACATGATCCTGAACACAACAGTAAATCAGTTGCCTGAATGTCCTCTATGTGCCACAGACTAGGCTGTCTAGTTTAAGATCTGATTCAAACTTGAAATGTTTTTAATTGTCATTTGAAATAAGGTCAACCATACAAAATTACCAAACAAATACAAACTACGTAATGCAGCTAAAGCTGTAAGCCACTGACAATTACGATGTATGGTTTCCAGCAGCAGCTCGCCCAGTGAGGGCGCCTAACCTGCCTGCTTTTTATAATCTCTCATTTTGAAAAGTAATCTGTGTTAATTACATTCTAATAATGGTTTTGATTTAGAATGCGTTCTCTCCAGAATTATATGTGCATGCACTTTTAGCGTCGTTACGTTTATCATGTTCGGTGTAGTAGTGGCCAATAGGCTGCCTTTTCTGGGCTCCAGCCCACTCAGCCCTACAGTGCTGGAATTTAAGCCAATGGTTCCCTGGTTGCTCACGCAAAAAAGTTTATATTTCGCCAATCATCGTTTATATTTCGCCAATCAATCGTCAGATTGCACTAATGTAGTCTTGGGAATTTAGCTAGTATGTACAAAGTATGTGTGAAACAGGCGTTAGCATAACCAACAACAAACAAAGTTAAGTCTGACACAGAGAAAGGAATTTGTTTTTGGGAGAAAAAGAAGAAATTACATTTGGAAAAACTTTAAACCCTTAGGGTCTGAGGTGTATTCTGGGTCCTGGAGGTGTTCTGATATGTGATGACATTTGTGCTTTTTTCTGTTACTTGTGACATTTTCATGGCTAAAGTATGATTACACTGTATTCAGCACAAACTCTGCTACAATAATATGTCAGCAGCGTATGTAAAATGTTGTAGTTTTGAGATAATGACGTTTATGCCGTGATTTGTGAAAAAAAAATTGGCACTGAAATAAGGTCATAAAACACATACTGAGGATAACTAAGCCTTATTTATATCATGCTGTGTTTAGTATCAAAGATAAAAACAATCATTCATTTCACAACTCAATCTCAACTTCAATCTCATTTTAGTCTGGCACCAGTTTTAACTAGTAGCTACAATGTAAAGTGGGCTATATACAACCATGAAATGTCTTACCTTAAAACTCGACGAAATGCAGAGTCGCTACTATTCTTTGTTTAGAGGTGATGAGGGTGGTAACAGCTGTGCGTTCCTTCACGTGGATCATTTGAATTTGAACAGCTCGCGTGTGTGTGGGCGTGATTGCATTAGCGCTAATCAGCTCAGACTGGAGAAACTGAACATGTTGTTGCTTTCATACGGATGAACTTCAAATTGAGAGAGAAGGGAGAAGGCGCATCATGTTTATTTTCTTTATTTTACAAAATCATAATATTTTTTTTATTTTTTGTGTACACAAATAAAAGTAGACATTTAACAGTTTTGATTGATGTATAACACTTGACTGTATCACAAAAATATACAGTTATTTGAGTCTCTTTTGCACTGATAAGAAAAAATGAGAGACAATTACGTTGGTGTGATTCTCGACCCCAGGGGTTATTTTCATCATGTGTAGGCTACTTCTAACATGTTTGGTTGGTAGAATAAATATGTTTTAAATTCAAATCATGATCGTCTTCCGTGTCTGAAATGGATGTATTCTTGAGTCTATAAGGTAACAATAATATAATAAGATAACTTTTGAATAAAGTTTGAATAAAATTTTAATAAAAGAATACAATTTTGGTTTAGTCTATACAACTAGGAACTTATGCTATATTGACTGGGTTAAATAGAGTTGCATTACTAAAAAGATACTAAAATACAATTGACTAAAGTCAATTGACTTTTCATTGACTAAAACTAGACTATGTCTTTTGTCGACTAAAACTAGACTAAAATGCCATCAGTTTTCGTAGACTAAAACTAGACTAAAATGTCAGTTTTTGTAGACTAAAATTTGACTAGACTAAAAAGAGTATGAATCCTTACCTTTACAGTATGTATGATAAAATGTACTTTTAAAAATATACTTTTTAAAAAGAAAGATTACACTTGAAATATTATCAAAATTGCAACTTTTTTAGAGGATACATATTCCAAAACTTTATGAAAGTACAGTATGAAATTTAACTATTTAATTAACCGTTTACCTTAGATATTATAGAATTTGCATGTATACAAAATTTGTGGAAAAAGACCAATTATTTCAAGACATTTCCAACTCTAACTTTTAACTAATTCTATAGAATACACACACACACATCCATCCATCTATCTTCTTCCGCTTATCTGGGGCCGGGTGGCGGGGGCAGCGGTCTAAGCAGAGATGCCCAGGACTTCCCTCTCCTCTAGACACTTCTGGGAGACATGGTTTCTCCAGCGTGTCCAAGGTCTTTCCTGGGGTCTCCTCTCAGTGGGACGTGACCGGAACACCTTCCCGGGAGGGCGTCAAGGAGGCATCTGGAACAGATGGCAGAGGCTCTACTCTGAGCTCCTCCCGAGTGGCCGAGCTTCTCACCCTATCTCTAAGGGATCGCCCAGCCACCCTGCGGAGAAAGCTCATTCCAGCCGCCTGTACCCGGATCTTGTCCTTTCGGTCATGACCCAAAGCTCATGACAATGGGTGAGAGTAGGAATGTAGATTGACCAGTGAATTGAGAGCTTTGCCTTGTGGCTCAGCTCAGTTCTTCACCACAACAACAGACCGGTAAATCGACCGCATTACTGCAGAAGCTGCACCAATCCGCCTGTCAATCTCCCGTTCCTTCCTTCCCTCACTCGTGAACAAACCCCAAGATACTTAAACTCCTCCACTTGAGGATCTCTCCACCAACCTGAAGTGAGCAAGCCACCCTTTTCCGAACTGAGGACCATGGCCTCGGATTTGGAGGTGCTGATTTTCATCCCAGCCACTTCACACTTGGCTGCAAACCGTCACAGTGCATGCTGAAGGTCCTGGTCTGAAGAGCCCAACACAACAACATCATCCGCAAAGAGCAGAGACAAAATCGTGTGGTCCCCAAACCTGACACCCTCCGGCCCCTGGCTGCGCCTGAGAAATTCTGTCCATAAAAAATTTGAACAGAACCGGCAAAAAAAAAGAGTCCAACATGCACCGGGAAAGAAGTCTGACTTACTGCCGGAAATGCAAACCTGAGCTTGGTTCACACATAATATATACACACACACACATATGTATTCATTCTACAGAATTGGTTAAAAGTTAGATTTTGAAACAGCTTGAAAAATGCAGTCTTTTTCCACTGGGTACCAAATAGAAAAAAAAAGAAAAAAATATTTATAAATTTTACCTGTATCTACCTCAATAACAGCTAATGTGTTTTGGGTAGCACTTTATTTTACAGTCCTTTTCTGCATGTACATACTTTTTACGTATTGTAGCAATTACAATAACTGGGTTACAACTAGGTTCTAACCCTGAACATTCACCTTAACCTAACTTTAACCCATGTAGTCACCATATATTATTTCCATATATTTTACCAGTATTTCACATTAAAAAATTGATTTTCACCACAAGGGGTCTTTAAACGTTTTGGGTGAGTAACTAAAACTACATTTCACAGACATGTGATAGTTGCTAGACTTTGAAAAATGTGCCAAAGTGGACGAGAAAAACTGTTATGGTTCTCACAAATTATGACCATGAGTTTAATTCAATATTTTATGAAATATGGTATTTGAAAAATTTTTCTGGTCAATTACAACACTGAGCAACTAAATATCAAAAAGAAAAAGCATTGCTTTGCATTACCTTCATCTGTGCTTCAGATATGAGTTGGATCTTCACCTGCAGGGAGCACAGTGTTTGTGTGTGGCTGAGATAGAAAAACCAGGAAAGAGAGTGAGGGAAAAAAGTCATGCTAATTTACCTAAAGGAAGCACATAATGTATTCTTATGGAGAACAATCAAAGTCAGATGAATCGAAAGAGGTACAGGATGCAAATAGTAATACCTGTATTCTCTGTCTCCATGATCCATCTGGCTCGAACAAGGGATAAAGAAGAAATGACAAGCAACTCAATCAAAGGAGCAAAAGCATCATGTGACAGTCCATTGGACACTTGTCCAAATAAATCAAACAGAACCCATCAGTCACCATTAATAGCCTGCTCAATGGTCATGATACATAATGGGTCAAGTTTATTGACCCTTTGAGTGAGCTGAGACGACAAAGGGTCTAAATAGCTGAGAATGAACTGCATCCGTCTCAGTGAAGAGTGTGGATAGGAATGTTCCACCTCGTCAAAGCAAGAGATGAACTTATATATACCTAATGACCATTTTCCTTTAGACATACAAGCAATGTGATACATTTGAGCCAATTGTTCAATGAGGTAGCCATAGCTTTTGAAAGTTCAGGTATCAGAAGCGAAGGCATTAGGTCATTTAACTGATGCATGTCTACAGATGAGACATGTCCTACATACTATCTGATATCTTCTATCACAGACGCACTCAAATGGATTTAACAGGTTATCTTTGTATTCAAGGCTAAATTAAAAGAAACAATGCCACAAAAACAAGACAAATTGAAGGGTATGGCCCCTGGGTCAGCTCTCTGAGGGACAGCAACAGACTTCAAGCACTTCAACAGACTCATTCAGTGCTTTCGAAGCATATTGGGGCTATACGTTAAGCTTTTAGCCTGGGCACATGATACAGCAGATACAATGTATTTAAATGTAATGTATTTGGGTTATCGAATGAAGACTCTGCTAAGTTTCCCCCCCTCTGGGGTGGTAGCTCAGACGGAGTCGGATTCAGAGTTGATGGCCATGCTTTCTTCGCCTTGCCCTGAGCGCTTGTGGTTTCGATGATTGGTTCCTTTGTGTGTGTCACTGTGTTGGACCTGAGCTCGGACTCGACCTCTTGGGCTGTGGTGAAACGGGGGGGGGTCGAGACTTGGAGTGAGGAAGCACAGCATCGCTCACTGCCAGACCGTGTCCAGAATGGTACTGAAAACGAGGAAGCTGATCTTTTATTGAAAATTTTGGTTAAAATAGATACAAAGTTTTTTAAATGAAACAAAAGATTTTTCACCAGTGGTGTGATCCCTACCTCCTTGTTCAGAGCAGCTCCCTTCATCTCTGGGTCGCAGGTCTCAGGGCCGTTTCAATGGACGCTTGGAGGGTTCTGTGGTGGCCTGAGGGACGGGCTGCGTCACCTTCCTGTGAGGGGCTCGATGTTGAGACGGAGGTGTTGCATCTGGTCATCAGACGAGCCGACTGGGGGCTAGCCCTCTGCGACCTGGCAAGGGGCAAGATGTGTTTGATGGCCTCCGTCTGCTTTTGGACTGCCGAGAACTGCTGGGCAAAGTCCTGGACAGTGTCGCAGAAGAGGGTGCCTTGCGAGATGGGGTGTTGAGAAAGTGCATCCCACATTTCTGCAAGTTTTAGCTAGAGATGTCATTCCTGGGCTGTGACGACCCCTGCTGTTGGTCTTGAGCATTGCCGTTGGTACCTGGCCCATTAATTGCATCAAATTGCCTAATTGCCTCAATACTGGAAACACATGTGACCATAGACACTTAAAAGATCACCATCTGAGCCAAGGGAGAAGCGCTTTGGTTTTGGACTTTGCTTTGGTGTTTGCTTGCGTTGTATTTTGTTGCTTTTTGCATTTTACATTTCAAACCTCAACATAGAATTACACTTTCAACCATGCACTGTGCTTTACACACTGATCTTGCTGATAATTACAGAAACCCTTTTATTTTCTTTAACTGTTTTCATTTCATTATTTAGTCTTGTCCTATTATTTGTAGTTAAATAAACATTATTTTTGAGCCTATAATTTGCATTTGCGTGTGTCCCTTGTTTTTGTTGCTTCCCTTGAGCCAAGGGTCGTAACAAATTGAGGGCTCGTCCGGGATGTTTTTCCAATGAGAAGCTGTCCCTTGTTTTTGTTGCTTCCCTTGAGCCAAGGGTCGTAACATGGGCCACCAAGGTGGACATTGTCTAGCCGAGGGCCCGTGCTGTGACCTTGGTCACCTGGAGGGCAAAGTCAGTCGCCATGCGCAGTACCTGCACAGCGGGAACAGAGACGCTATGTCCCTCCTGCAACAACCTTGAACTTACCCCGTTAAATGGCCGGGACAATGTCTCGGCTCCTCAGCACAAACCTTATAAGTGGATGCATGCCGCCATCTTATAAAACCGCATGTATGGGAGTGGATAGGCATGTGAATTCCACTCACCAATTTCATTCGCTGTTTTTCCTAAAAATCAAAAGTGTTTGGGGCTCCCAAGTGAGAGATTTAAAAGCACATTAGCTTCTTATCGATCCGCCAGTTAATATTTACAACAAGCTGTCTACAAATATTGGTCGATCTTCACATTAATCCACGGTCATGCTACATTTTGAAAATTTAGTTGGACAAGGCAACAGTCGTGATATAATGTTAATGTTATGCTTTGCAGCATAATTTTTATAAACATGAATTCAACATATAAAAAAAGTCATACATTAAAAATTAAGATATCCAATCTACTCAAATTTACTGCAAAATATCTTTCTTTTAATTAAGCCAAGAGGACATGCTGTGATGTATTGATCTTCTACTGGTCACACCACTTCATGTGATTGCGAATTCGCAGATCAGAGTTCACCAAACTTGAAAGCAGCGGAATGAGAAGCTTTTTGCATGAGCTTGCAGGTGCGACAGATGTGCTGAAAATGCAATTTCACGATCTATACGCTCACGCCGCTTTTTTCTACTTAATCAGTAGAGCTGTTTTGTTCTGGCTTTGGCAGAGCATGAAGGCCATTTTTTTGTAATAGCACCATGCTACTCTAACAAAACATAGTTCATGTTTAACTCAACCACTTTCAAGGACCTGTTAGTTTTCAAGTACTTTTCAGTTCTTGAATCCAAGTACTGTACTTTTAAAAAGCGTTCGTTAAAGTTTTAATCTTTTTTAAAGTTTTATTCATTTTTATTTTAATACACCAAGTTAAACTAAATTAAAATAAGACATGGTGCCTTGGCTGGCAGTTTTTATTTTATTTTTACTTTTATTCAGTTATTGTTCATTTCAAGTAATGAAAATGTTTATGGTTTTATTTATAGTTAACTATGATAAACTTGTTTTTAACCCCACTGTTTATCTCAATGAAACTATAAGAAAGTCATATCTGCTGGGTCATTCTTTCATGACATGTGTCCTTGTCACTGTTGCGTTTAATCAATGTGCCGTTGTTTAATGCTTAAGAATAACAGCTACTCCAGCTTGAAATAAAAGTTTTAGTAGCAAAACTAGCTGCATGGTCTGAAACAGAAGACAGGAGGTAGAGACACAACGGATTCCTATTAAACACAACAGATGCAAGACCATTCTAGAGCACCCAATGACAAAAGGAAGCTCCGATTACAAATTTTATTAGACATAAGGTTTGCCCCCATTTTCTTCCATTCTTGCTTTTGGGTTTTGATAAACAAGGGTAAACAGACAGGTCAGAATGAGGCTCTGTAAAGGATGAGGGGCCTAGAATAGATTGCAAAGTGATAAGTCTAAGTAAGGTGCTTGTTGGAGAGTGCAGAACAACTGAGGGACAAGAGGTCATGACAAGCCAGAAACCCCACAAAAGGTCTTGAGTGATGGCTCAATGACACAGATCAACACCATAAACACTGATCTGGGGCTAAGACGATTAGTTTGACCTGCTCGCCATGTTCTATCTGTTAAGAAGGAATAATAATAAGCATCTACATGTTAACTGATGCACAGAAAAAGTAACACTGCTGTAAAGTATTCGGAATATATTTAGATTAGATTTTGTATCTTACAGAATCCTATTCTTGCATTTGTTTTGGACATCTTTGTAAAGCTGGAAAATCCTTTTGAAGAAAGAATGGGTTTGAACATGGATGAACATGAATGAAGCAGTTGTCCATTTGAATGACTGCTAATGAACTTTGGGAAATCAGTGAAAGGTCATAGCTGCAAACAAGAACAAGCAAGAGTTGCAGCTGTCTCTGCATTAGGCCATAACAAAAGGTTGCAAGTGCAGATATTCATTGTTGACGTTACAGCTGTCTACTGACAATTTTACTGTTCTGTGATAGGCGTACTGTTCGTGAAACATTGTTACCTTGTCTTGATCCTTGAACACAAAGATAAACCTGTGAAATTCCCAGTGCATGCCTGTCTCTCTTTTTTTGGCGCAAAAAGCATCATAGTGCATTATTTCTGGAATCTAATTTCAATTAAGAAATTTTATTTAAAAGTATTGTGTGGATATTCAACTATGGTTCAGATAGATTATACAAGAGTCTCTACCTCTATAATGCTTTATGAACTGAAAGAATTTAGCCTATAAAACTAACTATAAAAAATGAAAGTGGAGGTGTACATTTCACTATAAAACACTTTAGTAAAGATCTGATATCTTTAAAAAAATAAGATATACATATGGGACAAAAATAGCATCATTGTGATTTAGATCCTTTCTGGTCGTGTTGCACTACCATTTCCACATGCCAAACTACTCTGACTCACAAAGATTTTTTCAGGTACCCAAAAAGAGCCACACACACAAATGACCCGGACCAAATACAGATGGTCAACGTCACACTCATTGTCCCTCTATATAAAGAGATAAGTTACAGCACAATATTGCAAGCTCACATCATTGTGCCATCGAAAGGTAAGAGCTCACATCATTTATATTAAATTGTTTATGAGGACTGAACAATAGAATAAGATGACTTCTCAATAATGATGTTTCTTGTTTTATTAAAAGGACTTGGACTTTCTTGGGTTTGCATTTCATCTGGTAAGGCACGCTTTTATAAAGGTCAACACAATGTGTATATAGTATATTGTATGTTATAGTACACATATGTTTATGCAATATTTTCTTTTTGAATGCAATACTTTTTGTTGAAACACCAATAAATAAATAAATATTTTTTATTTATAAATATTAAACATCTTATTGTTTAATTTTTACATTAGATCTTCTAATTGTAAAGAAGTTTTACAAGTTCTAAGAATTTTTTCATCTATTTCTCAGTCTGATTGAAAATGGTGGATGTGATGTCGAGAGTTCGGGCCAGCCGCCCATTCTTACGAAAGTCAGACAAGGAGCGTCTGGAGGCCCAAACTCGCCCCTTTGACATGAAGAAGGAATGCTTTGTGCCCGACCCTGAGGTTGAGTTCGTCAAGGCCTCCATCACCAGTAGAGACGGTGACAAAGTCACTGTTGACACTGAATTCGGGAAGGTAAGATCTAAATCTCTTAGATTGTAGACAGAAGTACAGAATGACTGTCAATTGTGTCAAAAAATTTTGGTGTGTTATCCACAGACAGTTACTGTGAAGGACGTTGATATTCACCCCAGAACCCGCCAAAGTTCGATAAAATTGAGGACATGGTGATGTTCACCTTCCTGCACGAGCCCGCTGTGCTGTTTAACCTCAAAGAGCGTTACGCAGCCTGGATGATCTACGTGAGTGGAGTCTTAAAACACTCACACGTTCTCTTTATCTTGCATGAGCAGATCTAAACCTTCTGTGAATCTCTTACAGACCTACTCTGGGCTCTTCTGTGTCACTGTGAACCCTACAAGTTCTTGCCAGTGTACAACCAGGACGTCGTCAATGCCTATGAGGAAAGAAACGAAATGAGGCCCCTCCACACATCTTCTCCATCTCAGACAATGCCTACCAGTACATGTTGTCAGGTGATGATTTGACTTGTACATTTTTTGTTGATTTCTATTGCAATTTAAAATGATAAGTTTCTTATGTTTCATTTTCTCACAGACAGAGAAAACCAGTCTGTCCTGATCACGTATGTAATACATATTATGACGTACCAAAATACTCCTCCTTTTACCAATATTTTCTATGCTGCATTTTATCAGCCATTTAATGAACTGTTTTTATTTTAAGTGGAGAATCCGGTGCTGGAAAGACTGTGAACACTAAAAAAGTAATCCAGTATTTTGCGAGCATTGCAGCAGCATCAACTGGCAAGAAGGATCCATCAATGGAGAAAAGGTGCTTAATTTCCAAAAATAGCTTATTATGGATGAATAAATGTATATCTTCTATATAACACAGCATAAAAAACAGTATTACTAAATAAATGGTCTTTGTTTATTGTTTATGTTAAATATTTTTGTTTTCCGAATTAGTTTTCTACTGTGACTTAGGTTCTTTACGGATTATTATTATTATTATTACATGACTACATAGCGTCTGATAATATGCATGGCTTTTAAAAGTAGGTACATCAAATGTTTTTCACAACTATTGTTAAAATATGATTCTCAGGGTACTCTGGAGGATCAAATCATCCAGTGTAATCCTGCTCTGGAGGCTTTCGGTTAACGCCAAGACCATCAGAAATGACAACTCCTCCAGATTTGTAAGTTTTTACATTGGTGTTGTTATTCTATATTGGTTTTCATGATATGTTATATGAGCGTGTTATGTATTGCTTTATTTACAGGGTAAATTTACTCCGTATCCATTTTGGCCACAGTGGAAAGTTAGCTTCTGCTGATATTGAGACTTGTAAGTACTGCCCAACATCATTCCAACAAATCACACAATGATCAAATGTGTAACTGTTTTGATATTGATCAATTTATCAATTCATTTAGATCTGCTGGAGAAGTCTCGTGTCACTTTTCAGCTCAAGGCTGAGAGAGACTACCACATCTTCTATCAGATTCTGTCCCAGAGAAGACCAGAACTGCTGGGTAAAATTACCCATTATATCTATTAATATTACCATCTCTAATTAGAAGAGTTTTTTCTGATCTATGTTCTCATTTCTCCGTAGAGATGCTGCTCATCACCAACAACCCCTATGACTATGCCTTCATCTCCCAAGGAGAAACACAAGTGGGATCTATTGATGATGGCGACGAGCTGCAGGCCACTGATGTGGGTGTTTGTTAAAACATAGGCCGTTTATAATACAAAAACAACACCTTTGACAACCCGTATGACTGCTATTCTGCTGTGGAACACCAATTGATAATGTCTTGACTGGTTTCCATACAATAAAAGCATGATCAGGGGCTGTCAATAAGTATGAAAAAGCACCATCAAAGATCCACACAACTTGTTTTTTTGAAGCCATGAGATGTAAGGAAAATAACTTTTATTTTTAATTTTGTCTTCCACAGAAGAAATTAAGTCATACAGGCATAGAATGACTAGAAAGAGAATAACCGATTCTCTTGGCCAGTCTATTCTTTAAAAAGAAAGACTTCTAATGTTCTTGTCAAAAAGTAGAATATGAAACATTTGTCATGATATTTTAAATGCTCTGTACATTTGGTGTAGGAAGCGTTCGATGTGTTGGGCTTCACCCAGGAAGAGCAGAACAGCATCTACAAGCTGACTGGTTCCGTCATGCACTTTGGCAACATGAAGTTCAAACAGAAGCAAAGAGAGGAACAGGCCGAGGCTGATGGGACTGAGGGTCAGTATAACTTGGAATCTCAGTTTCATAAAGGAAAAGTTTAAGACATGTCGTATATAGAGTCATAGCTCTGGATTCTTTTTAACATGTAGAAGCTGACAAAATCTCATATCTGATGGGCCTAAATTCAGCTGACTTGCTCAAGGGTTTGCTCCACCCAAGAGTCAAAGTAGGAAATGAGTGGGTCACCAAGGGACAGAATGTCCAGCAGGTAATGAATGAAAATAATAATCAAATGAGTTTTCAGCATCATTTTTTAGCATCATAAGTTCACTTTCCAAGACAAACAAAATTTTCAAGTATTTGAAAAATCGCTTTTTTAGTTTGCAATGTCAAATTCTGCAAAATTCAATCTTTTCTTTATTAGGTGTACTACTCTATTGGTGCTCTGGCAAAGTCAGTGTACGAGAAGATGTTCCTATGGATGGTTGTGAGAATCAACCAATCCCTGGAAACCAAACAGCCTCGCCAGTACTTCATTGGTGTGCTGGACATTGCTGGATTTGAGATCTTTGATGTAAGCTGAAATCACCTGAATACGTTTATTCATAGAACAAATCCAATAATAAGTGCAACCTGTTGGACCATAATGATTGTACAATATATTCCACCTGCAGTCCAACACCTTTGAGCAGCTGTGCATCAACTTCACTAATGAGAAGTTGCAGCAGTTCTTCAACCACCACATGTTTGTGCTGGAGCAAGAGGAATACAAGAAGGAGGGCATTGAGTGGGTGTTTATTGACTTTGGCATGGACCTGCAGGCTTGTATTGAGCTTATTGAGAAGGTGGGTGAATACTATGTTGGTAATTATACTGTGAGGGTAAAAATCATATTTTTCAGTTTTAACTTTAACTCACTCTGTCATTATAGCCCATGGGTATCATGTCCATTCTTGAAGAGGAATGCATGTTCCCCAAAGCCAGTGATGCAACATTTAAAGCTAAGCTTTATGACAACCATTTGGGAAAAATCCAAACTTCCAGAAGCCCAGGATTGTCAAGGGTAAACCAGAGGCCCATTTTGCCCTTGTTCACTATGCTGGTACTGTGGACTACAACATTGCAAACTGGCTGGTGAAGAACAAGGACCCGCTCAATGAGACGGTTGTAGGGTTTTTCCAGAAGTCAACTCTTAAGCTGTTGAGTGTTCTATTTGCTAATTTTGCAACTGATGACTCAGGTAAGTACACACTGACGTGTGACGTGTGAAAAGATAATATTTTTACTTTTTACTGTTTAATAATAACAAAAATAATTTATTTCACAGCTGCGGATTCTGGAGGAAAGGCTGCCAAAGGTGCTAAAAAGAAGGGTTCTTCCTTCCAGACGGTGTCAGCCCTTCATAGGGTAAGGAATATTATAACACTATATTGTCTCACAAGGTTTTCTTGTATATTAATCTAAATACTCTGTGGTCTACCAACAGGAGAACTTGAACAAGCTGATGACCAACTTGAGGTCAACTCACCCTCACTTTGTGCGCTGCCTCATTCCCAATGAGAGCAAGACTCCTGGGGCGATGGAGAATCCTCTGGTCATGCACCAGCTGCGCTGTAACGGTGTGCTGGAGGGCATCAGGATCTGCAGAAAAGGATTCCCCAACAGGATCCTGTATGGAGATTTCAAACAACGGTTAGTATGAAGGCAAGGCAAGGCAAGTTTATTTATATAGGACATCTCATACAATGGTAATTGAAAGTGCTTTACATAGGAAAGAAATTAAAATAATCTGAAACTATCACGCCTGAATCACTAAATTCAGGGCTCCCCTGAGTCAAAGAACTTTGGTTCATGAGACACACTAATAGCAGCTCCCTGCTTCCTAGTGACCCTCCTACCCATCAATAGGGTGGAGTATTCTAACACCTTTCGCCTCTGATGGCTTCCAGTGTACCTCCAACCCCTTAATGGAGTCGAGTTTTCACCAACCATCTGCTTTCGGTAATACACCAGCCTGCATCCAAGAACCTGGTGTCCCACACTCAAGTCTAAGTGTGACCGTAAACTTCTCTCTTCACTCTCTCTCTTCCCAATTTTCTCAACACTTCTAACCAGACAGCCCCTACCAAAAATAACAATCTTAACCAAAAATAAAAGTTTACTGTCACATGTGAGAAAGAGGACCCAAAAGCAAAAGGCAGTCAATGAGTAATTTAATAGTTCAGGCAGAGTAACACAGGTGGCCGTCAGGCTAATAACTCCAACAGAAGAATACCAGTCGTAAGGAAAACAGAAAGTCTCTTTAAACTGAACAGACTGCTGCCGTCAGGGACAGCAAAGATGACCACTCAGAGGATAGGACAGGCTGGGTCCGTAGCAGGCAAGGGAACGCCAATCCTGAACCACTCTCGATGCTGGAAGATTAACAGAGTAGATTCGGAGGTAATACAGAGCTGGCACCAGACAGGACACGACAGAATACGATGCACGCAGGATCAGGAGCAGTATGCAACAGGTACGTAACATAAGGCAATAATCTGACAAAGGACAAAGGAAAGGGAAGCCAAGAAATAGAGAGTCTAATCAGAGATAGTGAGGAACAGTTGGGGAGGTAAAGAGAGGGTGATGAGATGATGAGACTCAGCTGAGGGCAACTAGGATAATGAATGGGCAGTGTGCAATGTAATGTAGGAGAATGACCAGAAGAGGCAGAAAAGGAATAGAAACAGAGAGAAAGAGCCAGGATCGTGACATTTACAGTTATAAAAAAGAATTACAAGAATAAAAAGATGATACAGAGATAACATAAAATGCAATCAGTTGGACGTACAGTGGCACAGTGCTCATTCAGTAAATTAAGAACTAAATAGATGTGTTTTGACTCCAGATTTGAATAGGACTACTGCTGGAACACATCTAATCTCTTCTGGAAGCTTGTATGAAACAAAATGGCTTCATTGTCTTACAAAATAACTTGATGTATACATAAGTTATTGTAAGTTGCATCATTTCAACTCTCTGTTTGCACAATTAAGCATTTGCTAGAAATATGTATATATATATATATATATATATATATATATATATATATATATATATATATATATGTGCTGTGCTGTAAACGATTAAAATATTTAATCGCGATTAATGCGCATTAATGTCATAGTTAACTCGCGATTAATCGCACATTTTTATCTATTCTTAATGTCTTTTGATTTCTTTTTGTTACATTTTTTTCTCATTTTAATGCTCTTATCAACATGGAAAAGTGGATTGGCTTGTTTAGTGCAAATGGTTTTTTTTTATTATTATTATTGAAAATAACATTGGAATAGTGTTCAATTTCACTCTAACATATATATAAGCCTAAATAATCTCTCACACAATGCAACACTGTCCATCAATAAAAGGGTGAAAGAAATACTGACGAGGTCCTGATATTGACGAGGGGATGGAGAATTTGCATCATCTGTGTTTGTGTGTGTGTGTGTTTGCTTGGCCATCATCAAGTGGTGTTTCAGGCTGGACGTGCTGTGATGATGATAGCTCAGTTCATAATGACAAAACATACAGATCGCTTTGGTCTTGTCAATGGGACAATTTGGCAACTTTTTAAAAGTAAACTTTACATTCAGAATCTCATTGGCAACCATTTCGGCGTCTCGCGCTCGTCATCCACTCAAAACATAACGTTACTATTTGGCCGGCTCGCAAGCTGAAACGACTGTGTGCGGCACAAAACGTCCTCGCGCTGCGCTCTGAAACCCATTCATTTCAATTGCTTGCGCCGCGCGAGGACGTTTCGTTGCTTCTTCGACCAAAGCGCAAGCGGATCTCAGCTAGACCGGAAACAAAACAACAGGCACGCCGCACACACTCGTTTGGGCTTGCGAGCCGGCTTTGAGTGGATGGCGAGCGTGAGACGCTGAAATGGATCAGGACGCATGCCGCGTCCTGTTGCAAAAGTATGTGAAAAAACTACAAAGTTTGCTAGGACAAAAAGACCGTTAATCGCGCGATAAAAAAATTAACGCCGTTAAAATGGGTTTGCGTTTAACGCCGTTAATAACGCGTTTAACTGACAGCTCTAATATATATATATACAGTATATATATATATACATATATATATATATATATATATATATATATACACATATATATATATATATATATATATACATATATATATATATACATATATATATACAGTATATATATATATACAGTATATATATATATATATATATATATATATGTATATATATATATATATATATATATATAGTATAATGTGTGTTGTATTTTTGTAGATACCGCATCCTAAATCCTGCTGCTATCCCTGAGGGACAGTTCATTGATAACAAGAAGGGTGCAGAAAAACTTCTGGGCTCTCTTGGACATCGATCACGAAACAGTACAAGTTCAGGACATACTAAGGTATTATTATATTAATATTACATTTTTCCAAAGCCACTTTTCCACTGTCATCCTTTTTTACCCAAAATTCTTTACTATTCAGGTCTTTTTTAAGGCTGGTCTTTTGGGTGGTCTTGAAGAGATGCGAGATGACCGTCTTGCACTTATTATAACTGGAATTCAGTCCATGTCTCGTGGTTTTCTATCAGAGAGGAGTTCCAGAAAATTGTGGAAAGAAGGTTCAATTCTAGCTCTTTAATTTTTAACATATTCTCCAAGTTACATTTAAAATGAAAGACTGAACATTCTTATTTAATATCTTATTCATTCTTATTAAGACTGAATTTTGTTTTTTAATGTCCACAGAGATGCTCTGTTGGTGATCCAGTGGAATGTACGTGCTTTCATGGGTGTCAAGAATTGGCCCTGGATGAAGCTCTACTTCAAGATCAAGCCTCTGCTGAAAAGTGCAGAGTCCGAGAAGAAATGGCCACCATGAAGGAGGAATTCACCAAGTTGAAGGAGGCTTATGCCAAATCTGAAGCCCGCAGAAAGGAGCTTGAGGAAAAGATGGTTTCTCTTATCCAAGAGAAGAACGATCTGCAGCTTTTAGCACAGTCTGTACGTTCACATGGGACTACAACTCTGGACTTTTCACATTTCAAACAAGTCAGAAAACAAAACAAGTTATATTTTTTTATGTTGATAGGAGCAAGATAATCTTACAGATGCTGAGGAGAGATGTGAGGGTCTGATCAAGAGCAAGATCCAGCTCGAGGCCAAAGTCAAAGAAATGACTGAGAGACTGGAGGATGAAGATGAAATGAACGCTGAGCTGACTGCAAAGAAACGAAAGCTGGAGGATGAATGCTCTGAGCTCAAGAAGGACATTGATGATCTTGAGCTCACTCTGGCCAAAGTGGAGAAAGAGAAACATGCCACTGAGAACAAGGTTCGTTTTAAGCACTGAATCTGTTAATGATATTAGAAAGGTGAGTTAAGATTCCCTTGATACAATAACACATTTCTACAGGTTAAAAACCTGACAGAAGAGATGGCAGCTTTGGATGAGATCATCGCTAAGCTGACCAAAGAGAAGAAAGCTCTTCAGGAGGCCCATCAGCAAACGCTGGATGACCTCCAGAGTGAGGAAGACAAAGTCAACACACTCACCAAAGCCAAAGCCAAACTGGAGCAACAAGTGGATGATGTAAGAGCCAGAAAACACAACACTAGAATTAATATGAGAAACATTTAAAGTAATTACGCAATAATAATAATAACGCAATTATTTTTTTGCATGAAATTTAGCTTGAAGGTTCTCTGGAACAAGAAAAGAAAATCCGCATGGATCTTGAGAGAGCTAAAAGAAAGCTTGAGGGTGACTTGAAGTTGACTCAAGAGAGTGTGATGGATTTGGAAAATGATAAGCAGCAGATGGAGGAGCGGCTAAAGAAGTAATATATTTTATATTTAAAAAAAATACAATTTTAATAATAGAAGATATTTGGTAACACTTTAAAATAAGGTTCCATTTGACTTTAGTTAACAACATAATTTAACAAATGAATAATGAAAAATACTTCTAAGCATTTATTAATCTTAGTTAATGTAGATTTAAACATGTAGTAACATTATTAAAATCAATTTTAATATTGTAATTAATGTTAATTTTATTAAATGGTCCTGAGCTAACAAATAATGAAAAGTTTATTTTTTAATTAATTATTGTTAACAAAGTTTAATAAATACTGTAACAAATGTAATGTTCATTGTTAGTTAATGGCGTTCAATGCATTGTCTAACGTTAACTAATGGAATCCTACAGTAAAGTGTTACCTAGCATTTTAAATCAATTATGCATGTAATCATTCATGTGACATCCTGTTTACTTGGCAGAAAAGACTTTGAAATAAACCAGCTCAATAGCAAGATTGAAGATGGACAAGCTTTAGAGTCCCAACTCCAGAAAAAACTGAAAGAGTTGCAGGTAAGCTGTATATGCATCTTAATAAGATATATTAGTTAGGAATTTTAACCTTAATGTTGAATTTATGCACATTTCCAGGCCAGAATTGAAGAGCTTGAGGAAGAGCTGGAGGCTGAGAGAGCTGCCCGTGCTAAAGTTGAGAAACAGAGAGCTGATCTGTCCAGAGAACTGGAGGACATCAGCGAGAGGTTGGAGGAGGCTGGTGGAGCCACTGTTGCCCAGATTGAGATGAACAAGAAACGTGAAGCTGAGTTCCAGAAACTGCGCAGAGACCTTGAAGAGTCCACTCTGCAACATGAGTCCACTGCGGCTACACTGAGGAAGAAACATGCAGACAGTGTGGCTGATCTGGGGGAGCAGATTGACAACCTCCAGAGAGTGAAGCAGAAGCTGGAGAAAGAGAAGAGTGAACTCAGACTGGAACTGGACGATGTGGTCTCCAACATGGAGCAGCTTGCCAAGGCAAAGGTGAGTGAGAGAATAGATGGTGAGAGTCTACAATGTATGTGTGTTGTCAGTCAAAGAAAGCAATCAACTACGATATAATTTATCCTCAAGACAAACCTGGAGAAAATGTGCAGAACTCTGGAAGACCAGATGAGTGAGTACAGAACCAAGGCTGAGGAAGGTCAGCGCACTATCAATGATTTCACCATGCAAAAAGCCAAGCTGCAAACTGAAAATGGTGAGAACACAAAATATTGTGTTATGTTACCAACTGTACCAAAACGATACTTAGGAAAAAGTCAAAATTTTTTAATATTGTATTTTAGGTGAACTTGCCAGACAGTTTGAGGAGAAAGACTCCCTGGTGACTCAGTTAACCAGAGGCAAACAATCCAACACTCAGCAAATTGAAGACCTCAAGAGACAGCTGGAAGAAGAAATCAAGGTTTTTATAATCTCATTCAATGTCTAAAATGTTTGCTAAAGACATAATCACTACTGTAATAAAGAACTGGCCACAAACATTTGTTTGTTATTGTTTGTCTTCAGGCTAAGAATGCCCTGGCCCATGCAGTTCAATCTGCTCGTCATGATGCTGATCTGCTGAGGGAGCAATATGAGGAGGAGCAGGAAGCCAAGGCTGAGCTACAGCGTAGTCTGTCCAAGGCAAACTCTGAAGTGGCTCAGTGGAGAACCAAGTATGAAACTGATGCCATCCAGAGGACTGAGGAGCTGGAGGAAGCCAAGTAAGACACAAATAACAATTAAAAGTTTTGTCTTTAGTAATTAGACACTTTTCTAAATAATCTGCTATAGTTTGAAACCTATTAAACACATTTAGATACAGTTTAATGAATAATGCTTCTGATGTTCACTATATTTTGTATTTTGATTATTACAGGAAAAAGCTGACTCAGCGTCTGCAAGATGCAGAAGAAGCTGTGGAAGCTGTCAATGCTAAATGCTCCTCTCTGGAGAAGACCAAGCACAGGCTGCAGAATGAGATTGAAGATCTCATGGTGGATGTGGAGAGATCCAATGCTGCTGCTGCTGCTCTGGACAAGAAGCAAAGAAACTTTGATAAAGTAAGGAGAAAAGTGTCATTAGCTGGAAAAATTAGCCATATATTTACAAAATAAAATACCAGCAAACTGTACTGCTCTCATTGACCATTTGGCATTGTTAATTTAACCAGGTCCTGGCTGAGTGGAAGCAGAAGTATGAGGAGTCCCAAACAGAACTGGAAAGTGCCCAAAAAGAAGCTAGATCTCTGAGCACTGAACTCTTTAAACTGAAAAACTCGTATGAGGAGTCATTGGACCACCTGGAGAGCATGAAGAGGGAGAACAAGAATCTCCAAGGTAAGAGTGGTTTCACAACTCCAAGCCATTACTTTAATTGCTTGTATTTGTGAGCTCAAATGTTATTTCTATTGCACAGAGGAAATTTCTGACCTCACTGAGCAACTTGGTGAGAGTGGGAAGAATATTCATGAGCTGGAGAAACTACGAAAACAACTGGAGCAGGAGAAACAAGAGATACAAACTGCTCTCGAAGAGGCTGAGGTAAAATTACAACCATTTTCCCCCAAAAAACGTATTCATTTGAAAACTATTTGATTTAAATCAAGCTGTTGTTTCCAGATTATTTTAAAGGAGGTCAACTCCCACCTCAAAACAAAGGGCTAAACAAAAACTTTAAATCTCAATTATAACAAACACCCATTTTACTCTTCATAGGGTTCCCTTGAACATGAGGAAGGCAAGATACTTAGAGCTCAGCTGGAGTTCAATCAGGTCAAAGCTGATATTGAACGTAAGCTGACGGAGAAAGATGAAGAGATGGAGCAGGCCAAGAGGAACCAGCAGAGAATGGTGGATACCCTGCAAAGCTCACTGGAATCAGAGACTCGCAGCAGGAATGAAGCTCTCAGACTGAAGAAGAAGATGGAGGGAGACCTCAATGAGATGGAGATTCAGCTCAGCCAGGCTAACAGACAGGCATCAGAAGCCCAGAAGCAACTCAAGGGTCTTCATGGACATCTCAAAGTATGATGAATCTTTAAATCAAGATTTTATAATGCTTTGGTAAAATCCAACCTCGTTCTTCAGTCTTTTTATTTGTAAAACTTGTACTTTACAGGATGCCCAACTGCAACTAGACGACGCTCTTCGTAGTAATGAAGATCTCAAAGAGAACTTTGCCATTGTGGAGAGACGCAACAATCTGCAGCAGGCTGAACTGGATGAGCTGAGATCCATGCTGGAACAAACTGAGAGAGGAAGGAAACTGGCTGAGCAGGAACTGCTGGATGTCAGTGAGAGAGTTCAGCTCCTACATTCTCAGGTATGACACATCTGTACTAATAATATGCAAATTAAAGCCTCTTAGTAAACAATATAATTGTTTATATAAAAGACAACATGAATTTCAATATTGTTCATGTTCAGAACACCAGCCTGCTGAATCAGAAGAAGAAGCTGGAGGGAGATAATACTCAGCTTCAGACTGAGGTTGAGGAGGCAGTGCAGGAGTGCAGGAATGCAGAGGAAAAAGCCAAGAAGGCCATCACTGATGCTGCCATGATGGCAGAAGAACTGAAGAAGGAGCAGGACACCAGTGCTCATCTGGAGCGCATGAAGAAGAACATGGAGCAGACCATCAAGGACCTGCAGCACCGTCTGGATGAGGCTGAGCAGATCGCCATGAAGGGAGGCAAGAAGCAGATCCAGAAACTGGAAGCCAGGGTAAGTTGCTGATGTTTTTAGGAACAAGTACAGTTTTCTGCTAAATGCTTTCATTTAACTTTACATTTTTATACTAAAATTGTTACACATCTGTTAGGTGAGAGAGCTGGAAAGTGAGGTGGAGATAGAACAGAGAAAGGCCAGTGACTCGGTCAAGGGGATTCGTAAATATGAGAGACGTATCAAGGAGCTCACCTACCAGGTAGGAAAAATGTTGCCTACTATTAATTTTGCCCCTGCTTGAATCATGTTATTTGTTGAAAATACATAAAGTGCGGTCTTACAGTATTTAAATTAATATTGCATTTACCAAAAAGTTTTTTTGCTTTGCTTAGACTGAGGAAGACCGAAAGAATCTGGCTCGCCTGCAGGATCTGGTGGACAAACTCCAGCTGAAGGTCAAATCCTACAAGAGAACTGCTGAGGTTGCGGTGAGTATTTCCCGCAATGGTGCCATCATATCATACGGCTTCTGTAATTGTATCTTTTTCACAAATGCTATTGTTTGTAATCTTTAGGAAGAACAATCCAATGCCAATCTGGGCAAGTTCCGTAAGATACAGCATGAGCTGGATGAGGCAGAGGAGAGAGCTGATATTGCTGAATCTCAGGTCAACAAGCTGAGAGCCAAGACTCGTGATACAGGATCCAATAAAGTAAGAGTAGGCACTTAAAACAAGTGATTTGTCACACACATACACAAAAACCCTCAGAAAGCCACACATAGTAACAGTTGAGTCGACTTTGGTCGATAGGTCAAGTCTAGATTGGCCCTTTTAGTGACTTTATATGTACATTATATTCAGTCATTTAGCAGGCGGCTTTGTCCAAAGCGACTTACAAATGAGGACTAAAGCAATCGAGTCATCATGAAGAGGCAAAACAACGCAAGAAGTGTTCAAAATACAAAGCTCTGGCATTGCTCAGAGTAGCATAAACCAGACAAGGAAGGATTAAAGGAAAAGGAAAGTTTTTTTCAAGAGGTTAAGTGCTCACGGATGAGATTTTTTGCCGTCTTGAAGGTTGTCAGGGATTCTGCATTCCTGATGAAGGCGGGGAACCATGAATGATAATGATCTGGAGAGTCATTTTGTGGCTCTCTCCACGAGCTGTCATTCATTGACCGATCACAGGCTTCTGTTAGGGATGTAGACTCGTAGGAGCGAGCTGATCCTCTAGTAGATCTGTAAGCAAGCGTCCAAGCCTTGAACTCCAGCAGCGAGTGGTAGCCAGTGCAGAGAGATGAAGAGAGCAGTGACGTGGGTTCCTTTTGGTCTCTTTGAAGACAAAATGAGCTGCAGCATTCTGAATTATTTGTAGAGGTTTAGTTGCACACAATAGTCCAACCAGAAGAGCATTGCAGTAATAAAGCCTAGTAATGACCAGGGAATGGGACGAGAAGTTGTGTTGCATGCTCATTTAGGAAAGGCCTGATGTTCCTGATGTTGTGCAGTGCAAACCTAGCAAGATCGCGCTGTCTTTGTCCAAGAACTTAACCCCGAGGAACCCCTGTGGTCAGTTGATGCGCTTTTGGATACCTCGCCTCTCCATGCGACCCTGAAGGACCTACCTGTGAGATAGGATTTAAACCAGTGGAGAGGAGTTCCTGTGATGCATATATGAGAGGGTGGACAGAAGGATCTGATGATTCAAGGTGTCAAAACAGACAGAGGAGAGAGTTGAATGTCTTGAAAAGTGTTTGTGTGTTAGAAGCACTGTTGATCCTGTTGTAGAAATATGAAGATTTTGCCGAATGAAAATCAACAGAAAAGGAAGAGAGCAGAGATTGATCTCCTGATTCAATACTATCACAATACTCTGAGTGCCGATACGCTATGTCGAAGTATTGCAATGCGATATTGCAACATATTTACATTTTTTTAACACTTGACCATCAGGGAAAGTTATATCTTACACTTATACAGAATGTACATAATGTATGAGATGAGTCCTATTTACAATAATCACATCTTTCTGACTTTTATTTCAGAAGCATCATACAATACTGCATTCTCTTAAATAAATGATTCAATAACAAATAATTTAAGTCACTTGTCACCACTTTGTGGCGAAACAATGTAATCAATAAATGCGTGATTTTAATCACCAAGTTTCAAAAAATCATAAGCAGATTTTGATCAATATCGATAGACTTCAGTTCAACTATTGCACAGAATATATATCACAAAAATAATGATACTGAGGTTGAAAAGTGAAGCTTTTTTGTGAAGCTTTTTCATGACTCTCCGGGTCAGCAGCAGCACCAACACAGCTGAATGTTGCCGATATGATTTTGTCAATTTAAAAGATAGACGAATTGAAATATCGCGTGGGTGCTTGAATCAAGATCAGTCTTTAAGTATGAATCATGCAGGTCTATTTTCTTATCCCTCTCTCAACAAATGAGTAGCGCGAGGGTTTTTCAGTACATTCTGTCTCGCGTCTCTTTTCCATCGCATCCACTTGGAAGTCACTCAACATAACTCATAAATAATGACACATTTCATCCTCTGTTTATCCCATTTTGAACTGGAACAGCTTACCTTTAACATTTTTTTTTCTTTTCTTCCTAACAGAAGGGGGCTGATGAAGAGTGAAATATTAGATGGATCTCTCTAAACATTGATTGCTGTGACAATCTCTTCTGTAGTTCTGTAGAATAAACCAAACATGAAAATGAATACCTCATCCTCTTTTTTTAACAATCTAGACATTGCAATATCCCAACATGATCCTGAACACAACAGAAAATCAGTTGCCTGGATTTACTCTATGTGCCACAGACTAGGCTGTGTCTAGTCTAAGTTCTAATTAAAACTTAAACTCAGAATGTTTCAAAATTGTCATTTAAAGTAAGGTCAACCAAAGATACCGGGTGTTTACCAGTTAACACATAATGCAATGTAAGCTGTAAACCACTGACAATTACAATGTATGTTTTGACATCTCATCCATAAAATTAAGGCATTATGATTTGAAGTACACATGGATCTATTATAATGCCTCCATCAAAGCCATTTAATTAGATTTATTCAGTTTTGGCAGAGCAGGAAAATGAAAAAAATACTATATAATAAAAGCAAACATAGACCATTAGATATCTATGGTGAATATGGTGGTTCACTACCACCATAAAATTCACTACCTATGCAACAATTTTGCAACAAGGTTCAATTTGTTAATGCATTATGTACCATGTACAACAATGATTTATGTAAATGTTTCTGCTATTTAAATACACACATTTTCATTAACTCATTAAAAGTTTGAAAAAAGTGTATAAACAGAATTTAACATTAGCCTGTAAAAACTTGAATTACTAAAATGTTGGAAGAGCAAAAATAGTTAGGTTGAACAAATATTCATGCTTGGGATTAGTTAAGAAGAAATATTAAAGCAACACTAAGGATGATTTTTGAACTTAAATTAATGTTTCCAAAATCATTTTAGTGGTTCATCAAGTCGTAACAGTGTGAAAGGCACTTATGCCTCCACTTTGCAGCCCTGATGTCTGCTATAACCACGCTATGCAAGTTTGCTGAACCGGATCACGCTTCTGTAGTTCTAATGAGATATTAGAAAACTACAAATTTGACTGGTTTAACGTCAAGCGTTACAAAACTCATTATTTCGTTTTTCTTAATTTCTGTTGTGGCAATACATCATGCTTTCATTAAATTATGCATCATTACTCTACCTTGTCAGCGGACATTGTCCATTCCAAAGCCGGTTAACGCTAACGCTGGATAAACAGCTAGGCGTGCGTGCAACGGTAGGCTAAATTATTTACGACAGAGGTAATGGACAATTACACTTTTCAACCAGTAGGGCGACCACAGAGGAAAAGTTCCATACTGCAAAAATATATTTGAAAAATATTAAATGAAGGGATGTTTTCAAATCCAAGAAACATTTAAGATGGCTCACATAGACTGAACTAATAAACACATATCTGGCCAATATTTTCTATAAGACAAAATATTAAGGCCAGCTATGCTTACAATATTTTAGGCAATATTTTGAACATATCTGTTGTTCGTGTTGTTAAAATGAACATTTATAAACATTTAATATAATATCATGATAACATTTATCAAATTTGAGGTTTCGTTTCTGCCTTATGTGAGCGGATGGATCCTACAACACTTTAATATATAAAACCTTCATTTTTTAAATCTTGAATTTGAGCCGTCTTATTCTTTGGTAATAAATATATAATAAAAGCGCATAGCTACATTTATAAAGAATGGAAGAAGCTGGATTATAGCTCATTTGATTTCGTGGAAGGATACAGCTCATTTGACTTTTTTTACAAGGCAGTGGCTGTGGTACTGCGGGAGACATTTAGTCAAGTTCATGCTGCAGGTAAGTGGCACTGATTAAATGATAATTTTTAGACGTAAAATAACGACATTATTCAATGTTTTTGTATTGTTACGTCCTGATTATTTGTAATGTATTTGTATTATTTGTGATTGGTATTTAGAAACGTTTTAAAAGGTAACCCTTTGGGATCTACGGTGTTTTTGGGGATCATTGAGATGTTTTGACATATCCTGACATTTGTGCTTTTTTCAGTTGCTTTTTTCAGTCACAGTACATCAACTAAACATAAAATAAAGAAAATTAAATTACTAAGGTGGATGAGGCTTCCCATAGTGGGGGTCTATCAACCTTTATGCAGAAAACAAAAAGCCCAACATTCAGACAGATCATCCGCAAAGGAATCAAATATCCTGCAGGTGATCATCACGGATCCGCAAAGGCGTAAGATTGCTCACAGCAGCTCACGCATATGACTGTAACATATGAATGGGAACAAACTAATTAGGCCAAGAGGTGGAGCTAACAATGCCAATGACTAGGAGGCATAAACAAAGTCTTTAAATAGACAGAAATCGGGTGTTGATAGTCTGTCACTCTAAATACATGGGGGGGGGTAGACGTACTCAACTCATCACTAAAAGGTGCGTTAAAGACTCATCACTTTTTTTGTATTCAGTTGTTAGTTAGTGAGTTTAGTGACATCTGTGGAGAAAAGACATTCTAGCCACCTTGCAAACCATCTAAAGCTATATGAGACTGTAACATGCCCTTTTGCACTGTAAATTCTAAACCAATGTATTCTCTCAACTTTTAAGATCAGACCCTTCCTATCAGAGCAACACAACTCCTTGTCCAAGCTCTTGCTCTCTCCAGACTGGATGATTGTTATACCAATTACAGTAACTGGGTTATAACTAGGTCCTAACCTTGAACCTACACCTCAACCTTACCTTAACTCATGTAGTTCACCAGTGTTTTGGGACAAAGTTGGAACACGTAATTGTAATTAACATGATAAGCCTTTTGATTGACTAATGTGTCGCTAATGTTACACAAACAATATTCCTGTTTGCCATCTGTCGTTTAAAACTCAGCATCCTAGAAACACTTTCAACAACTTCAAAAGGCATATAGTAAAATTGTTAAATTTAGCTATATTGCTAAATGTACAAATATTTTTCATATCAACAGAAAAATATACCGAGATGACACGTTCCCCGCTTCGCAGTTAATGATATGCTAAAGCCCGCTCCGCATGTTGACCTGATTGTTACAAGGTAGTTTGTTACGTAAGGAACACCAGCCATTTCAAACTGCGCTTTTGAGATTGTCTTTGATTTACTGCAGTTGAGGCAGAAAATACCCAGCAATGCTGTTGAATATGCACATGGTTTGTCTTAAAGCATATTAAAACACCAGATAGACACATAAACATTAAAAACTTTATTTTCATCACAGGGGCACTTTAAATGTTTTGGGTGAGAAACTACATTTTGCAGACATGTGATGGTTAATAGACAAACAGTTGTGGAAGTTGCACTTACAGTTTACAAAATGTGATGAATGTGGTTCTCACATATTATGACCATGAGTTTAATTCAATATTCATGAAATATGGTATTTACAATTTTTTTCCTGTCAATTACAACACTGCTCAACTAAAAGTAAAAAAAGAAAAAGCATTGCTTTGCATTACCTTCATCTGTGCTTTGGATATTTGTTGGATCTTCACCTGAAGGGAGCACAGTGTTAGTGTGTGGCTGAGAGAGAAAAAGAGGGAAAAAGAAACATTAGTAGAACAGAGGTCAAAAGTCATGCCAATTTGCCTAATCGAGGCACATAATGTGTAAAAAAAAATCGAACTCAGATAGATAGAGGTACATCATACAAAGAGTAATACCTGTATTCTCTGAGTCTCTGTCTCCATGATCCAGCTGGCTTGAACAAGGGCCAAAGAAGAAATGACAAGCAACTCAACTCAAAGGAGCATAAGCATCATGTGACGTCCATTGGACACTTGTCCAAATAAATCAAACAGAACCCATCAGTCACCATTAATAGCCTGCTCAATGGTCATGATGAACAATGGGTTATTGACCCTTTGGTGAGATGAGACGACAAAGGGCGTAAACAGCTGAGAATGAACCGCCTCCGTCTCAGGGAAGAGTGGATAGGAATGTTCCACCTCGTCATAGCAAGAAATGAACCTGGCAGCTAAAGGAAAAGAGTCAGGATGTGACGGTTCTCCATATCTCCTGATAATCCAGTGTAAAGAACTTAATTAGGCATTTATGCTAACTACTAAAATCAAGTAAGCAACATGCTACAAATAATTGCACTTTTTTAACCTTTCAAGACCTGTTAATAAGAAAACGGAAAACAGGCAGAATGAACTTATATATCCCTAAATTTAGGAATACAGATATTTATTGATTATTAGAATATATGATAGGATGCTGTATGATTTATAAACAAAGTTGCTAGCCACAGTTTAAGCAAGTTAAAAACATTTACTTTTAGCTGCATGACATAAAACCGAAATCGAGATATGGCTTAGTGCATTTATCAATTTGCATATTTAATTGTTTTTAACCATTATGTACCAGTGTTTGTAGTTGTGTTAGCGTTGTAAAAACCCTAGATATATATTATATATATTTGTTAAAAAAATATTTCTTAGTGAACTAATAAAATAAAAATATTTCTTCTTAGTTTTTATTAAGTAATTTTTTATATTTTGTAATAATTTTTATAGCCATATTGATATTTAATCACAAAATGTTACCTACACTCCTACAAACAAGCACATCAAACCTGATTTTTTAAAATCATATTTTAAATGACAATTTGTCAGACAAATCGCAATTGGATTTTTCCCAAAATTAGGCAGCCCTTTCTTTGTCATCTTGATCTGTCCGTTACAAAATAAAAAATAAAGGAGGGAGCTAATTAACACTTGATGAAGAAAGTGTGGCAACTTTAACACCTGTCACTTGTGTTATATTAAGTGCTTCATAAAGCTTAGCGCATAAATGTGAGAGGAGCCTCAGACAAAAAGCATTAAAATGGTAATAAACTTGACAATGGCCATTTTTCTTAGACATACAGGCAATGTGATTACTTTGAGCCAATTTGTGCATTAGCATTGTTTAACTGGAGGTAGCCATAGTTTTTGAAAGTTCAAGGTGGTTCAACAATATCTCAAGCATGGCAAAGAGGAGGGATTAGGTCATGTAATAGGTCATGTAACTTAAGTAGTAAGAGTTCATGCAAGTGATAGACATGTCCTACATACTATCTGATCTCTTCTATCACAGAGGCACTCAAAGGAATTTAACAGGTTATCTTTGTCCTCAAGGCTAAAGTAAAAGAAACAATGCCACAGTAAACAAGACAACTTGAAGGGTATGGCCCCTCGGTCAGCTCTCTGAGGGACAGCAACAGACTTCAAGCACTTCAACAGACTCATTCAGTGCTTCAAAGCATATTGGGGCCATACGTCAAGCTTTTAGCCAGGGCACATGATACAGCAGATGCACAATGATATTACAAAACCCATACTGGTCAGGGTACATTTTTATATAATTTTTATTTGTTTCAAATTGTACGAATATTTATATCACTTGGATACATGCAAAATAATATATTTTTAAGTTATAAAATGTTGCTAATTAAAATGTCCAATGCACTGAACTAATATCAAATTTAAGGGAAATTTAGCTTTTGAATAATCCAATGAGGAAAGAGGCTGGTAGACTGTATGCATGCCGCCATCTTATAAAACCATATGAATGGGGTGTGGATAGGCATGTG
Source organism: Hybognathus amarus (assembly GCA_030378365.1). NCBI lineage: Eukaryota > Metazoa > Chordata > Actinopteri > Cypriniformes > Leuciscidae > Hybognathus > Hybognathus amarus. The sequence continues at coordinate 94,998 of JAQIUQ010001895.1, read as the reverse complement.
AATTGCACTCGCCAATATCTTTGGCTGTTTTCCAAAAATATGAGACCCCTAATGTCAATCGCCATAGGGCCTTTTTTGGCAAAAACAAGTTTTATAAAAATAAGAAAAGGGATAAATCAAAATTACAAGTGATTATACATATAAATTTAAAACAAGATTATGCATAATATTCTAGATGCCTTATTTTTATAGATTTTTAAAAGCACATTAACTTCTTATCGATCCACCAGTTAACATTTACAACAAGCTGAGTACAACATTGGTATCTTCGCATCAGATCATATGAGCGGAGAGAATTTCAGCTCTTCGCTCACGGAACTGTTCACCCCTCCACTCCGCCGCTCAAAGCCACATCATTATAGCTCAGTGCCACTCAAAAAAAATGTACATGTACTTCACTTTTAGCTTAGACCACAGGCTTCCCTCCCAAAGAACTAAAGAGCAACAATAACATTTTCCAAATAGAAATGTTTTATTTCAAATTTCAAATTAGGCCTAGCCTATGTAAGAAGGAATATATATAAATTAAACAAATAGATTCACCTAATAATATGAATAAAATGATATAAACAAAAAATATTATACTACGGCTTGGAGCCAGAAGGGTGTAAGTGGCTTTTAACAAACTTTACAGGAGAGACAAAACTACATTTTGACCACGCTTCAATCATCTGTATTATTAACCTTAAACCACAAACATTGCAACCACAGGCATACTTACATGAAATGAGTATTTAAGTAAAAAATGTATGGCATATTAACTCAATGAAAATGTTCTTAAACATTTAAAAAAAAACAAAGTTAAATGTCAGTATACGACTTTTTTGCTTTATTCAGATACAGTTTGATCTCAGATAGGTGTTTTTAGCTCAGATAGCTCATTGAGACCATTATTTTGATATAAAGAACTCATATTCGCCCAAAATGCCACTTAGCCCCTCTGGCTCCAAGCCCTCGTACTATAACTATTAGGCCAACATTTTGATAACTGAAATTTTGCACAGCGCACATGATTAAAATTGTCTTATTTCAATTGTACAAAAAAACTGATGTAAAATTAAACAAATTAATGGGCCTAATTATATAAATAAAAATATACAGGCTATAGGCCTACTGTAGGCTAAATCAAATTTGTAAAAGTAGGCTAAATGAACTATTAGGCCGAAGTTCGTATAACTGAACTTTGGCGCAGAGTATATGTGGATTACAATTTAAATTGACTTGTGTTGTCTAACTCAGAGACTTAAAAGAGAGAAAACCCTCTTTGTGCTCGCAGACCCGCTTGGGATGTCGAACAACTATGCAAGCTTCTTTAGCCAGGTGGGGAAAAGACGTGGAGTCAGACTCGTGGTGTGAGCGGAGCGAAATTGGAGCGGGAAATAGGGCGACAGCTCCGTCTTTTTAAAAATGTTGCTCTGCGCTCTGTTCAAGATCCACTCACATGCTATGATTCACATTTTGTTGGACAAGGCAACAGTCGTGATATAATGTTGAGCTCTGCAGCATCATTTTTATAAAAAATATTCAACAAATAATTTTTTTTTTCAAAATTTCAAAAGTTTAATCAATGTGCCATTATTTAATGCTTTAGAATTACACTTACTCCAGCTTTGAAATTAATTTTTTAGCAGCAAAACTAGCAATGAAATAGAAGACAGGAAGTAGAGCAAGACCATTCTAGTGCACCCAGTGACAAAAGGAAGCTCCGATTACAAACTTTATTAGACAAAAGGTTGCCCCCATTTCTTCCATTCTTGCTCCTGAGTTTTAATAAACAAGGGTAAATAGACAGCTGAGAATGAGACTCTGTAAAGAATGAGGGGGCAAGAATAGATTGCCCAAGTGCTAAGACTAAGTAAGGTGCTTGTTGAGAGGGTGCAGAACAACTGAGGGACGAGAGGTCAAGGTAGGCCAGAAACCCCACAAAAGGTCTTGAGTGATGGCTCACACGGATCAGCAACAAATCAACACTATAGAGCTGTTAAGAAACAGATCTGGGGCTAAGACGATTATTCTGACCTGCTTGCCACAATCTATCTGTTAAGAAGGAATAATTATAAGCATTTACTTAGGAAATCTTTGTAAAGCTGGAAAATATTTTTGAAGAAAGAATGGGTTTGAAAATGGATGAACATGAATGAAGCTGTTGTTCATTTAAATGACTGCTAATGAACTTTTAAAACAGTAATAATGGATACAGCTTTTGGATATTAAGAAAGGTCAAAGCAACAAAAAAGAACAAGCAAGAGTTGCAGCTGTCTCTGCCTTAGCCGAGAACAAAAGGTCGCAAGTGCAGATATTCATTGTTCCCGTTACAGCTGTCTACTGACAATTTTCATCTTGTTCGTGAAGCATTGTTACCTTGTCTTGATCCTTGAGGACAAAGATAAACCTGTGAAATTCCCAGCCCATGCCTGTCTCTCTTTGAGAACAGAAAATGTAAAAAAAAACATCAGAGCATTACTGCTGGAACTTAACTGCTAATTAGGCTATTTTATTTAAAAAGTTTTGTGTATGGTTCAAAAAGATTATATGGAGTCTCTACCTCTATAATGCTTTACGTACATTAAAAAAAATGAGACGTGTTGTGAATTTGGCCTATGAAACTAACAATAAAATACGAAAGTGGAGGTGTACATTTCAGTATAAAACACTTTAGTAAAGATTTGCTATCTTTAAAAAAGAAGATATACATATGGGACAAAAATAGCATCGTTGTGATTTAGATCCTTTCTGGTCGCGTTGCACTACCATTTCCACATGCCAAACTACTGTGACTCACACAAAGAATTTTTCAGGCACCCAAAAAGCTACACACACACACACAAATGACCCAGACCAAATACAGATGGTCAACGTCACACTCATTGTGCCTCTATATAAAGAGATAAGTTACAGCACAATATTGCAAGCTCACATCATTGTTACATCTAAAGGTAAGAGCACACTCATGATGACTGAACAATAGAGTAAGATGACTTCTAAATAATGATGTTTCTTGTTTTATTGAAAGGACTTGGACTTTCTTGGGTTTGCATTTCATCTGGTAAGGCACGCTTTTATAAAGGTCAACACAATGTGTTTATAGTATAATTTGTGTTATATTATATGTATGTTTATGCAATATTTTATTTTTGAATGCAATACTTTTTGTTGAAAGACCGATAAATAATTAGAAATGTTTTATATTTATAAATAATAAAATCGTATTGTTTTATTTTTACATTAGATCTTCTAATTGTAAACAGGTTGTAAAAGTATAAGAATTTTGTCATCTATTTCTCAGTCTGATTGAAAGATGGTGGATGTGATGTCAGAGTTCGGGCCAGCCGCCCGTACTTACGAAAGTCAGACAAGGAGCGTCTGGAGGCCCAAACTCGCCCCTTTGACATGAAGAAAGAATGCTTTGTGCCCGACCCTGAGGTTGAGTTCGTCAAAGCCTCCATCACCAGTAGAGACGGTAGCAAAGTCACTGTTGACACTGAATTCGGGAAGGTAAGATCTAATCTCTGCAGTGTTGTGGATTATAGACAGAAGTGAGTGTCAAAACATTTTTGTGTGTTATCCACAGACAGTTATTGTGAAGGACGTTGACATTCACCCCCAGAACCCACCAAAGTTTGATAAAATTGAGGACATGGTGATGTTCACCTTCCTGCACGAGCCCGCTGTGCTGTTTAACCTCAAAGAGCGTTACGCAGCCTGGATGATCTACGTGAGTGGAGTCTTAAAACACTCACACGTTCTCTTTATCTTGCATGAGCAGATCTAAACCTTCTGTGAATCTCTTACAGACCTACTCTGGGCTCTTCTGTGTCACTGTGAACCCCTACAAGTTTTTGCCAGTGTACAACCAGGAAGTTGTCAATGCCTATAGAGGAAAGAAACGAAATGAGGCCCCTCCACACATCTTCTCCATCTCAGACAATGCCTACCAGTACATGTTGTCAGGTGATGATCTGACTTGAAATCTTTTCTTGATTTCTAATGTAATTTCAAATGCTAAGTTTCTTATGTTTTATTTTCTCACAGACAGAGAAAACCAGTCTGTCCTGATCACGTATGTAATACATATTATGACGTACCAAAATACAATATTTTCTATGTTGCATTTTATCAGCCATTTAATTAACCGTTTTTATCCCAAGTGGAGAATCCGGTGCTGGGAAGACTGTGAACACTAAAAAAGTAATCCAGTACTTTGCGAGCATTGCAGCAGCATCAACTGGCAAGAAGGATCCATCAATGGAGAAAAAGGTGCTTAATTCATTCAAAAATGGCTCATTATGGATGAATGAATATATATCCTCTATATAACAGCATACAAAAATTACTAAATTACTAAATTAATGGTCTTCCTTTCTTAAATATTGAAGTAAAAAATTGTCATAATTTGATACTCCCTCACTTACCATACTGCAATGCAATAACAAGAAAACAAAAAAACACTATATAGGGTCTGAATATATGCATGGCTATTAACTGAAAAGAAGGTACATCAAATGTTTTACACGCCTATTGTTAAAATATATTCTCAGGGTACTCTGGAGGATCAAATCATCCAGTGTAATCCTGCTCTGGAGGCTTTCGGTAACGCCAAGACCATCAGAAATGACAACTCCTCCAGATTTGTAAATTGTTTTTTACTTTGGTTTTGATATTCTATATTGGTTTTCATATGTTATGTTATATGAGCATGTTATGTATTGCTTTATTTACAGGGTAAATTTATCCGTATCCATTTTGGCGTCAGTGGAAAGTTAGCTTCTGCTGACATTGAGACTTGTAAGTACTGCCCAACATCATTCCAACAAATCACACATGGATGAAATGTCTAACTGTTCTGATATTCATCTATGTATCAAATCATTTAGATCTGCTGGAGAAGTCTCGTGTCACTTTTCAGCTCAAGGCTGAGAGAGACTACCACATCTTCTATCAGATTCTGTCCCAGAGAAGACCAGAACTGCTGGGTAAAATTACCCATCACATCTATTAACACAACCATCTCTAATTAGATTGAGTCTTTTCTGATCTATGTTCCCATTTCTCCTTAGAGATGCTGCTCATCACCAACAACCCCTATGACTATGCCTTCATCTCCCAAGGAGAAACACAAGTGGCATCTATTGATGATGGTGACGAGCTGCAGGCCACTGATGTGGGTGTTTGTTAAAAAATAGGCAGTTCACAATACAAGAACAACACATTTGACAACCCGTATGACTGCATTTCTGCTGTGGAACACCAGTTGATAATGTCCTGACTGGTTTCCATACAATAAAAGCATGATCAGGGTCTGTCAATGAGTATGAAAAAGCACCATCGAAGATCCACACACTTGTTTTTCTGAAGCCATGTGATGTAAGAAAAATAACCTTTGTTTTTCCAATTTGTCTTCCACGGAAGAAATTTAAGTCATACAGGTATAGAATTACTTGAAAGAGAATAATCGATTCTGTCAGCCAGTCTATTCTTTAAAAAGAAAGACATCTAATGTACTTGTCAGAAAGTAGAATATGAAACATTTGCCAAGATATTTTAAAGGCCCTGTACATTTGCTGTAGGAAGCGTTCGATGTGTTGGGCTTCACCCAGGAAGAGCAGAACAGCATCTACAAGCTGACTGGTTCCGTCATGCACTTTGGCAACATGAAGTTCAAGCAGAAGCAAAGAGAGGAACAGGCCGAGGCTGATGGGACTGAGGGTCAGTATAATTTGGAATCTCAGCTTCATGGAAAGGAAGTAAAAGACATGTTGTATAGAGTCATTGCTCTGTATTCTTTTTTAACATGCAGATGCTGACAAAATCTCATATCTGATGGGCCTAAATTCAGCTGACCTGATCAAGGGTTTGTGCCACCCAAGAGTCAAAGTAGGAAATGAGTGGGTCACCAAGGGACAGAGTGTCCAACAGGTAATGAATGAAAATAATAATGTAATGAATTTTTAGCATCATAGGTTCACTTTCCAAGACATACAAACAAAATATTTATTGTATCTGAAAAAATCACTCTCTAGTTTGCAATGTGTCAAATTCGGGCAAAATTCTATCTTTTCTTTATTAGGTGTACTACTCTATTGGTGCTCTGGCAAAGTCAGTGTACGAGAAGATGTTCCTCTGGATGGTTGTGAGAATCAACCAATCCCTGGCCACCAAACAGCCTCGCCAGTACTTCATTGGTGTGCTGGACATTGCTGGATTTGAGATCTTTGATGTAAGCTGAAATTATTATTCAAGAACAAATCCAACAAGTGGTGCCACCTGTTTGACCATAATGATTATACGTTATATTCCACCTGCAGTTCAACACCTTTGAGCAGCTGTGCATCAACTTCACTAATGAGAAGTTGCAGCAGTTCTTCAACCACCACATGTTTGTGCTGGAGCAAGAGGAATACAAGAAGGAGGGCATTGAGTGGGTGTTTATTGACTTTGGCATGGACTTGGCAGCATGTATTGAGCTTATTGAGAAGGTGGGTGAATACTATATTGATAATTCCACTGAGGGTAAAAATCATATTTTTCAGTCTTAACTAGTTAACTCTGTCACTGTCATTATAGCCCATGGGTATCATGTCCATCCTTGAAGAGGAATGCATGTTCCCCAAAGCCAGTGATGCAACATTTAAAGCTAAGCTTTATGACAACCATATGGGGAAAAATCCAAACTTCCAGAAGCCCAGGATAATCAAGGGTCGACCAGAGGCCCATTTTGGCCTCGTTCACTATGCTGGCACTGTGGACTACAACATTGCAAACTGGCTGGTGAAGAACAAGGACCCTCTCAATGAGACAGTTGTAGGGTTTTTCCAGAAGTCAACTCTTAAGCTGTTGCCTGTTCTGTTTGCTAATTTCGCAACTGATGACTCAGGTAAGCAAACACTGAAGTGTGACATGAAAATATAATAAGCACTTTTTTTTACCATTTAATAATCAATTATTTCATAGCTGCGGATTCTGGAGGAAAGGCTGCCAAAGGTGCTAAAAAGAAGGGTTCTTCCTTCCAGACTGTGTCAGCCCTTCATAGGGTATGAAATATTATAACACAGTTTTACAAGGTTTTATCACATATAAATCTAAATACTCTTTGGTCTACCAACAGGAAAACTTGAACAAGCTGATGACCAACTTGAGGTCAACTCACCCTCACTTTGTGCGCTGCCTCATCCCCAATGAGACCAAGACTCCTGGGGCGATGGAGAATCCTCTGGTCATGCACCAGCTGCGCTGTAACGGTGTGCTGGAGGGCATCAGGATCTGCAGAAAAGGATTCCCCAACAGGATCCTGTATGGAGATTTCAAACAACGGTTAGTATGAAGGCAAGCAAGGCAAGGCAAGTTTATTTTTATAGGACATCTCATACAGAATTTGTAATTCAAAATACTTTACATTGAAAAGAAAAATGAAATAATCAAAATATATTATGCCTGAAACACTACATTTGGTAGCCTGGTTAAAATCAGATCAGATGACCCGATTCATTTTTACTTTCTGTGGTTTACAGACACTATTGCATTTATAACTTAATATGGGTTGAAGTTATTGCAAGTTATTGCAAGTTTCAACTCTCTGTTTGCACAATTAAGACACATCCATATAAAACGAGAGTTAATGTGCTTTGTATTTTGTGTACAATACCGCATCCTAAATCCTGCCGCTATCCCTGAGGGACAGTTCATTGATAACAAGAAGGGTGCAGAAAAACTTCTGGGCTCTCTGGACATTGATCACGAACAGTACAAGTTAGGACATACTAAGGTATTTTTATATTAACATTACATTTTTCCAAAACCACTTTTCCACAGTCACCATTTTTGACCCAAAAATCTTTATTCTATTCAGGTGTTCTTTAAGGCTGGTCTTTTGGGTGGTCTTGAAGAGATGCGAGATGACCGTCTTGCACTTATTATAACTGGAATTCAGTCCATGTCTCGTGGTTTTCTATCAAGAGTTGAGTTCCAGAAAATTGTGGAAAGAAGGTTAGATTTTAGCTCTTCAATCTTTAACATTCTACAAGTTACATTTAAAATAAAAGACTGAACATTCTTATTTAATATCTACAGAGACTCTCTGTTGGTGATCCAGTGGAATGTACGTGCTTTCATGGGTGTCAAGAATTGGCCCTGGATGAAGCTCTACTTTAAGATCAAGCCTCTGCTGAAAACTGCAGAGTCTGAGAAAGAAATGGCCAACATGAAGGAGGAATTCACCAAGTTGAAGGAGGCTTTTGCCAAATCTGAAGCCCGCAGAAAGGAGCTTGAGGAAAAAATGGTTTCTCTTATCCAAGAAAAGAATGACCTGCAGCTTTTAGCACAGTCTGTAAGTTCACATGGGACTACAACTCTACACTTTTCACATTTCAAACAAGTAAGAAAACAAAACAAGTTATATTTTATTCCTGTTGATAGGAGCAAGATAATCTTACAGATGCTGAAGAGAGATGTGAGGGTCTGATCAAGAGCAAGATCCAGCTTGAGGCCAAAGTCAAAGAAATGACTGAGAGACTGGAGGATGAAGATGAAATGAACGCTGAGCTGACTGCAAAGAAACGAAAGCTGGAGGATGAATGCTCTGAGCTCAAGAAGGACATTGATGATCTTGAGCTCACTCTTGCCAAAGTGGAGAAAGAGAAACATGCCACTGAGAACAAGGTCAGTTTTCAGCACTGAACCTGTTAGTGATGTTAGAATTGTACCTTAACAGTCTGTTGATACAATAACACATTTCTACAGGTTAAAAACCTAACAGAAGAGATGGCAGCTTTGGATGAAATCATCGCTAAGCTGACCAAGGAGAAGAAAGCTCTTCAGGAGGCCCATCAGCAAACGCTGGATGACCTCCAGAGTGAGGAAGACAAAGTCAACACACTCACCAAAGCCAAAACCAAACTAGAGCAACAAGTGGATGATGTAAGAGCCAGAAAACACAACACTAGAATTTAATTATTTAATTAATTGCATAATTATTTTTATATTCTTTGGATGAAATTTAGCTTGAAGGTTCTCTGGAACAAGAAAAGAAAATCCGCATGGATCTTGAGAGAGCTAAAAGAAAGCTTGAGGGGGACTTGAAGTTGACTCAAGAGAGTGTGATGGATTTGGAAAATGATAAGCAGCAGATGGAAGAGCGGCTAAAGAAGTAATACATTTTATATATTAAAAAAATACAATTTTAATATTAAAAGATAATTGGTGACACTTACAACAAGGTTTGATTTGACTTTAGTTAACTACATAATTTAACAAACTAATAATACTTCTAAAAATAAAAAAAACTAAGCATTTAATAATTTTAATATTGTTAATAATGTAAATTTTATTAAATGGGCCTGAGCTAATAAACTAAGAATAAAACATTTATTTTTTATTAATTATTGCTCACAAAGTTTAATAAATACGAATAATAATATTTATACTAATAAATACAAATGTAATGTTCATTGTTGGTTAATGGTGCTCAATTCATTATCTCACATTAACTAATGGAATCCTATTTTGAAAAATGTTACCGGATATTTTAATTCAATTATGCATGTAATCATTCATGTGACATCCTGTTTACTTGGCAGAAAAGACTTTGAAATAAACCAGCTCAATAGCAAGATTGAAGATGGACAAGCTTTTAGAGTCCCAACTCCAGAAAAAACTGAAAGAGTTGCAGGTAAGCTTTATATATGTCTTAGTAAGATAGGATAGTTAGGAATTTTAACCTTAATTTTGATTTTATGCACATCTCCAGGCCCGAATTGAAGAGCTTGAGGAAGAGCTGGAGGCTGAGAGAGCTGCCCGTGCTAAAGTTGAGAAACAGAGAGCTGATCTGTCCAGAGAACTGGAGGACATCAGCGAGAGGTTGGAGGAGGCTGGTGGAGCCACTGCTGCCCAGATTGAGATGAACAAGAAACGTGAAGCTGAGTTCCAGAAACTGCGCAGAGACCTTGAAGAGTCCACTCTGCAACATGAGTCCACTGCAGCTACACTGAGGAAGAAACATGCAGACAGTGTGGCTGATCTGGGGGAGCAGATTGACAACCTCCAGAGAGTGAAGCAGAAGCTGGAGAAAGAGAAGAGTGAACTCAGACTGGAACTGGACGATGTGGTCTCTAACATGGAGCAGCTTGCAAAGGCAAAGGTGAGAAAGAGAAATTTTGTTGAGTCAATAATGTATGTGTTTACAGTCAAAGAAAGCAAACAACTATGATACAATTTATCCTCAAGACAAATCTGGAGAAAATGTGCAGAACTCTGGAAGACCAGATGAGTGAGTACAGAACCAAGGCTGAGGAAGGTCAGCGCACTATCAATGATTTCACCATGCAAAAAGCCAAGCTGCAAACTGAAAATGGTAAGAACACAAAATATTGATACGTTACCAACCATAATGATAATTGGGTAAAAAAAGTCAATATTTTTTAATATTGTATTTTAGGCGAACTTGCTAGACAGCTTGAGGAGAAAGACTCCCTGGTGACTCAGTTAACCAGAGGCAAACAATCCAACACTCAACAAATTGAAGACCTCAAGAGACAACTAGAAGAAGAAATCAAGGTTTTCAAATCCCCTTCAATATCTAAAATGTTTCCTAAAGACATAAAAATTCACTACTGTAATAAAGAACTGGCAGCAAATATTTGTTTGTTATTGTTTTTCTTTAGGCTAAGAATGCCCTGGCCCATGCAGTTCAGTCTGCTCGTCATGATGCTGATCTGCTGAGGGAGCAATATGAGGAAGAGCAAGAAGCCAAGGCTGAGCTACAGCGTAGTCTGTCCAAGGCAAACTCTGAAGTGGCTCAGTGGAGAACCAAGTATGAAACTGATGCCATCCAGAGGACTGAGGAGCTGGAGGAAGCCAAGTAAGACACATTTAAAAGTTTTGTCTTTATTGATTAGGAACTTTAGAAAAAAACATTCTGTCATAAGTTTGTGGCCTATAAAACACATTTAAATTAATGATGCTTCTGATGTTCACTATATTTTGTAATTTGATTATTACAGGAAAAAGCTGACTCAGCGTCTGCAAGATGCAGAAGAAGCTGTGGAAGCTGTCAATGCTAAATGCTCCTCTCTGGAGAAGACCAAGCACAGGCTGCAGAATGAGATTGAAGATCTCATGGTGGATGTGGAGAGATCCAATGCTGCTGCTGCCGCTCTGGACAAGAAGCAAAGAAACTTTGATAAAGTAAGGAGAGAAAATGTCATTAGCTGGAAAAAAAGCCATATATTTATAAAATAGCTCTCATTGACCATTTGGCATTGTTAAATTTAACCAGGTCCTGGCTGAGTGGAAGCAGAAGTATGAGGAGTCCCAAACTGAACTGGAAAGTGCCCAAAAAGAAGCTAGATCTCTGAGCACTGAACTCTTTAAACTGAAAAACTCGTATGAGGAGTCATTGGACCACCTGGAGAGCATGAAGAGGGAGAACAAGAATCTCCAAGGTAAGAGTGGTTTTTCAATTTCAAACCGTTACTTTAATTGCTTGTATTTGTGAGCTCACATGTTATTTCTATTGCACAGAGGAAATTTCTGACCTCACTGAGCAACTTGGTGAGAGCGGGAAGAATATTCATGAGCTGGAGAAACTACGAAAACAACTGGAGCAGGAGAAACAAGAGATACAAACTGCTCTCGAAGAGGCTGAGGTAAAATAACAACCATTTTCCCCAAAAAACTTATTCATTTGCAAACTATTGGATTTAATTCAAGCTGTTGTTTAAAGCAATTGATCATTCCAGATTATTTTAAGAGAGGTAACCTTCCACCCCAAAACTCAGGGCTAACCAAAAAAGTTAAATTTCAATTGTAACAAACACCCATTTTACTCTTCATAGGGTTCCCTTGAACATGAGGAAGGCAAGATACTTAGAGCTCAGCTGGAGTTCAATCAGGTCAAAGCTGATATTGAACGTAAGCTAACAGAGAAAGATGAAGAGATGGAGCAGACCAAGAGGAACCAGCAGAGAGTGGTGGATACCCTGCAAAGCTCACTGGAATCAGAGACTCGCAGCAGGAATGAAGCTCTCAGACTGAAGAAGAAGATGGAGGGAGACCTCAATGAGATGGAGATTCAGCTCAGCCAGGCTAACAGACAGGCATCAGAAGCCCAGAAGCAACTCAAGGGTCTCCATGGACATCTCAAAGTATGACAAATCTTCAAATCAAGATTTTATGATGCTTTGGTCAAATCCAACATCGTTCTTCAGTGTTTTTATTTGTAAAATTTGTACTTTACAGGATGCCCAACTGCAACTAGATGACGCTCTTCGTGGTAAAGACGATCTCAAAGAGAACTTTGCCATTGTGGAGAGACGCAACAATCTGCAGCAGGCTGAACTGGATGAGCTGAGATCCATGCTGGAACAAACTGAGAGAGGAAGGAAACTGGCTGAGCAGGAACTGCTGGATGTCAGTGAGAGAGTTCAGCTCCTACATGCCCAGGTATGACATATCTGTACTAATACTATGCAAAATAAAGCCTCCAAGTATACAATGTAATCAGAAGACAATGTCAATATTGTCCATGTTCAGAACACCAGCCTGCTGAATCAGAAGAAGAAGCTGGAGGGAGATAATACTCAGCTTCAGACTGAGGTTGAGGAGGCAGTGCAGGAGTGCAGGAATGCCGAGGAAAAAGCCAAGAAGGCCATCACTGATGCTGCCATGATGGCAGAAGAGCTGAAGAAGGAGCAGGACACCAGTGCTCATCTGGAGCGCATGAAGAAGAACATGGAGCAGACCATCAAGGACCTGCAGCACCGTCTGGATGAGGCTGAGCAGATCGCCATGAAGGGAGGCAAGAAGCAGGTCCAGAAACTGGAAGTCAGGGTAAGTATTTAGAAACAAGTATTCAGTTGTTTCTGTAGAATTGCTTATTCTAAAATTTTTAATTTGTGTACTAAATTTGTTACACATCTGTTAGGTGAGAGAGCTGGAAAGTGAGGTGGAGATAGAACAGAGAAAGGCCAGTGACTCCATCAAGGGGATTCGTAAATATGAGAGACGCATCAAGGAGCTCACCTACCAGGTAGGAAAAATGTTGCCTAATAACAATTTTGCCCCTGCTTGATTTAATCATGTTAATTGTTCACAATACATAAAGTGCGGTCTTACAGTATTTCAATGTATATTTCATATACACTTAATACATTTTTTGCTTTGCATAGACTGAAGAAGACCGAAAGAATCTGGCTCGTCTGCAGGATCTGGTGGACAAACTCCAGCTGAAGGTCAAGTCCTACAAGAGATCTGCTGAGGTTGCGGTGAGTATCTTCCCCACTGGTGCCATCATATGATACGACTTTTGTAGTAATGGCATCTTTTTCACAAATGCTATTGTATGTAATCTTTAGGAAGAACAATCCAATGCTAATCTGGGCAAGTTCCGTAAGATACAGCATGAGCTGGATGAGGCAGAGGAGAGAGCTGATATTGCTGAATCTCAGGTCAACAAGCTGAGAGCCAAGACTCGTGATACAGGATCCAATAAAGTAAGAGTAGGCACTTAAAACAAGTGATTTTGGTCACACACACAAATAACCTCAAGTAAATAGTAACAGTAGATCAGCACTTTTTAGTGACTTTAGGATATGAATAACAAGTAGTTTCAACTACACTTAATGAAATGCATTTTGATATTTAAGTGTGTATTCAAAAATAAAATACCATCAAAATTGATTCGCGGTGTAGTTTAGTTTTGAACAGGATCATCTTACATTTAATTTTTTTTCCTTTTCCTTTTCTTCCTAACAGAAGGGGGCTGATGAAGAGTGAAAATAATGGATGGGTCTCTCCAAACATTGATTGCTGTGACAATCTCTTCTGTAGTTCTGTAGAATAAACCAGACATGAAAATGAATACATCATCCTCTTTTGCCTTTTTTAAAAAACAATGTAGACATTGCAATATCCCAACATGATCCTGAACACAACAGTAAGTCAGTTGACTGAATGTATGTGCCACAGGCTAGTCTAGTGTAAGATCTAATTCAAACTAATATTCTTAAATTGTCATTTTAAGTAGGCTCAACCTTACCAAGAAATAAGGTGTTTATACTCTGTACGGAATGTATGGAATATTTTTTCTCCCCCCCCAATTTTGTCACTAACGAAACACAATAATAAATAATTTGATGAGAAGGCTTATATTAACCTAGATCTATATAATTCTAATATATTTTTTGCTATTTTATTAAAAAGTTTTCAAAGGTAAAATCAACAACAATTTCAATTTTAACAATATGTCAAGTGTAATCTTTCTTTGTAAAAAAGCATAAAGTTTAGCATACTGTTTCAAATCTGGAGTGAGAACTTTGATAAAATAAATTAGGGATTGAAACAATGTGAATAGCCAGTCGTTAGTAATTATAATGAAAACAAAAGAAAAGCATTATTAGAGCCATAACCAGGTTGGAAAGGTGTGAATGTATGCAGAGGAGACTGAAACTGAATGGGGCTTGTTTTCTCCAAAAAACAACAGAGACAATAGACTGAATGGATGCTTAGAAGATGACAATAAAAAACTGTTTGCATTTTAGAGTCTTATCAAAATAAAGTCATAGAAATGATCTTGAAAAACATTATACAAAGTTTTGGACTTATCTTCAGATTTTAAATATAACATCAGACATGTGGCTTTAGCTGCAGTGCATTTCTAGATTGATACAATGCCAACTTAAATTTTATTTTCTTAAAGATATTTCATAAAAATACATTTCTAATAACTTTACAAAACTTTGAAGATAGTTATTACTATATTTTAAATTATAACTAATATATTTTAAATTTACAATAAACTGCCAAGTGTCAGCTTTCAAATGAGATTATACAGTACTTGTACTTTTAGTGCAAAGGGTTCATGAACTGTATTCTGTTTTAGTTTGAGTATGCCATTTATGGGGATTTTTCAAATGTTGGGGGTGGTAGCTAACAGGTTAATCACTTAAGGAAAAAAATATGAACAAACCATTTGTAAATTATCAGTATATACTTTATAGGTGTATTTTGAAATTGTAAGCTGGTCTATGTTCAAAAGCATAAACATGCAAGTATGCAGGCAGTGCCGGCCCTACCCCTTCAAAAGAAATATAAGAGGTTGCATAGAGCCCCCATAGCCACCAGGGGGCCCTATACCAGATGTTCAGACAGTATTACGTGGTAATAATAAGTTTGATATAGTTTCTTGTGCCAGTCATGTGAGTTGTTTAAAAACGAAGAGGAGGTGGCACTTTCAGTCTAGGGGAGAAAAGGAAAATAAGCGGGAAAAGTGAGCAAGATACGGGTAAGTGATACATTTTTAAAAGATATTGTTAAAATGGCGGTTTGCTGCATCATTTTTAAATTCGGCATTCACAAGCATGTTGTAAAAGACTTGTATAGCCTACATATTCACCTAATTTGTAACAGGTAAGAAAGATCTACAAATGATAGTTAACACATTTACAAATGATGAATAGTTAGTTTAGATCAGTGCATGCAGAAAGCTTATGATTTATTCACCCATTTACACATAATCTATAACATGTGTTGAACACTGTAGTTTGTACTGCAATGTTAAGTGCTGACTAGGGAGGGTAGAGACAGCTGTCTTCCCTGACACACATGAAATCTTTAACCCCTGTGCACCTGCATGTGAGCTTCAGTGGAAGGTAAAACAGGTTCACATTATCGCTAGATCCCACACACTACAACCTGAACACAAGTCTGTGCTGATGAGTGAAAGGATTTAACATAACCAACTAGAATCCTTTGACTAGAAGTCATGCTTTTGAACACAGACCAGCTTACAACTGCACAAATCACAAATATATCAATAAATTCTATTCTAATTATTTACTAATGGTTTGTTTATTGAGATAATAATACTAAAACAATTTGGTAACATTTTATTATAAGTAGCCTATACAGTAAATTTTAGTCTCTACATGGTTAATATATTTATGGGCTATGTACATAGTGAGCTCTCCATTCATTGTCACTATGATTAACACCATTATTATTGTTTATTTAGCTCGTAGTAAAGGAGTTGTTAATTGGTAATTAAGAATAAATAGTTCTCACTTTGGAATAGGCCATGAAAAAGTGAAAATGCCATTAATTAACCGTAGTTAACATTAGTGGCATTCATTGTGCCATTAAAATGTTTACAAAATACATAAAAAAACACACGCACACACACTGGCATATGTGGTACATTATATGCATAACACACACACATTGGCATACATGGTATACAAACATACATTATATATATATATATATATTATATATATATATATATATATATATATATATTTTTGTATACCATGTATGCCAATGTGTGTGTATGTGTGTTATGTATTTGTAAACAAAGTATGAATAAAATATAAACTAATAGTTTGCAAATTATTTGTAAGTACTTAATTACTGAATACAAGTTTTTATACATTTATGCCAAATTGTTTTAGTATCATTATCTTAATAAAAATGGTTAATCATAAACAAATGATTAGTTCAAAATTAAGCATACACTAATGATCTGTTTGATTATTTCATGACTTACAATTCAATACAATTTAGGACAGCTTACAACATTTGTAAATTGTTGTACATATTAATTGTCACATATTAATAATTTATAAATGTATAGTCGTGTTTTGTAAATGATTAGTTCATCAACTAATAGTGACTTCATCTGGATAATATCCGAATACATCAGTGTAAAATTAATTCAGTTCAGATACTATAATGATAAAGATTTTGATTGTACTTTAAAAACATACTTTACATATTCAATAACTTTTCCTTTATTACGGCAATATTTTTCACATTACAGAAAGCAACTAGGAATTTAAACATTTAAAGACTAAATTTCTTAATGCAAACATTCTTTTTTTTAGTGTGATGTATGATCCAGTCATTTAACGATCATAACCAATGACAATGTAAATTAAATTACAGATATTTAGTAATGATTAATTTATGCAATTTTACTACTTCAATGGTTCTCACATAATATAAACATGTGGTTGTTTTTAGTTGATTAAACAGTTTCATTCAGTATTTATGAAATGTGAAACTTAAAACATTTTCCCTGTCTATTACAACACTGAGCAACTAAACAACAAAAAGAAAAAGCATTGCTTAGCATTACCTTCATCTGTGCTTCAGATATGTGTTGGATCTTCTCCAGCAGGGAGCACAGGGTTTATGTGTGGCTGAGTGGGGGCAGAAAAACCAGGGTCAAGAGAGTGAGGAAAAAAGAAACATTTGTAGAGCAAAGGTCAAAAGTCAAGCCAATTTTCCTAATTGTGGAGAACAATGAAATTCATATATCATGAAATAGATAGATCATGGAAATATTAATACCTGTTTTCTCTGATTCTCTGTCTCCATGATCCAGCTGGCTCGAACAAGGGATAAGGGACAAATGACAAGCAACTCAATCAAAGGAGTAAAAGCATCACGTGACGTGCATTGGACACTTGTCCAAGTAAATCAAACAGACCCCCTTAGTCTCCATTAATAGCCTGCTCAATGGTCATGAAGTACAATGGGTCAAGTTATTGACCCTTTGGTGAGCTGAGACGACAAAGGGCGTAAACAGCTGAGAATGAACCGCCTCCGTCTCAGGGAAGAGTGGATAGGAATGTTCCACCTCGTCATAGCAAGAGATGAACCTGGCAGCTAAAGGAAAAGAGTCAGGATGTGACGGTTCTCCAGATCTCCTGATAATCCAGTGCGAAGGATTTAATTAGGCCCTCATACTAAACAATAAAGTCATGTAAGCAACATGCCCTAAATAATTTCACTTTTTTTTAAACTCAAAATCTTGAAAAATCATCTGCTTGACCCAACACTGAGATGCTAACCAGAAATAATCACTGACCCCCCCTCTACCCCCAAAAGTCCCAGTGATGAATGGGTCCAACTGGCTTTATGATGTTAAGACCTTCAAGACTTGTTAATAAGAAAAACAAACAGTTGGGATAACCTTATACATCCCTAAATATTGGTATACATATATTTATTGATTATTAGGATATATAATTGTATGTTAACTGATTTATGCGCAAAGTGTTTGCCATATTTTTAATACACACAAGTTGGAAACAGCAGTTTATGCAGGTAAAGAACATTTACTTTTAGCTGCATGACAAAATCAAAATTAAGATTAGTGCAATTATGAAATCACAAATGCTGTGATTTAATTGTTCTCACACACAAGCAGCTGATTATCCACCAGTGTTTATATTTGTGTGTGTGTAATTATACAGTTGTAATACAAAAAAAAAGAATATTATTTGTATAATTATACTTTGTAAATTCTCTATTTTTATTTCAAAGAGAACTGTTCCATTTATTGTTTAGTTTTATTCACAATTTTTTTAAATTTTATTTAGTTATAATCATTATTACTACTTTATAGCCATAATGATATATAATAAAAAAGTATCCCCTACAAACAAGCACAGCAAACCTTTTTTATCATATTTTGAATCACAATTTAATCAGAAAAATCACAATTGGATTTTTTTCCCAAAATCGTGCCACCTTATTTAATCGTATTTATTTCCCCTTTACTTTAGTTTCACTTATTAATGGTTAAATCTTTGCATTATGTCTGCCACGTTTATATAATTTATAATAGGTAGGTTTGCAAGTCAGGAAACCTTGTGGATAAAAAAAAAGGTTTAAAACAATACTATGCTGTGACCTTCAAAGCCTAGCGTGACAATTGGGTCAAGTGAACACTATAGAAGGGTGCTATGAATGTGATATTTTAGGATCCTGACAACTGACTAAAACAACAGGAGAGTATACAATTCATAAGTATGCATGTTCTAACATCCTTAGATACTGATGATGTTGAAAGGATCACATGTTGATCTTAATCCTTACATTAAATGATCCCAAGGTTCCTAATAAAAGATGCAGTACTTCACACCACAACATTTGCGGCACTGAGAACAGCTGCTGCAGTCCTCACACGGCAGAGGCCCACGTATACAGCTGTCCTCAGCAGTGACTGTAAAGAAGCTGAGAAAAATGCTGTATGGTTATCTTTGTCCTCAAGGATAGAGGAAAAACAATGGGATGTCAACAAGAAGAGCAAGAGGTTGAGGTCCAACCATACAGACCGTGACAATCGAGCAGTTCTCGACGACCTTACAGAAGACCATCTGTTGACTGTCTATCACAGTCTATAGACAGACCTGAGATATTTGTCACATCTTCTTATATGCCTCCAGCTAATGTGACTGTCTAAAGCAATGACGTATTAAAACATCTACAATGTGTGCAAAAGTTAAACCTGATATCTCACAAAAAGTGTGCAGACTATACTTTGACAAAAGGGTGATTTGCCTTGAGCTAACAGAGGTACTTTAATAAAATGGAATTGATTAACGTCTTATATAAGAGAATAAAGTTCCTAAGTAGTAACTGACCAAACTTTAAAATCTGTGTCAATGCATTAAGCTTTAATATGAATTGGATGCATTGCATGTCAGCTCTTTGCAAAGTTTGTCTTTCAGAGAAAAAAAAAAAAAACAATGGTGAGGCTGAGCAAGACAATACGAATTCTCATAACATACCATGACAGAGTCACGTTTCTCAGAAGTCAATGAGGAAGGGATCTAAAATAAACAACTGTTGTTCTTGATGACCTGAGACAACGTCGTAAAAGGAGTTCCAGATTAGGATGGTGTTGAAGAATCTTTTAGCCAACATGGGTGTTCTTTTGTCCTTCCTCCCAGAAGCCTATTGTTACATCACACCATATATGTCAACTGCCGTAGCACACCCTGTGCCATCCAATCATTTGAAAGTTTATTTAGCGGGACAAGGGTGGGGCATCCATGACAAACCACCATTTTGGGATCAGTGACTCCCTTTAAAAAGGTACCATCAACTCTGGATTGACACAACACACAGGACATCCCAAGGTAAGAACCAGAGAACAAGCAAACAAAAAGACCAAGGAAGATCTCCTAGACCTCACAAACACTTCTTCCAAAGCTGAAACTCTAAGATAATTCCATTACAAGTTTAGGTGTATGGATTTTTTCTGATCAGTAATGAGCAAAATCACATCAGTGATCTCAAACGCTAATGACTCTTATTTTGTCCTCAGCTTAACACCAGCTCTGCAGTTTTAGGGTACAGAGTTTGGACAAACACAAGGTGAGAAGTTTTGCATCTACCTGAAAAATGTCTACAGTACTGAAATGTTATCATTTCTGTAACTGGGATGCCAATTGCACGTCACACTTGTGTTAATGCAGTTTTTGTCAAAGAAGCACATTATAATTATTAGGCTTTATACTTCTAGAATTCAAAATGGGTGACGCCGTAATGGCAGAGTTTGGGTCGGCTGCTTCGTTCTTACGAAAGTCAGACAAGGAGCGTCTGGAGGCCCAAACTCGCCCCTTCGACATGAAGAAGGAATGCTTTGTGCCCGACCCTGAGGTCGAGTACGTCAAGGCCTCCATCGTCAGTAGAGACGGTGACAAAGTCACTGTTGACACGGAATTTGGAAAGGTAAGGTTGCCTTGGTTATCAGTTAGCTTTTCTAAGGCCAACAAAACTTAAATTTATTGTAAGAATAATACAATTTATATAAAAGTAGTAACATGGTTCAGAGGTTCAAAGGTTCAGGATATTATCAATCATATAAAGCTATTAAAAGCATTAATTCAATTTCTCTCTTCAACAGACAGTTACTGTGAAGGACGTCGATGTTCACCCCCAAAATCCGCCAAAGTACGATAAAATTGAGGACATGGCGATGTTCACCTTCCTGCACGAGCCCGCTGTGCTGTTTAACCTCAAAGAGCGTTACGCAGCCTGGATGATCTACGTGAGTGATGAACACTGAGTAATAATGAATTGATTGCCAGTAAATATATGTATAAGTGTACTGAACCTATCACTCTGTGACATTACAGACCTATTCAGGGCTGTTCTGTGTCACTGTCAACCCATACAAATGGCTGCCAGTGTACGATTCCTTTGTGGTCAAAGCCTACAGAGGCAAGAAAAGGACTGAAGCTCCTCCTCACATCTTCTCCATTTCTGACAATGCATACCAGTACATGCTGTCAGGTCAGAACTGTATTTCACATCTAATCAGCTAAACAAAATTAAATAAATGTATTATTATATAAAACCCTTTTCTTTGTGAATTTCATCCAACAGACAGAGAGAACCAGTCTGTCCTGATCACGTAAGTCATTTCAGCCTAATATCTGTAGGATTAAATTGGCTTGACTTGTTTAAATAATTGGAAATGTCTATCCTTTAAATCCACAGTGGAGAATCCGGTGCTGGAAAGACTGTGAACACCAAGAGAGTAATCCAGTATTTTGCCAGCATTGCTGCTGTCTCTGGGAAAAAGGATGCAGCTTCGGAGAAGAAGGTGAATATAGCCACAAAACTACCTGTTATGAAATATCTGTAACTACCTGAACAAAAATATGAATATAAAATAATTTCAAATTCATTTTTGTACAAAAATGTTCACAAGACAAAGATATATTGCAGGTAGCCTGCATGTATTGTTTACTTGAGCATTCTGTGATAATATTTTTGTTTATAGGGTACCCTGGAGGATCAAATCATCCAGGCCAATCCTGCCCTAGAGGCCTTTGGCAATGCCAAGACCATCAGGAATGACAATTCCTCCAGATTCGTAAGTACCCCCTTTATAATGAATGTTTTGTGTCCAAATAGTGTATACTGAATACCATTTATCATTACGTGATTTTATTCTTCTAACCAAACAGGGTAAATTCATCCGAATTCACTTTGGTGTGAGTGGAAAATTGTCTTCCGCCGATATTGAGACTTGTGAGTATGCTTCATTTAATTCAGACTATGATTGGATAACTATATATATATATATATATATATATATATACATGTAACACAGCAATAATTTTGTAAATGTTTCATAATTAAGATCTGCTGGAGAAGTCTCGTGTCACTTATCAGCTCAAGGCTGAGAGAGACTACCACATCTTCTATCAGATTCTGTCTCAGAAGAAACCAGAACTGCTGGGCAAGTTTTGATGTGAAATTAGATGTAAATATTTCAATGCATACCAAACGTGTCTGTCTACATACTGTATCTAACTGTGATGCCCACTCATTACAGAGATGCTGCTCATTACAAACAACCCGTACGACTACAGTTATATATCCCAAGGAGAAACACAAGTGGCCTCTATTGATGATGCTGAAGAGCTGCTTGCCACTGATGTAAGTGACTTATTCCTATACAGCAAACAAAATATACCGAAATTAGAACCGCTGAAAAGTACCAAAAAATGTATAAGAAAAAGTAGAGGGATTTTATTGCTTTGTCTTGCTATTTTTAAACAACAGGAAGCCTTCGATGTTCTGGGCTTCACTCCAGATGAAAAGGCTGGCATCTACAAGCTGACTGGTGCCGTCATGCACTACGGCAACATGAAGTTCAAGCAGAAGCAAAGAGAGGAACAGGCCGAGGCTGATGGGACTGAAGGCAAGTGATATTAATTATTACCACACTGCCACTGGTGAATTTTTGATAAGTACTTCTAAATTTAAAACAAACTTTCTTTCTTCACAAGATGCTGACAAAGTTGCATATCTGATGGGCCTGAACTCTGCTGATCTCCTCAAGGGTTTGTGCCACCCAAGAGTCAAAGTAGGAAATGAGTGGGTCACCAAGGGACAGAGTGTCCAGCAGGTGAAGAAACTTCATTTCACGAATTGTTTTTAGCTTTGCAATCATGTTACAGAATAAAAAAAAACAGTATGAATCACTTTTGTACATTTACTCTTTTCAGGTGTACTACTCTATTGGTGCTCTGGCAAAGTCAGTGTACGAGAAGATGTTCCTCTGGATGGTTGTGAGAATCAACCAATCTCTGGACACCAAACAGCCTCGCCAGTACTTCATTGGTGTGCTGGACATTGCTGGATTTGAGATCTTTGATGTAAGCTGAAATTATTATTCAAGAACAAATCCAACAAGTGGTGCCACCTGTGTGACCATAATGATTATACGTTATATTCCACCTGCAGTTCAACACCTTTGAGCAGCTGTGCATCAACTTCACTAATGAGAAGTTACAGCAGTTCTTCAACCACCACATGTTTGTGCTGGAGCAAGAGGAATACAAGAAGGAGGGCATTGAGTGGGAGTTTATTGACTTTGGCATGGACTTGGCAGCATGCATTGAGCTTATTGAGAAGGTAAGTTTATGTGCAGAAATATTATAAAACTTATTGCTGCATTTTAGTGTGTTCTCTGTGTTTTTTGTGTTCCTTTTTTCATATTATTTATACTATATTTTGCTATCTGCAGCCCATGGGTATCATGTCCATCCTTGAAGAGGAGTGCATGTTCCCCAAAGCCAGTGATGCAACATTTAAAGCTAAGCTTTATGACAACCACTTGGGGAAAAATCCTGCTTTCCAAAAGCCCAGGATTGCCAAGGGTAAACCAGAGGCCCATTTTGCCCTCGGTCACTATGCTGGCACTGTGGACTACAACATTACAAACTGGCTGGTGAAGAACAAGGACCCGCTCAATGAGACTGTGGTCGGACTTTTCCAGAAGTCTACCGTGAAGTTGTTGGCTGTTCTGTTTGCTGGATATGCAGGGGCTGAATCAAGTGTGTACTGATCTTCAGTATTTATTATTCAGTATATATATATACATATACACACTGTATTTTGTTTTGGATGTAAACTATGGTTTATCAGAATGATATAAGCTAAAACATTTTCTTTTACATTTTCAATTGATTTTAGCCTCAGACTCCAAGGGAGGTAAAGGTGGTAAAAAGAAGGGTTC
Organism: Hybognathus amarus; assembly: GCA_030378365.1. Classification (NCBI taxonomy): domain Eukaryota; kingdom Metazoa; phylum Chordata; class Actinopteri; order Cypriniformes; family Leuciscidae; genus Hybognathus; species Hybognathus amarus. The sequence continues at coordinate 71,180 of JAQIUQ010001895.1, read as the reverse complement.
TTCTTTCCAAACTGTGTCAGCCCTCCATAGGGTATGGAATATTACAACAAATTAAAAAAAAAATTATGTGTTCACTACAAAAATATACAAAATTGCTTACCTTACAACGTTATGTTTTTTTTTTTGATCACAGGAGAACTTGAACAAGCTGATGACCAACTTAAGGTCAACTCACCCTCACTTTGTGCGCTGTCTCATCCCCAATGAGACCAAGACTCCTGGAGTGATGGAGAATCCTCTGGTCATGCACCAGCTGCGCTGTAACGGTGTGCTGGAGGGCATCAGGATCTGCAGAAAGGGATTCCCCAACAGGGTCCAGTATGGAGATTTCAAACAACGGTTAGTATGAAACCAAATGGCTTTCATGTCTTATTGTAAATCATTGCAAGTTGCATCATTTCAACTCTGTTTGCAAATTTTATAATTTGCTAAAACAAAAAAATACAACAAATAATAGTTAATGTGTGTCTTTTTATAGATATCGCATCCTAAATCCTGCTGCTATCCCTGAGGGACAGTTCATTGACAACAAGAAGGGTGCAGAAAAACTTCTGGGCTCTCTGGACATCGATCACACCCAGTACAAGTTAGGACATACTAAGGTATTATTATATTAACATTAACTTTTTAACCATTAATCAAAACCACGTTTCCATTGTCATCCTGTTTGATGCAAAATCTTTATTCTATTCAGGTGTTCTTTAAGGCTGGTCTTCTGGGAACTCTTGAAGAGATGCGAGATGACCGTCTTGCACTTATTATAACTGGAATTCAGGCCAGGGCTCGTGGTTTTCTATCAAGAATTGAGTTCCAGAAAATTGTGGAAAGAAGGTTAGATTCTAGCTCCTCAATCTTTAACATATTCTCCAAGTTACATTTATAAAACATTCTTATTTAATATCCACAGAGATTCTCTGTTGGTGATCCAGTGGAACGTACGTGCCTTCATGGGTGTCAAGAATTGGCCCTGGATGAAGCTCTACTTTAAGATCAAACCACTGCTGAAAACTGCAGAGACTGAGAAAGAAATGGCCAACATGAAGGAGGAATTCACCAAGTTGAAGGAGGCTTTTGCCAAATCTGAAGCCCGCAGAAAGGAGCTTGAGGAAAAGATGGTTTCTCTTATCCAAGAAAAGAATGACCTGCAGCTTTCAGTGCAGTCTGTAAGTCCATATGAAATAAAATTACTTTTCATTATATTTACAAGTCAAACAAATATGAATTATTCATAAATTATTTTTTTATCACTTTGATAGGAGCAAGATAATCTTGTAGATGCTGAGGAGAGATGTGAGGGTCTGATCAAGAGCAAGATCCAGCTTGAGGCCAAAGTCAAGGAGCTGACTGAGAGACTGGAGGATGAAGAGGAGATGAATGCAGAGTTGGTTGCAAAGAAACGAAAGCTGGAGGATGAATGCTCTGAGCTCAAGAAGGACATTGATGATCTTGAGCTCACTCTTGCCAAAGTGGAGAAAGAGAAACATGCCACTGAGAACAAGGTTGGCTGAAATGCCTCTTATAGCTTTTTCAGCATTGTACATATATGATGTGTTTGGAGTGTTTATTGATCCAATGGCCTTTTTGCTTAGGTTAAAAACCTGACTGAGGAAATGACAGCACTGGATGAAATCATCGCTAAGCTGACCAAGGAGAAGAAAGCTCTTCAGGAGGCCCATCAGCAAACGCTGGATGACCTTCAGAGTGAGGAAGACAAAGTCAACACACTCACCAAAGCCAAAGCCAAGCTGGAGCAACAAGTGGATGATGTGAGTAAAATAAAATCTCACTAGAAATATATTGCCAAAAATGATACGTTTAGCAAAATAATGTAAATTCATTCTATTTTATATAAAAAGCTTGAGGGATCCTTGGAGCAAGAAAAGAAACTGCGCATGGACCTTGAGAGGGCGAAAAGAAAGCTAGAGGGTGATTTAAAATTGACCCAAGAGAGCATTATGGACTTGGAAAATGATAAACAGCAAATGGAGGAGAAGCTGAAGAAGTAAGAACATGTCAAACATTTTATTCTAATAAAACAAAAACAGTATGAAATGAAATCTAATCAAAATTTCTAATATCACCTTAAAGGAAGGACTTTGAAATTGGCCAGCTCAACAGCAAAATTGAGGATGAACAAGCTCTTGGTGCCCAGCTCCAGAAGAAACTAAAGGAGCTGCAGGTATGTTTTAACCAAAGTTAAATCATGTCAAATAATAATTTAAATTTAGTACGATTTCATATTAGGCCTGCGGCAATTGGCTGTGTTACCGGTGTTACATGGTTTTCAGCTGCATATCGGCATTTAGATTTTTTGTAATATCAAAATAATTTAGTTCAGTTAGAGAACAGACTACCATTAAAAACTTAATTTCCTCACCATCACATCCTTAATTCATATCAAGATTTCAATTTCTAAGGCTCGTATTGAAGAGCTTGAGGAAGAGCTGGAGGCTGAGAGAGCCGCCCGTGCTAAAGTTGAGAAACAGAGAGCTGATCTGTCCAGAGAACTGGAGGAGATCAGTGAGAGGTTGGAGGAGGCTGGTGGAGCCACTGCTGCCCAGATTGAGATGAACAAGAAACGTGAAGCTGAGTTCCAGAAACTGCGCAGAGACCTTGAAGAGGCCACTCTGCATCATGAGTCCACTGCAGCTACACTGAGGAAGAAACATGCAGACAGTGTGGCTGATCTGGGGGAGCAGATTGACAACCTCCAGAGAGTGAAGCAGAAGCTGGAGAAAGAGAAGAGTGAACTGAAGTTAGAGCTTGATGATGTGGTCTCCAACATGGAACAAGTTGTCAAGTCAAAGGTTTGTGGCCAAACAGAAATGTACGTCACTAAGACGGATTATGTGAACCTATAATTTAAAATACTTATTCAATCTATTTTTACATTAGAGCAACCTGGAGAAAATGTGCAGAACTCTGGAAGACCAGATGAGTGAGTACAGAACCAAGGCTGAGGAAGGTCAGCGCACTATCAATGATTTCACCATGCACAAAGCCAAGCTGCAAACTGAGAATGGTAAGGTCACAAAATAAAGCAATTTTTACTGAATAAGTTTTGGCTTTGAAATGAAAATGTGTCATAACTTCAACAAACACATTTTTCCTGGCATATCAGGTGAACTCGCCAGACAGCTTGAGGAGAAAGACTCCCTGGTGTCTCAGTTAACCAGAGGCAAGCAGTCCAACACTCAGCAAATTGAAGACCTCAAGAGACAGCTTGAAGAAGAAGTCAAGGTTTGATTTGTGATCCATTATGTTTTTTCTAGAAAGTTAAATCTTTTTGTTACACAATAGGTCAACAGAAATCACGTCTAAGCAACTGACTATTTTTTTCTTTCAGGCTAAGAATGCCCTGGCCCATGCAGTTCAGTCTGCTCGTCATGATTCTGATCTGCTGAGGGAGCAATATGAGGAGGAGCAGGAAGCCAAGGCTGAGCTACAGCGTAGTCTGTCCAAGGCAAACACTGAAGTGGCTCAGTGGAGAACCAAGTATGAAACTGATGCCATCCAGAGGACAGAGGAGCTGGAGGATGCTAAGTAAGAAGCACACAATATACTAATTTGTTTTCAGATGTTTGTTCACAAATTCCTCTTTGTGTTTTATTATTTCTAATCCGTCATTAAAATCTCCCTTCTGACACAATTAGAAAGAAATTGGCCCAACGTCTGCAAGATGCAGAAGAAGCTGTGGAAGCTGTCAATGCTAAATGCTCCTCTCTGGAGAAGACCAAGCACAGGCTGCAGAATGAGATTGAAGATCTCATGGTGGATGTGGAGAGATCCAATGCTGCTGCTGCTGCTCTGGACAAGAAGCAAAGAAACTTTGACAAGGTAATGCACAGATTTAATATTTGAATGTGCACTTTTTTTTTGGTAATTTTTATCAGTAATTAATTAATCAACTTATTAATGCCTTATCAGGTTTTGGCTGAGTGGAAGCAGAAGTTTGAGGAGTCTCAGACTGAACTAGAAAGTGCCCAGAAGGAGTCTAGATCTCAGAGCACTGAACTCTTCAAATTGAAGAACTCATATGAAGAAGTCCTGGATCATCTTGAAACCATGAAGAGAGAGAACAAGAACCTTCAAGGTAACTATATTTTAGTTACCTGCAGAGTTAAAAGATGTTACATTCAGCATATTTTCCCTTAACAGTAATTTTTCTGTTCAAAAGAGGAAATTTCTGATCTCACTGAGCAACTTGGAGAGACAGGAAAAAGCATCCATGAGTTGGAAAAAATTAGGAAGCAGCTGGAGCAGGAAAAATCAGAAATCCAGACAGCCTTGGAGGAAGCTGAGGTAACCCCAAATAAGCATTTACGTTTTGTTCACATAAGAGTGATTTTTGACAAAGACTTTGACAATTTCTTCCACATTAAAAGGGTTCTCTTGAACATGAGGAAGGAAAGATTTTGAGAGCTCAGCTAGAGTTTAATCAAGTAAAAGCTGATATTGAACGTAAGCTGACGGAGAAAGATGAAGAGATGGAGCAGGCCAAGAGGAACCAGCAGAGAGTGGTGGATACCCTGCAAAGCTCACTGGAATCAGAGACTCGCAGCAGGAATGAAGCTCTCAGACTGAAGAAGAAGATGGAGGGAGACCTCAATGAGATGGAGATTCAGCTCAGCCAGGCTAACAGACAGGCATCAGAAGCCCAGAAGCAACTCAAGGGTCTCCATGGACATCTCAAAGTATGACAAATCTTCAAATCAATGTTTTATGATGCTTTGGTGAAATCCAACATAGTGATTCAGTGTTTTCACTTGTAAAACTTGTACTTTACAGGATGCCCAACTGCAACTAGATGACGCTCTTCGTGGTAATGATGATTTTAAAGAGAACATCGCCATTGTGGAGAGACGCAACAATCTGCTGCAGGCTGAACTGGATGAGCTGAGATCCCTGGTGGAACAAACTGAGAGAGGAAGGAAACTGGCTGAGCAGGAACTGCTGGATGTCAGTGAGAGAGTTCAGCTTCTGCATTCTCAGGTATGACACATCTGCATTAGACAAATAAAACTTTTAAACCCATTCTTAATATCAATATCAACTAGAGACTACATGAATGTCAATATTGTCCATGTTCAGAACACCAGCCTGCTGAATCAGAAGAAGAAGCTGGAGGGAGATGTTACTCAGCTTCAGACTGAGGTTGAGGAGGCAGTGCAGGAGTGCAGGAATGCAGAGGAAAAAGCCAAGAAGGCCATCACTGATGCTGCCATGATGGCAGAGGAGCTGAAGAAGGAGCAGGACACCAGTGCTCATCTGGAGCGCATGAAGAAGAACATGGAGCAGACCATCAAGGACCTGCAGCACCGTCTGGATGAGGCTGAGCAGATCGCCATGAAGGGAGGCAAGAAGCAGGTCCAGAAACTGGAGGCCAGGGTAAGTTTTTTAGTTATTAATGCATTTTCTAGTCATACATTTTGTAAAGACAATTATTCATGAACATTTGTGTTCAGAGTTTGGTCAATTTATAATCATTTTCTGTTTCGGTAGGTGAGGGATTTGGAAAATGAGGTGGAGCTTGAACAGAGAAAGGCGAGCGAGTCTGTGAAAGGAGTCCGTAAATATGAGAGACGCATCAAGGAGCTCACCTACCAGGTCACTGTCTTTGACATACAAATAAATGTACTTTTATTCATACCATAATACATACCAGATAACAGTGAAGTCACTTTGTATCTTGTTTGCAGACTGAGGAAGACCGAAAGAATCTGGCTCGCCTGCAGGATCTGGTGGACAAACTCCAGCTGAAGGTCAAGTCCTACAAGAGATCTGCTGAGGAAGCTGTAAGTAAATGATGTCACTCAAATACTGAAGTATTGCTTTTTCTGTATTATTTCTAACAGTGTATTTTGTCATTGTGTTTGTAGGAGGAGCAGGCCAATGCTAATCTGGGCAAGTTCCGTAAGATACAGCATGAGCTGGATGAGGCAGAGGAGAGGGCTGATATTGCTGAATCTCAGGTCAACAAACTTAGAGCCAAAAGTCGTGATTCAGGTTCCAAGGTAAAATATTTTTATCCAATTAAATATCAGAATTTAGTACAACATAGATTGCAATGACGCTTACATTTTTTTTCTCTCTTTTATTACAGAAAGGACACGATGAAGAGTAATCCTCCACTATAATTCTGCGTGCTGTGACGCCATGTTCATGTACTGGTTCTGATGTAGCATTAAAAACCGCAGTTATGAATTCTTGTGTCTGTGGCTTTCCTTCTCATTTCTGTTCCATCATTTAGTCTCATCATGTAAATGCAGGGCAAAAGGGGCTTTAAAGGTGTGGTGTAAAAAAGTTATAAATACTGAGGTACTAAGAATAAGCTCTACACAATTTTGGGTTTCATATATTTGATGAACGAAGCGAGCTAATTTCCCTATGGAAACTGATTTATGGTTCACAAAAAAGTGTATCCATAGCAGATCATTTTCAGCGATAATTTTAGCCATAATTTCTACGGTGCACAGAAATTGGCTTGGAACAGAACTTGTCATAATGCTACATTCCACAACGATTGCAGGTCTTGTAATGATGACCAATCTGTTTTGGGAAAACATGTGCTTCAGAGTTGTGAATCAGACAGACAAATTATAATAAAGAAGTATGACAGTCATTTATTAATGTTAAAGGAGCCATCTGTCAAAAAAAATCAAATCATACTCCATATTCCATACCAGATGGGGGCACTATACCTCCAGAAAGTGAGTATATATATATATATATATATATATATATATATATATATATATATATATATATATATATATATATATTTGTGTTACACTTTTAAGTTAGTAATTAGTGTTAAAAATGCGCAAAATGAGCCGGTGTGTTAAATGTTGCGTGTTGCAGAGAGTTTATCATGGGCCATTCTGGCTACTTTTTAGTCCCAGTCCACCCATGACGTATCTGCTTCATCTAAAACTTCAAAAACAGAGAATTATTTGTGATTATTTGTGAAGACTCTTGCTGAGGAGGGCATGAAATTGCTCTAGTATTTCTTTCTTTTTGCTGTATCGAAAACATACCGACCGTGAGCCACTGTGTCCTTGAACCGAACCTTGAATTTTGTGAATCCAAATCCAATCCAAATAACTATATATGAAACCCACGTTAGATACAAATAACTATATGAAACCCATCTCCACAGAAAATTTCATTAAGATATCTTGAATATTGAGAAAGTTATGAGCATTTTTGTGAAAAAACAACTTGTTTTCGGTCACACTAAATTCTATTGTTTTCACCTTAGACATGAGACAAAAATAGGTGCTGATTACTGAACTATAAAATGTTGTAACTTTCTTCATACTTGACATATTTACTTTTTTGTTTTTATTTTGTAAAGGGGGTACCCAGGTCTTTCCACACATGCTATCCATTTGTCTATTTGTTGAGTTTTAATTTTTTGTCCACATACCTACTAGATGTTAAATTTTGTCCAACATTTTTTTATCGTTTGTAGCTTACCTTTTTCTTACCTTTGAAAATCGTGATGTGTCCTAAATGAGCTCAGGAGACACGTTCCCTCATTTACTTGGACATTTGTGGATTTTCCTCAAGAGAAAATAGCCTGTGATAAATACATTTGTTTAACAAATATTTTGTAGACAGTATATTCTCAGGTTAGGCCTAAACGTGCAACGTTAACGTCATACTAAAGTCAAATCACGGGTCAGTTCAAGTAAAATCCACGTCTTTATGGCGATCAAATCACCATGAGTACGTTATGTCACCTCATCAATAGCACTGTTAGCTAACGTTAATGTTACATTATACAACGTAATTAAGCACTTTATTGACCGCTTAATTTAGTTCTAAGCAATGAGACATGGTGTAAATACATACCGTGGCCACGTCTGACATTTTGTCTGTAGTGCTAAGTTAGCTGCTATCATCTCCTGAATAAAAAAAACGAGCAGTTCAAATTTAAAAATGTACAAATATGAACATCTACATTCGATTTAATTGAATATCAACACAAGCTATGTACTTTAAGAATTATAAATGTATTTTATCGTCAAAAATCCTCTGAAATCTGAGGAGAAATTTCAGTGACTGTCGTTTTCCCGCTCTCGCATGACGCAACCACGCAGGACTGCCTGACGTCACATGATCTCATGAAGGACAATTATTTCAGTATTATTAATTTTTATAGCATAAATGAATTATCTTAAATACGAGTTTACTAGTTAAAATAAAACTAGACAAAAAATTTGAATAAAAATAGGCAATAATAAACCTAAGGTCCTCCCCGATTCCACTCATTCCAACCATGATTCCACAAGGCACTGAACGTAAAACGACTTCAGAAGTGGGAAGTAGAACATTTCCGATAGCAAGAATAGCTTGCGGACTGATTACTGAATAATAGTGAACAAAGTTAGGAATAATTTTAGAGTTATAGCATGAATCAAATGAAAAGTCTTCTCTTTATTTAATTTCCACAGCACACAAAACATTGGATGACATATGTCTGTAGCATATTACAAAATGTCTTTACTAAGATGATTAAATCCATTCCAGTTCAGTCCATCCATGTGTTACAACTTACATACATATATATATATATATATATATATATATATATATATATATATATATACATATACATATACATATATACATATATACATATAATGTGTGTACATTACAGAACATTTGAATCTTGATGGATCTGTGGATGTGTATAGAAGGCATACAATATTAATGATGAGGAAGACCCTGCAATTCACCAATCCTGATGAATCCTATCCTCTGCTATATTTTCAGATATGATTTTGACATAGGCTTCAACTTCTCCTGCAATATCATCGTAGGCATCGCAGGGTGGCTTCAGAATAGAGATGCCGTCTTGCACTAACAGTTTGGCTTCACGGAGGCTCCCTCGTTCACACAGAAGATTACTGATGTTCTCACTGCTCTTCACCAGGTCTCCCAGTTTAAACGACAGAATAGGCAAATTACTCTCTTCGGTTGGAGGCTTTACATTCTCTAACTCACTGTTTGCCAGCTGAATAGCGACTAGGGGAAGAAAAATATTTCCAAAGACTCCCATATTGTCCGCATGAAAGTCCCTGATCACTGCAGCCTTGTCTTTCACTGACACCCCAGTGAAGGCAATCTTATCGTAAAGATCAGGTCGAATAATCTTACGGATAAGCGTTTCCTCCCTTTTAGAAACTTGAAGAATCATGCACATTGCATCTCTTACTATGGCACAGTTGTCTATAATACTTTTACTTTCATCCGCTTCGACAGCGGAGAAGCTTTTTTCAAAGTGAGTATTGATTATGTTCACCAGTCTGTTGGTGATTGTGAAGTATCTGTGTATGTAGTGGTGGAGGCTCTGAGTAGATCTGATCAGTGGTTCATTCTCATCCGTAGAGAAAAAAGACTGAATCCTGGTGGCGGTGTCTGTTGATCAAGATGAAAGAACAACACATCAACAGTTTGTATAAATAATGTTATTAACTACCTCTTTAATAAAACATTTTTATGTAATTAATCATTTAAGGTTAATTGACAATTTACTTTTTTGTTAGAGCAAGACTGTATTACACCACTCCTTTCATTTTAACTGATTACGCAGTGTATTACTTTAGTTTTATAAACTAACTATCCCCCCAACTGACTGAAAATAGTAAACATTCCAAAAAATATAAATAAATAATTCAGAACAAATAATACACTTCAACACAGTTTATACTTGCCAGAAATCCTTTCTAAACATCTTGTTCCAAGATTTGTAGGGATGAGATTACTCCACATTTTCCTTTATATTAGGGTCTTGAAATAAGAAAGAATTGTATAAGAAAACTGGGATTACACAAACACTGATTCAAGTGACAGACACTTGTGCATGTTAACATATTATAGTGTGTGAGTGTGTGAGTGTGTGTGTGTGTGTGTGTGTGTGTGTGTGTGTGTGTGTGTGTGTGTGTGTGTGTGTGTGTGTGTGTGTGTGTGTGTGTGTGTGTGTGTGTGTGTGTGTGTGTGTGTGTGTGTGTGTGTGTGTGAAGCATCTAAAAAAATAAGTAATACAGCATAAATAGTCCATCTTTTAACCTGTACACTTGCCAGTAAAGGTTTCTAAACTTAGCGTATGGCTGGGTGATTTTTTTTTCCTAAAAAAATCTGCGATTTATTAAAAACTCGATTTATCGATACAATTAGATTTTTTTTAAATCAAGTAGAATTTCTATAACTCTGTGTGTTGAATTGATTATCACTCTTTTGTGTGTTAAACACAATCTACTAAATACTTCATTATAAAGAAAAACAACAAATCCAAAAAATATATATATATGAATATATATATGATGATCATAATCTATGACAAAAAAAAGTATAAAATCTGAACATTTAGTGGGGAACAAATAAGAGACAACAACACTAAATCTGGTCAAACTTAACACATTGCTCTTTGCATTGTACATTAATGAAAAACAAGATAACAAAAAATCAAAAGGATCAATTATAGCCTAGTCTACTATAAAATTGAGACAAGTTTAAAATGTATAGCACAGCTGTTTAATGAGGCAGCAACATATGATAGGACAGAACAAGAAAGGCTATTGATAATCTTTCATTGCGCAAAAGTATTATGATATGAAAGGCTTCAATACATCGCGGCACAAAGCTGTGCACAGTGTATAATATACAGTATCTATCTATGCAATCGTTTATTGAGCCTTTTCTATTAACAGTTTTAAATTTCAGTGCGCGTGAAGAACAATGATAGTGCTCTGACTCTGTGCAGACACCCGGTAGAAAGTAACACTAACATGACAGTAATAAAGTTCAGCAAGATAAAGTTGTTTTATGTGAAAACATTTATCTACAGATCAAGTATAGCCTAATAATAGTAACATTAAATCATCTTAGAGAGAGTTTCGTCGTGTTGACTGTCGTAACCAAACCGCAGAAACCCTGAAGGAAGATTTGACGAATGCAAAATGTATAAGCTATACTAAAGAAAAAGAGAAAAAAAAATCTAAAAAATTGATTTTTTTTAAAATATGAATCGATTTGAACTAACAACACGATTTTAAAATCAAATCGTTTTTTTCCAGCCCTAAAGAGGAAATCTATGTGGTTCTGAGTCATCATTAGGCCTATCACATATTAATTGTTTTAAGAGCATTACAATAAACCAGAGTCAATAAATATGTGCAGTCTCACTTAAATAATTCAGGCATATATGCAAAATAAACACACTCGAATAAACAGAAAACGCATCAAATAACTAAGTAAGGTTCAGCAGGTAGGTGGATTAACTTACATCTTCTCAGGAAGACACAAGCAGGTAAACACAGGAACGGCTCCTCAGTGAAGTGTTGAAATAAATGCGCAGAACCAGAAGAATCCAGACTGCTGCCCACGGTACTTTCCTAGCCTGGAAAAAACAAGGGTGTAATCCGTCTGACTATGCCGGAAACTGAAGCTTCCTTTGGGAACAGCCATTGTAGCTGATTATCTGCTGTTAGCATTCCATTGACTTCCGTTCATTTTGGCGTCACTTTAAAGGGCAACTCCACCCATTTGCATTAAGCTTTCCATTGTTAGAAACCCAGTTATACTATTGAATGGTCATGCAACACTTTATCATTTTCCCCTGAGACGAGAGAAATCTGCTATTTACCTTTTTCACTTCCTCCAACAATGACGCAAAAATCGTCATTTTACGTCATTGTTGGCGGAAGTGTAAGAGAGGCGATTTCAGTAAAAAACTACAAGCCCGAGTCCCCACCCTTTCAAACCCGCCAATAGGGGGTTGGACCTATTGCGCTAACAGACCTATCACAGATCAGTGCCAATGCGTTTGATTTCACTGGCAGAAACGTTTTGAAAATGTGGACGAAACTACTGAATACGCTGACGGATGGAGATGGGTATAAACGGAGGATGGAGCCAGCGGCAAATGGGTGGGTTAGCAGCAAGTGGGTGGAGCTTTAGCCGCAAGTGGGCTGTACAAACTTCTAGAGGATTTTGATTGGTTTATTTTAATATCACCTGTGTTGTAGTAGCTCCACAGTTGGTGGCGGTAATGTGTAAATTGTGTTGCGATTGCGATCCATCAGAAAACAAAGAAGAAAACCGCGTTCACAATGTCAGCCGTCAGCGTGGCGTTCCTTTGAGATGAAGGGGTAAGCTTGTACATTTTTTCGTTTTTTAAAAATAGCTTTATAAGTTCTGAAAAAGACCATTTTATAATGTCGTTTGTACACTGTTTTTAGTCTTGATTAAATGAATGTAAAGAGTATGGGTATAAAGTGTATCCAAATGAATTTCTGTATTTTTTTTAGTTGCACACAAATTACAAAATCTGTAACGTTCATGACGAGATCTTGTCTGCATTTAATGTCTACAATTTTCTCTCCAGATTATGGATTCTGAAGACCATAATAAGGTATTGTGGCAGTGTTATTTTTTTATGAGTTTTAGGACTGCATTGATGTCAAAATGTAAATGTCTTAAACGTTTTGTAAATGGATTTGATATTAGAATAACGTTATAACTCCTAATTTAATTTTACAATGCATGCAATTCTATTAAAACTTGTTTTCATTGTAGTTATGCTTTTTTCTGCGTAATCCACAATGTAATGTAATGCAATTGAAACATTTGTTTTAATATCCTGAATTATTTTATAAAATGTATTACTCAAAACAATCAGTGAAATAAATGTGAAACGCATGTTATTGTGTTTTAGGTTCACTTATCAGTGAAAGATGTGCAGGACACTCTTGAGGCATACCAGTGCCTCAAGTGCACAAAATTTCACTGTCCACTTTGTCCTAAGGACAGTATAAAATTTGATGAGAACTTCCAGGCAACAGGCCACCTTCAGTCCCATTTATCTTGGGTGGTGGTACATGGATGTAAGTTGACCAAAATATTATTGTTATATTCACTATGAATAGGAGATCGTCATGATCTCCAATCATTTTTGACAAAAGTTGAAATTTGAAATTTCTTGTGTATCCACCAGGTTATGCTGGGAAGGGGAAAGCGAGGCGAGCTCCAGGGGATTTATTCAGAAACCTTCCACCCTGGATTTTGCAGTGTTTACTGCATGCAGATCAGTTCTTGCTGATATAGTGTCCTTACTTATAACAAAAAAGACTACAAATAATAAAATACAATAAACAATTTTGCTATCAATTCTGAATGACTTGTACATGATTTTATTAATTGAAAAACAATTTATCCACCCCGAGATTTAAACGTAATATATCTGTAACATGTTCAGAAAAACATTAGTCTGCTATTATAAAAAAAAATTATGCAGTAAAGATGGATGGTAACTTTTTTTCCCCATTAGCCAAATGTTTTTCATGTATTTACACATTCACTTCACTGAGTCCAATTGCATCACATTTTAATGTTCATTTACTTGATACTGTAGAATTGTACAATATGTAGCTAATATTTAGAAATATGCTTAAATAAGGCCTGCAGCCTGATGAATTTAAAACACCATCACTTGTCTTTAAGTATACATGGTAAAAGGTTTAAAGATGTGACTTCATTGACAGTGAGAGGTATTGGACACACAACAATAATAACAAAGCAGTAAGAAATCAGACCATGATGAAGGTAAAAGGTCTGTTCATAATAAAACAACAATATTCAGAACAAGTCATATTAAGTGCAATTTCTTGACTAATAAAAAAATCTGATGGCTGCTATTGGTGGATCCATCATGGTCTTGAACTGTAAAATTTGATGTCCATTTATCAAGTCTAAAACATAAAGATTTTTTTTTATTACAAATCATGTACTCTTACAATGCTTGTCATATAGTAATGCACAAACATAGTCAATTTTAAATTATGAAATGAATAGGAACACCAGAATTGGTATTAATTCTTAAAATTTATTCTTGATATTTACCATATAAGTAATGGTAAAAAAAATATTGATCAAACATGTTTAATCAATTATGTAATTGGATGATATTAAATTAATAATTTTAACAACACTAACCCTTTTGATCATTGTAAATATCTAATTTTACCAACATTAGGTAACTTTACCAACATTAGCTAATTTTACCAAGCTAGCTTCTCTACTATAAAGTGACATCTCAACCGTTTGGTAGAGCATGTTTTGAAAAAAATATTTGACCCTTATAAGACTTATTTTTGTTTAACTAAGTTACATAATTCTGTTTAACAACTTCTCTGAAACAATAATTTGTCAACAAAATAGTCTTGCCTTTAAAAGTCCCGCCGATATACGTCATCAAAGGAGGAGTACATTTTCGCTGTGTCATGTGCTGTTGAAAGCAGGGACACTGAAAAGGCATATGCCGCTCACAGATACAGTGCCATCTAGTGGATTTTTTTAGTATTGCACAACTAAACCAAACGGTAGAGATGGCTCATTCAGGTTGAGTTAAGCTTGATGCATTTTTCAATGAAATATAGGGACTTAAAGTGTGGTCTACAAAATGGTTGAGATGTACCCTACTTATGTGTCATGATTCTGCCATCTTGTTCTATCTTGAGGCAGGATCATGATCCTTGTTTTGTGTGCAGGCACATGGCCTTGTGTTTGGGCTGTGTGTGTTTGCGGTGTCTCGTTCTCTGGCCACACCTCCTTGTTACCCTCGTTTTGTCATCATTGCTTCATCTATGTCACCTGCTGTGTCAATGTCTGTTTCTCTCCATTTGATCAACTTGTGTTTGCTGTCCTGTGCCATACCTTGTCTTAACGAAGTTGTGATCTTGTAAATTCCTGATTTACGTTGTTACAGCATAGTTTAATGTCAAAGTTTTAGTCTAGTGTTAGTCTTTATTTTCCCTACCAGTGTTGTTTGCCCCCTCCTGGGTTTTGTTTTCCCAGTTTTCTGTCATCTTTAAACGTTGTGTGTCTGCAATTAGGTTCATCTGCTATCCACATAACAGTGTGTATTAATTATTTATTTCTTATGTGTTTTTTATGTGGTTTGTAACGTGGTTGTGCCAGTGTCAAAGATGAATTTCTGTCCAGTACACCTGAACAGACAACGAAGTTAATCAAATCCGCATTCATGTTATTATATGCCTATTTATAGATGTCAGTCGGTTATGATGGACTTGATTTATTGTAATTGAGAATGAACGTGCACGCGCATCCGTATTTACTCGTATATTTATGAACGTTTCATGAATGAGACTCACTGAGGAACTGCAGGCACTCCAGCCAACGGTGACGTCACGCGCACTCTCTATTAATAATTTCTGAACATTAAATCTCAGAATTTAATAACCCTTTTCTCATGGTTTCTCAATAGAGTTCATAAGTATAGAGTAGAAAAGCAATAATTCTAATCATTTGCTCATTGCAACGCAGTGTGACAACATGCCCCGCCTGCACAACTGGGACAGCAGAACTATCTCAACTGTTAATTAACAGATATAAGATAAAATAATATCAGACTTGTTTAAAATTAACACAAGAAACTTACTTTTGCTATGGTTAAATAAATGTTCGATAATATCTTCAATATATAGGCTATATATTTTTAAAATTCTATAGTGTTAATGGCAACTAGAAAATTCGTCTGCTAACCTCCATAATGTGTCGTGTTTCAAATCAATGCCAGTTGGTACTCCTAACCAAATGATAACATTAATTACTGCCAGGTGGTGGTTAATTAATTGAATTAACGAGATGAATGCGTTCCTGATCTATTAGAGTCTGAAGAGTGACTTGATAAGGGTTTGTCTTGGGTTATCTGTTCTCGTGGCTGTGAGGGAGATTTGTGTTTGGAAGAAGCTCTTTTTCATCCTTTTTTCTCTTTGCTGTTGATGAACTTCAAGAACCAGGTAAGTACCATTAGACTTTGAAGTGAACAGAAGCATTCTGTTTTTATGTTTGTTTACTAAACTTTATAGATGGTGAAAATAAGCTTTGTGAACCATTGAAGCTTTCCTTCAACACCATTACTACTTTTGGTTTGTTTAATTGCCATCCAGTGATCAAATGGATGATGGTCCTGTGTATTTTTTTTTTTTTTTTTTTTTTTTTTTTTTTTTTTCCATCATTCCTAACAGATATCCATGACTCACTTTGATAAGACTCCAATTGCAAACAAAGTGACAGCGTCGATATGGCTCCAGCAGTGCAGATTCTGGTCCGTTCTTCCCAGTGAGAATAGCTGTGCTCTCATCACCCTTGACTCCAGTGTGGACCATCGGCCATTCGGCCTCCCTCTGTTGGACATTACATCTTCTTCGCCATGGACTTGCGGCCCCTTCGCTGCCCTACGGCTCTCCACGTCTTTCGCCTTTGACTAGCTCCGCCCTCCCTCAGGTTCCACCTCCATCTATGGTTGCTGCAGCTCAGCCTCTAACCTCAGGATCGCTGCCTCCACTTCAAGGGGTCGGCGCTGTGGCCTAGTCATGGTCTCCTAGGTCTTTGTGTCTCACTGCTTCATTGCTTCTCTGGCTACGTGGTGTGCTCCACCTCCATCACCTCCGGTAATCCCCTTGGTAGTGTTGGGACTCTTCACTCCATGGCTACTCCATTCTGCGACACCGCCGTGGGATGCAGTCCTGACTGTGGGCTGGGTCTCTGTCTGCCCTTCCCTGCTCAAGGCCACCCCCCTGGCTGTCACCACCATCTGCACCAACCTTTCCTCCAGCTACGACGGACGGCCGCTGTGGGATGCGGCTAAGCGCTCCGTCCGTGCGTCCCAAGCCGCCGCGTCCGTCCCCGTCCCCCAGCCGGCCTGTCCGTGTCCGTCCCACGCCCGTCCGTCCCGTCGTCCGCTCCAGCCGTCCGCCCGTGTCCGTCCAGCCGTCCGTCCGTGTCCGTCCCAAGCCGCTCCTCCCGTCCGTCCGCCTGAGCCGTCCCGCCCGGTCTCGCCCAGCGCTCGCCCGGTCCCGCCCACGCCGTGCCGCCCGTGCCCGTCCGTGTCCGTCCCAGCCGTCCGCCCGTGTCCCGTCCCAGCGCTCCGCCCGGGTCCGTCCCAGCCGTCCGCCCGTGCTCCGCCCAGCCGTCCCGTCCCGTGCTCCGCCCAGCCGTCCGCTCCAGCTGTCCGTCCATATAATATGGTAATAGTAGTAAAGTAATATATTGAAGATATTATATTAATATATAGTAATATATTGAAGATATTATATTAATATATAGTAATATATATATAGTAATATATTGAAGATATTATACCAAAGTAATATATTGAAGATATTACTGAACCCGTCCGTCCAAGCCGCCCGTCCGTCCAGCCCGCCCGTCCGTCCAAGCCGCATCCCACAGCGGCTGTCCGCACATAGCTGGAGGAAAGGTTGGTGCAGGTGGTGGTGACAGCCAGGGGGGGTGGCCTTGAGCAGGGAAAAGCCGACGGAGACCCAGCCCACAGTCAGGACTGCATCCCACGGCGGTGTCGCAGAATGGAGTAGCCATGGAGTGAAGACTCCCAACATTACCAAGGGGATTACCGGAGGTGATGGAGGTGGCGCACACCACGTAGCCAGAGAAGCGATGAGGCAGTGAGACACAAAGACCTAGGCGACCGTGACTAGGCCGCGGCGTCGCAGAATGGAGTAGGCATGGAGTGAAGAGTGCCAACACCAGTCTCCCAAGTTTTTGAGGTGAAAAAATAAGGTAAGTTGTTGTGTGAGGGAAGTTAAATGACTGATCTGAGGCCTTAATCTAAAGCACTTTTTTTCTGGTTTAGTTTTGCCCAAGTTTGAATGACTAAACACACAGCAGACCTACAGCGTTGCAGTTATGGGACTGAAAGTTGAGTCTTGTGCCAAGTGAGTGATGCTTTTTTTTTCTTGTCTTGTGGTTGGTCAGTTCTTTATATGGGAAACATCATAACAAGATATGCATATGGCCAACCTGTACCTGGTCAAGCCTTAGTGGAAGTGTGCCGTGATCCATTTCCATACGGTCTGCTTCATAATTTGACCTGACAAGACATCCACTTTAAGCCACAAAGTTGATATTCTTCACTGTTTGTTTGGACTTTCTCTCGCAGATGTAATGGAGTCAATCTGCAATGGTGTCCTTCACAAACAAAGCAGTATATGTGGGAGCAACTGGCACAAACAAACTGCTGTTGAATTTAACCACAAACAAGAATGGACGGGCTGCGTTCTTCCTAAACACTGCTAATCTTAAGGCTGATCTGAATCTGGTGGTACGACTTTTATTTTGTAAAATTAAGACTTTCTCTAGCATGATACTGATTAAATTTGATCTTCCCCAGGTGACGGCTAATCCAGAGCTTTTTTATGATTATAAATCGCCATACTTCACTACAGATACAAGGTTTGTTCAGCTTCTCCTACCTGTTTCTCCCAACAAGCCATCGTTTAGTGAACTGTGTGCTTCGTTTCCAGTGACAGTGGAGTATTCATTTGTTGGAGAGGCTGGTAGCTACAGCGCTGACATAATCTATATGGTGAGTGGACATTAGTTTTGTAGTTTAGTTTGCTGGTCTGTTTGTTCTGCTGCTCCGCAACTTGCACACTATGTCTTCCGTCAGGACTTATCCAAAGGAGTGATCGTCCTCCATGGATTTCAGACGGTTAAAGCAAAGGCTGTTGATGCTGTCACAAGCGGCTCCTGTGACGTTCCAGTTGTCTGTCAGCGTCGATATGGCTCCAGCAGTGCAGATTATGCTCTACAGCGTTCTTTCCAGTGAGGATGTAGTTGCTGCTAATGTGCCGTCTGACACCGATATGTGTTTCCAGAACCAGGTACTGTATGATGTGGCTATTTTTCAATTTGGGAATGTTGGTGTGTGTGTCCTACAGCATGTTGGTCCTTGTTCCAGGTGGGTCTGCAGTTTTCTCCAGCTACGGGTGTTCCTGCGGAGGGAAGCGTTCTGATGGTTTCTGCTCAAGAGGATCTCTGTGTGGCCTCAGTGCTGTCGATCAGAGCGTCCGGATCATGGAGCCAGGAAGACGTCTGAGTGCTGAAAGGGTGTCTGTGTGCATCAATCAGGTTTTTTGTTTGGGCTTTTATTCTGAATATTTCGGTGTGTGGCACTTCTGATTAGAATGCCACTTCAGTTTACCCCAGTGTCTGAAGTACAAGGGCGTGAATTTTTCGCAATTTCGGTGTCGGTATGTCTGTTAGTTTGATTCTTGCTCTAGAAATTGGTACATGACTTAAAGATAAAATGTAGTGTTGTATTGGTCTATGCTAGCTTTTGTTACTGAATGTGGTCTTTTAATATGACGGTCGGAAGTCTCGTGCGTGCGTCCGTCTGTCCGTGTGTCTGTCCGTCCGTGCGCCCGTCCGTCCGTCAGACACAAAGACCTAGGTGCCGCAGAATGGAGTAGCCATGGAGTGAAGAATCCCAACACTAGTCTCCCAAGTTTTTGAGGTGGAAAAAAAACGGTAAGTTGTGTAAGGGAAGTTCAATGACGGATCTGAGGCCTTAATCTAAAGCACTTTGTTTCTGGTTTAGTTTTGCCCAAGTTTGATGTTACCATAAACGCAGACCTACAGCGTTGCAGTTATGAGACTGAAAGTTGAGTCTTGTGCCAAGTGAGTGATGCTTTATTTTTCTTGTCTTGTGGTAGGTCAGTTCTTTATTTTATTTTTTTTATTTATCCTTTTGCCTGTGCTTGACTTAATTGTGTCTTTGTTATCCTACCAGATGAATGCCATTCGCTGTGCCTCTCTTACTGTCTTGATACGTTAGTGTTTTTCAACACCAAATTTGAAGACCAAATGCAAGACCCATTTCTTGTAAATGTGAATGTTACTGAGGAGGGAACAGGTGAGCTATTGGCTGATCTGAACCATATACTCTATCGTCTTTACAAGACGTGCACTTTAAGCCACAAAGTTGATATTCTTCACTGTTTGTTTGAAATTTCTCTCGCAGATGTAATGGTGTCAATCTGCAATGGCACTGCCTGTAGATTTACGAGGTGACCTTCTGCATTCTCATTCCGTCAGTCACAAGAGATTGATTATCTCACTGACAACCTAGGAGACCTGAGACTACCAGGCTCGGCAACTCGGCTAACTTCAAGTCACCCTTTCTCTTCTTATGAACCAACTCAATCCCAACACAAGCTAGCCCATCAAGAAGATGCTACATATCCTCAACCTGGTATTAGGCACATAGACCACTGACCAAAGAGATTGCAAGCAATATCCCGCAGCTGTTCAGTTTATGCCTCAGAACTACAGTCAAGAGACAGCAGCTACATATGGGACTTATAAAGATCATTGTCTGAACTGCAAACCCGTCCACTATTTCCCTTCCACTGAACCATATGGTTATCAGCAACCTTATCATGGGATTCCAGCTACAAGTCCAGACTTACTCCAAGGGATACATTAGCTCACCATGCACATGAGAGACATGCATATGAGAGACACTCAGACAGCTATGGTCAATCAGCTCCTAATCCTGCAGACAAATCAAGCTTCTTGACCCCATGACCGTATGCATATTACGCTGAGCCGGAGACATATCAGCCATACCACCCAATGCGCCCTCCTCTCTTCCATATCCTCATGTAGAGCCCACCTACAGAGGTCCTATTCCCACCATTCCTCATTTTTGCAGTGAAGATCCCAGAGAGTTTGCAAGACTCAAAATTGCACTGGGAGAATTTGCTACCTGCCGGGGCTACAGAACATTTCAAGTACCAAATACTCGTTGATCATCTGAAACAGGAGAATGCTTTGCTCATGGCAGACTTGTATGTCAACAGCGGGTACCCATACACCAACACCATGAGGTCTCTAACTGCACTTTATAGTCAACCACATCAACTCGCATTACAAAGAATTGCAGAATTGATGGATGGCCCAAAAAATCAGGAGTGGTGACCCTACATCTTTTAGAAAGTTTGTTCTCACAGTGTGTGCATTAGTTGGAATGCTGAACCAACTTGGAGCTAAAGGATGGACAGAGCTCAAATGTGGGTCACGTGTTTCATGTCTCCTTGCCAAATTGCTTCATGATCTTAAAGCAAACATCAGAAGGTTTGTTAACCCCATTCAGAACCCAGTTCCAACACTGATAGAACTCAGCGATTGGCTAAAATATGAGCTCAGAATACAAGAGGATGAGTCATGGAGTAATGTAAGCAGAGTCTACTCTCAGCCACAGAGAGAACAGCAAATGAATTGCAAGCTGGTCCAACGATTTGCTACTGTCTTGCATGGCGAACGGAGTAAACCAGCAATGTTTTAAAGCAATCAAGAAGGAGAAACCGACAAAGTACTACCCCCTTCAAAGTACTACCCCAATACGTTGTTGCAGCATTAACATGGCCATGTGATATTGTGTGCACACATTTGCGTAATTCCAATGCATTGGTTGCCAAAGACAAACGAACATTGTGTTTGAATTGTATGTTGTGCATAATTGTTTGCAAAATGGAAACTGAAATGTCTATGAATGCTATAGCACCAGAGTCAAATCAAAATCTGTCTAATGTTGAAAACGAGTTTGAAAGAGGGAAAAAAACCTGTTAAATTAACAGCTAAGGCTTTAATGGGAAAACTTCTAACTTAAATATGACCATTGATTCTTGTGACAAGGGAATGCATGTTTTTTCTTTATTAAACTTTTTTTAAACAGCATGTCTAAAATTCAACATACCAGAAAGCAGGCAGCCAGACATTAAGGTTTATGACCAGTCAGACACAGAAGTTGACACAGAGGTTTTTGAAGAAATAGTGAAGGAGTCACCTGGAACCTTCCGAATCATTCTGGGCAATGGAGGACTTGGTAATCATTCAGACAATTCACAAATTAATTTGTTTAGTGTAAAGGCCGGAATGAGAATATTTATTGTCTTAAAAATAACTGATTCTTGTAATATGTTTATTTTGTACAAATTTCATAATGAACAGGTGCCTCTCAATCTTCATCATCCTCGGGTACATCTGATGACGCCGTCATCCTGAATTTTATGATGTGTGACCCTGTTGAAGAAGTAGCTGCTGACGAAGGGAGGCCATGCCACATAAACTACAAGGCAAAAGTGGTAAGTGGTGGAAATTGCTGTTAAGTTCAATCTGAATGTTCTTTCACCATGCCGGTTGTCCTGCATCCTCAAACAAGCTACAGTTAGTCCAAAATGCAGCCCCTAGAGTTCTTACTAGGTCAAGAAAATACGATCATATTACACCGATTTTATCATCTCTACACTGGTTGCCTATTAAGTTCTGTATCAACTACAAAGTACTACTACTGACCTATAAAGCCCTAAATGGTTTAGCTCCAATGTACTTAACGGACCTTCTTTCGCCCTACAATCCACCGCGTTCTTTAAGATCACTAAATTCAAGGCTTCTGGTCATTCCTAGGATATCTAAGTCCACTAAAGGAGGGAGGGCGTTCTCACATTTAGCTCCAAAACTCTGGAATAGCCTTCCCGATACGGTCCAAGGCTCTGACTCGCTGCACAGTTTAAAACTAGACTAAAGATGCATCTCTTCAGTCAAGCATTCACATAATGGTTACCTTTTAGTCCTCTGTTATGCCATACAGAACCGTTTGCTGCTGAAACTGCTTAATGCACCAGTGGGGCTCGACAGCCTTTTAGACAAACGGGTCGAACACGTTCGGCACATGTGGTTGGCTTGCGGAGAGTTTGTGAGATAGTGATTTTCTAACACCGACTCTTGTATAATGGAAATCATTCTGAACATCAGCTATGCTAATTATTTTCCATCTGCCTTTCTGCTGTTATCTCGGGACGTTTGTCCCCAGAAAAATGGCGTTCGTCAGGTCCAGTTTGTATCCAGCCTCTCACGGGGATCTCAGATGCCCCAACGCCTGTGAAGAGAGCGACTCAACGCTGGCGATATGTTATGGCTCCATATTATATATGAACAATATTTATATTTAATATTTATATATAAACAATATGAATGTGAGCCAGAGGAGAACTGGCCCCGACTGAGCCTGGGTTCTCCCAAGGTTTTTTTCTCCATCCAATCTGATGGAGTTTTGGTTCCTTGCCACTGTCGCCTTGCTTTTGGCTTGCTTAGTTGGGTTTATTTAACTTTTAACAATATTATTTATCTGTGTTGTACTACTATCACTATTATCACTGTGAAGCTGCTTTGATACAATCTGTATTGTGAAAAGCGCTATATAAATAAATGTGACTTGACTTGACCATGGGAAGTGTTCTAAGTATTTTTTTTTCAGCATTACATATGGTTTCACAATAACGGAAAGCGCATTTTATTCCACCTATAGTTGATTGAAAAAATCCTAACATCAAAGCCTGGTGATGAACGCATTATGCAAGAGTATGGAAAAACCAAATCTCTGACGGATGCCACCAGAAGACAGATGATTAACATACTTGCTGCAGAGATGACCGAAACACATGGGTAAGCATTAAGGGGCTGTAAAGAAACATTGTTATTAATAATGTAAATTGTGTTGTGCAATGTCAATTGAGTATGATATCAACTTTGAATTCATTTGCAAGGACACCCCCCCCCCCCAAAAGTGTTGGAGTGATGTATATGCACAGGGAATAGTAGCCTTGTTTCCCTATCTAGAAGACCCATACTCCCAACATAGATATGTAAGTAAATGGGTTCTTGCAACATTATGCATATATTCACAGTTTGAAATGTTGATAGTACTCCTTTATAACTTTTTATAATTGCATGGGAACATTACTACGATCCGGAGAGTGGTTCGGGATACCTTGCATGTCGATTGAAGACCATACAAAGAAAATCAGCAGAGGAAGGAGGTTCCTCAGTCAGCAAATCTCCTACAGGTATGTTTACTGATCAGTGGCATGTGATTATAACCTGTGAATTGTACAGAAATTAGTTCTTAACATTGTATTTTGTCATAAGTTGGTGGGCCAGGCCGTGGTCGTCAGAACTTCGCCTATGACAAAGAGCTATCTGATGAGGATGTGGAAGCAGCTGTAGCTGAGACACTCTTCTGATGAAAAGACTGTCCATGAGAAGCCAAATCATCAGATGTCTTCTTGGTCTTCCCATGATTTCTGGATGCACCAGGACTGGTATGACCTCTTATAATAATTCACTGCATCACCAAAACATCCAATGTAGCATTATGCATCACTCATCACTTCTGTCTATGTGTGTTACATTGCAGATAGAACAAGATTTCAGACTTTTGTTTGGTGAGGCCACGGCCAACACATTTTTGGAGAAGTGGCCAACCACTTTCAAAGCTAAAGTAATAAAGGAAAGCCATGGACTTGTACCCACCACAGAACTCTTGGATTTGATGCACAATGCTGAGTCAGCTGCTGAAGTTGAGAACGGTATAAATGCAACTGTTTTACTTCTTATTGTGGGTTATGTTGGTGTGTAGTATATTTTCGTATTGGTGCGAGTTGTCAATTTGAATGCTATACTGTGGTATAATGTTAACCAGGTTTTTATTCAGTTATTTGTAGGCTGGGACAGTGACATGTCTGCCATCTTGCTGCTGCTACATTTGCTACCACCATCCGCACAAGGTAGAAAGAGGCCGGGAAAGCTGTCCGCATATCAAGCTGTAGATCAGCTCATCAGACAAAGGACACTCCTAGAGTTGCGGAGTTGCGAGCAAGAATGGTGCGTTAGTTGAGATAAAACTAAGTTGTTTCTTTGCAAAAGTGACCATGGAAGTCCAAACATTGTTAAGCACTTTAAGGTAATTTGTGAACTATGTACAGGACTCTTTTTTTGAAGTGTGGTCAAAAGGATGCTCATGTTTTTCTGGTTTAAGAAAGCATCTTAATAAGTGCCATGGAAGCAGTTTAGTTGATTCTGTGCCTGTGTTTTATCAGATTGAGTCCGTTTTCATAATGTTTGAAAAACTGTTGCTACTCACAGTGCCTTTAGTTACAGTAACTTTTCAATAACATTTCCATGCTTAAACTCAACTCTCTCGTTGTGTCATATTGCTTTTTCTGGTAAACATTTTTATGATGAAGATATGTTTCTGTCAGAGACAAGGCAATGGGTTTGCAATGTAATTTCACTGACCTTGAAATGCTTTTTTTTACAATAAATGGTGAGTGCTGTGATCTAGTGTGATTGTCCTTGTTTTCAGTTGACTGAAGTTTATGGTTCTATAATTTAGTAACACTGCATCTTATGATTTATATTTTTAAATCACTGAGAAATGAAAATTAAATATTACACTTAAAGTGTAAATTTTTTATGCAAAATTGTAGTTAAATTAACTCTACAGTGTGATCATATTACTCTTAACAGTGCAATTAAACTACAGTGTTAAATACTTGTACACATTTGATTGTTATTTTTTTACACAAAATTGAGTAGAATTAACTCTAAAAACTTGATACTGACCAAAAAGTGAATTTTACACTGATTTTGAGTGGGACCAAATGTTATCTGAAAGAGTAAATTTAATTTAAGTTTGGACGCAGTTGTTTATCCGGAATCGGAAATGCTCAGTCGTTAGGAGATGGTGCCATAGCCAGATTCTAATTGAAAATTTAATACGGCAATACCTCCCTGACTTGCAACAGAAAAAATATAAAACATTTCATTAATGTTTAATAAATGACAAGACAAATATGCCTAGTTCATTGAGTTTTATTTTAATTATTCATTGTAAAGAAAAGCCAGTGATCAAGTCATCTTTTGCCTGCAAATAATATATATTGTACTCTGTGTAAAATAACATATTAGCACTTACTCTGAAGATCATATGAAGCTCTAGTGCCAGTTTTTTTTCTTCTTTCTTTTAGGGTGTCAAGTATTTTCAAAATAATGTTTTCTAGGGGTAGGGGTGAACCTGTCAACTGGCTTATGCATCAAAAATTAAAAGTACAACACTGCCCACCTCGGCTTCACTGCTTTGTGCAGACTCTTCTGTAGATGTGGACTCCTGCAACTCATTGCATTCAGATTTAATAGGTATTCAAGTGTAAATTAAGTAAAGCTATATGCACTTAAAGATACCTGAGAAGGTATGAGTCGAAATAAAAGTGTTTATTAAAAATCAACAGAAATATACTCGAGTAAAGTATAAACATCGGTAAAGGTAGGCTAAAGTAACGATTCAAGACATTAGGTGTGCAGATGTAATAATAATAATACTTACTTTACATAGTATTTACATTATTAAAATACAGTCATAGCTGAAAGCAAGCGACTTTTAGTGCGTTGCTATGGAGTCGCTAGTGGGGCCTGCTAGGCTATTTCGCGCTACGGCTTTTAATGCTGTTGTGATAAGTTATTACTCTAATATCTGTAGGATTATTTCATCCTGTTTTCGTCCAGCAGATAAAATAGTCTGATAGCGAAACATTCCTTTTTCAAAGTTTGAGGCGAAAATAGGTTAAACCAAAATGACCCCTCGCATGAACACGTGGTACATTCCAGCGGGACCCCCTCCCCCTTCTAAACTCATGGTACATTCCAGTGGAATACAACGCAGCGGGACTGAATGAAAGAGAGAAGAGGCTAAAGTTTGAATGAGAGAGAAAGAGAGAGAGGGTGGGAGAGAGAGGAGCAGAACCAATGTACATCTAAACAAAACTGATGATTTCAGTTCGATATAGTAGTTTATCAGTTGAGTTATTTTAGAGAAGATGAAGATGCTGTGTCCGTTGGCTGTGGTTTTCGCATCACTGATCTGCGGTCAGGCTCAGCAGAGAGGTGAGCTCAACAATACCAGCACGTTTACATTCATCAAGTTACAGATAAAACTGAGTAAATAACAATGCTGAAAACATACGATTTTAGATTTGAGCATATACCTCCTTATTCTACAGATTTCGTATTGATGCAGGTTATCCTTTCAAATATTTTCAGTACTTTGGTGATAATGGTAAAATTATGGTAATACCGTGAAATTTCCAGAATAAATGTGCAAAACATAGTATTTCCATCGTACATGTCCATGAAATGCTGGTAAAACTATAGTATTGTTTGGTTAGTGGTAGTAAAGGTTATACTTGTGTTATAGATATGTGAACGTGGTTACTGATGAATTAAATGGGCTTAAGTGCTAATAGTTACATTAGTAGCAAAAGTTGACACTGTATAATAAAGTGTTAGCATTTGCTACTAATGCTTAAGCTCATTCATTCATCACTTTATACAGTGTCCTTGTTACAAATGTTACATGTACTTACCATAGTAATAACAGTAGATTATGCAACTAACCCTCAACCAAACCCTATAGTACTGTAAGTAGTTAATTAATATTACACAGTGCTTAAATATATAATTACACTGTAACAATGAAACCTTTACTGAATACATCAGTAACACACATTCAGTGCTCAGCTGTTACACACAGCAATTGTTCGTTCCTTGATGAACGTTTGCATTAGTTTGGCATGGCCACGTTAACGCAGATCTCTCGCCCGCAGGTTTGTCTAACACGTCGAGGTCAGGAAGCCACTAATGTAGTTTATCTGTGAGCCGTATAGCAGTGAGTGTCTGCTTACACCTCAGTCCTGTGAACCCTTACGACTGCATGTGTGTGTGTGTTCTTTGTGCTGATGTATAGGTCACATGAGACTTCTGTCCCGGTCCATTAACGGCTAATCCTGGAGGTTTTCGTCCTGAGTGAACGCGTCAGTCAACTGGTCATGAAAGCCTCTCAGTGGGACTTACTCTCATGAATAACATGTGGCCATTTGTGTAATTTAAACTTTAATAGACTTCTAGTTCCAGAGCTGATGTGTGTCTGTGTGGTTTGTATTGCTTTTTATTGTAGGTTTATGTATTTCAGCACATCAAGTTAAACTTGCATTTGCAACTAAAACAAATAGTAGCTTTATAGTTTTTCAGTTAACTATAATAACCTGGATTTGCAACTTAACAAAAGACAATAGAAATGAAGGTATTTTGATGTTGCCTCTATTTTTAGTAAGTAAACGTCATTTAATATCGGCTAACAATAAGTTTTTAGTTTTATTATAAGTGTTATAATACCAAAAAATCATCACATAAGACATTTTGTGTTATGTCTGAAGAAAATAGAGCCTATAAAGTAAAAAGTAAGTACATGGTTTTGATAATAATCAAAACTTAATGTATTTTATTTACTTACTGTTTGAATAAGTTTGATCCAAACCAAATTTTGAGAAAAACTGATACATTTGGCTGTTTTTTTCTTTTTAAAAAGATTGTTCAAAGTATCATTTGTTTCCTCACGTGTTCGCATTTAGAAATGCACCATATCTATTATGGCTTCATCTGATGTGTTTATCTTCTCGGATCGCTCTGTAAGTGTGAGATGTCTCAATCAGTCGGCCTTTGACGCTGAATTGACTGAATCACATTGTGAGGCTCTTATCAGTTCGCATCTGATTACAGACTCCGTTCTCATGCAAATGCAGCAGATCTTCTGCTCTGTCCCGGAGCTCTTCTCCCAGACGCTGGGATTCGCAGTCTCTGCTGATCTCGTCACCAATGCATGACTTCAATGCTTTCTTCTAGACATGATTCAGGAGATCAGCTCCTTCTGCCACTTTAAATATTCCCAGATCTAATCTTGCTTTCCAAAGCCGGCCGAAAGTTGAGCTTTAGGAGTCGTTTGAATCTGTGGTGTCGTTTAAACTCTGTTTTCACACCAAACGAGCCGCTGACGACGGGCTGAGATGCTTGAAAAGCAATTATCCTGTCGTCTTCTTCAGCTAAAATCATTCCTCTGAAGCGTACGGAGAAATCTGAGCCCTGTGTGGAGCGGGAAGTAAACAATGCTTTCTTACGTAGTGTTTTCAGTCCAAATATCTAAAAATTCTTAAATCAAAATGCATTTACTGGAAGATAGTATGTGTCGTTTTATGGGGATAAAAAGTGAGTTGTTGGTTAAAATAAGCAAAATTATCTGCCAATGTAGAAAGAAAAATTATATATTTTTCCGTTTGAACAGTTTATTTTTAAATTGATTTTTTGTTCTTGTTTTAACCAAAACTCACTTCATTTTGATTTTTATCCCCAGAAAACAACACATACTATCTTAAGGCATGTCACTCATCTAGAAAATGCATCTTGATTTAAGAATTTTTAGATATTTGGACTGGAAACAAGGCATTGTTTGCTGTGTGATGTGATCTGGATGAATATATTAGTTGTTTCTCTTTATCTCTTGACGATATACGTGCTTCTGTCTTATAAACGTGTAATGTGTATCTGCGTTGAGTTGTGTACAGCAGGATTTATCAGCGGACAGATGTGTTTTGGCTCTCAGTGTGTGTGTCACATGCAAACACAGGCCAGATGTGCCGTAATGACTTCAGTCGTCAGCGTCTCTTCATCTGCCGAGTGTTTGAAGTGTGTGTGTGTGTGTGTGTTCAGCACCACTGGGGTCCATTCAGAGCCACGACTCCTCCCGAGACACACACAGTCTGCCGGTGACTCAACACACACCAGCTGATATCAGCGTCAATGAGATCGAAATGACCAGCACTGGAGGCCCTAAACACTTTAACTACGGTTAGCTACGGTTAACTGCGGTCACATCAGTGTAAAACACCGCCTCGAGGGCTTGTTGCTGGTATGAACCAGTGATTATACACTATATCTTCTATATCTTCATCTTCCCTCTCATTGAACTCTTCGCTGTCAGGAATGATAGGTCAGCAGAGGATGATGGTTATCTCCTCATGAGAATTGATGACTGCTTTTGTCTAGTGTCCAGAATGTAGTTATTTGTGTCATGAATGGCGGCACACAGACACGTGGGAGGATGATGGGTGGAGAACGAGAAGGTTGAGCAGTTCTGAGTAATTGCCTCTTTATTAAAAAGCTCTATGATGTTTTTTCCTCATCTTCATCTCTTCAGTGTGTGATAATGAAAAGCTCCAGTTCTCCTCTGTATCAGTGTTCATGAACTCCTGAAACGTCTCCACTGTAGTCTTGAGTTTCTCCCGGGAACGAACACGTCACAATATTCCTCATTATAATAATTCATATGCAGAATAAAGGGGCGGGGCCTGGACACACCAAGACTTTAAATGTATAATAGTTCCTATTTAAACATTTTCCATTTGTCATTCCAGGTCTGTTTCCCGCTATCCTGAACCTCGCCAGCAATGCGGAGATCTCCACCAACGCGACCTGTGGCGAACCCCTTCCCGAGATGTACTGTAAACTAGTGGAGCACGTTCCCGGAAGACGAATCCGTAACCCTCAGTGTCGGCTCTGTGACGCTAACAGCCAGAATCCCAAAGGTACAGAATCCCGAAGGCTTAAACTAGATCAATCAGTAACACTTTACAATAACAGTCCCTTTAGTTTATGCATGAGCTAACAATAAGTAACACATAGTTACACATTTGTTACAGTGTTTATTAATCTGTGTTAAAGGGACAGTTCACCCAAAAATTACCCCATGATTTACTTTCTTTCATCCTAGGTGTATATGACTTTCTTCTTTTAGATGAATACAATCAGAGTTATATTAAAAATGTCCATAAAAGTGCATCTGTCCATCATAAAAGTGCATCTGTCCATCATAAAAGTGCATCTATCCATCATAAAAGTGCATCTGTCCATCATAAAAGTGCATCTGTCCATCATAAAAGTGCATCTATCCATCATAAAAGTGCATCTGTCCATCATAAAAGTGCATCTATCCATCATAAAAGTGCATCTATCCATCATAAAAGTGCATCTGTCCATCATAAAAGTGCATCTGTCCATCATAAAAGTGCATCTGTCCATCATAAAAGTGCATCTATCCATCATAAAAGTGCATCTGTCCATCATAAAAGTGCATCTGTCCATCATAAAAGTGCATCTGTCCATCATAAAAGTGCATCTGTCCATCATAAAAGTGCATCTGTCCATCATAAAAGTGCATCTATCCATCATAAAAGTGCATCTGTCCATCATAAAAGTGCATCTGTCCATCATAAAAGTGCATCTATCCATCATAAAAGTGCATCTGACCATCATAAAAGTGCATCTGTCCATCATAAAAGTGCATCTGTCCATCATAAAAGTGCATCTGTCCGTCATAAAAGTGCATCTATCATCATAAAAGTGCATCTGTCCATCATAAAAGTGCATCTATCCATCATAAAAGTGCATCTGTCCATCATAAAAGTGCATCTGTCCATCATAAAAGTGTTTTTTAAGTAAATGTGTTTATGTAGTCTTGCACATTTGTGGTGTTGTTTCCTGTTAACCGTAGATTATGTTTATTTCTGTCCACACAGAGCAACATCCCATCACAAACGCCATCGACGGCACTAACCAGTGGTGGCAGAGCCCGAGCATCAAGAACGGGCGTCAGTTCCACTGGGTCACGATCACCCTGGACTTACGGACAGGTACACGAGGAAAATAAAACATGCAAATCATATTCCCTGATGATGCACTTCATTTACTCTTCATGCATTTCACTGTCACAGTTTTACTCGTGTAATGGAGCAACCCGAGAGATAGATGATTTTAAGTTAAGAAACAAAGTAAAATGAAGCTGTTTTTACACCCCTACTCCTCTCTCAGTGTAGATCAGCCAAGACGTCCCGTCGTGTGTGTGTGTGTGTGTGTGTGTGTGAATGGAGGAGTAGTTGTGGTGTTGTGAAGCGGTTCCAGGCCCTCAGGGGCCGTCGAACACAAGAGTGTTTGTCTAGAGAGGTCGAGAGACACACTAATCCCAAAACTAGAAACAATCCACAGCATTCCAGCGCTGATAATACTCACAACTATTCCAACCCAGTCACCGCGATCTGACACACACAGTCCAGCCACAATACGAGTTATGAACGTGATTATGATGGATCTTGTGTTCATGTCTCAAAATATCTTGAATGTAACTTGAATGTATGCACGGTTCTATGAATATGCAAATGAGCCCCGCCTCCACTCACTCAGCTCACCACTGGTTGACGATCACACGTTGATCTGATTGGTTACAAGGTGGTTTGTGACGTCAGAAACACCAGCGATTTCAAAGCGTGTTTTTGAGATTGTCTTTGGTTCACTGCAGTTTTAAGGATAGGCTGTCCACTTATCAACTTACACATGTGTGTGTTAAAGCGGATTAAACACACCACACACACACATAAACAACATTAAACACACCACAGGGGGACTTTAAATGATCTGAAATATTAACACTCGCTCAGCACTGCAAAAAACTCTTCCTCAGTGTTTCTGACTCAAACATGTAAATATTCTTATATTGAGACACATTTACTGGAGAAGAAGAATGACTGAAGACACCAAGACTTGATCACTGAAACAGGATTAGAACAGGGTTTCCAGGGTCTTAAAAAGTCTAAATAAGTCAAAAATTTCAAAATCACAATTTAAGGCCTTAAAAAGTCTTAAATTTGCCGAAGTATTGTGTTCTAGGTCTTAAATCTTTTTAAATGGGTCTTAATTTTCCTATGTTCATGTAAATCTCATTGAAATGATCCCACAGCACTTTGGAATGTTTTTTTAAATTTATATTACATAGTTGTAGTTCTTAATTCGCTGGATTACAACTACAAAATAGACCAACATGCAACAGCCAATCAGTTTTGAGGTTTTGTATCTCAGATACAACAGACGATGTTCCGTCTGTGTTTCAAAACGTTGTTTCCTTCAGGTGTGGGAAAGATAAAACGGCCTACATTCTGTGCTTTGGAAAAGGGGATTTTATAAAAACAGAAACGGAACAAATTTCCAAAATCACAGGACCGTTTGTACTGATTTTCGCTGAATGTTTTTGTTTGAATAAATTAAATTACTTTGCGAATAATTTTGAGACTCGTTAACACGTTTCCTTTGTACCTTTTGTTTTGTTTTGTTTTGTTTTTTGTCATGATATAGGCCTTAAATTTTATTCATATTGGTCTTAAAAAGGTCTTAAATTTGACTTTGTGAAACCTGCAGAAACCCTGTAGAATGAAGTGAGAAGAATAAACTCGGTTTTCCCCTTTTATTGGGAGATATTTGCTCTTATTTTAAGCATACAGTCATTTCACTTTCTCCTGTAAATGTGTTCTCAGTTTAACAGTGTTCAGGAATTTGTGCTGAAAACTTTTCTCACAGAAATCTGAATCACCACACGCTTCCCCGTCTGAAAAACATGAACGAGTCCTGTGATGTGGTTCAGTGGAAGCAGACGAGTGTGTGTGTGTGTGTGTGTGTGTGTGTGTGAGTGTGTTTTTCTGTTCGTCTGCAGTGAGGATGAGTCAGGCCTTTGTCTGCGTTCAGTGAGGCCATGGGGGAGGGACGCAACACACACACACACACACACACACACTCTCTCGCTCTCTCACACACACATGCACACACAAACACTCTCTCGCACACACACACTCACTGTCTACACACACACACACACACACACACACCTGAGGGGACGGGTGGGTCCAGGTGAGCTTTAAAGCTTTACAGCCGCCATTTGGTGGTCATTCATTAGATGAAAGAAAGAATCTTGACAAAAAAGAAGTTAAAGGATAGAATTAACATCTCCTGATGATGTCTACTCTCCTGATGATCTACTCTCCTGATGATCTACTCTCCTGATGATCTACTCTCCTGATGATCTACTCTCCCGCACGTCCTCTGAGATCTTCACGTCTGTCTTTCTTCAGTGGGAAAGAAATGAAGGATTAGAAATCAGGATTGTTCTCCATATAGACTTCAATGGGGTCCAACGGGTCAAAGGTCAGAGACTTCAAAGTCTCGACACGATCCCAGCCGGAGGAATAAGAGTCAGATCTAGAAACCAATCTGACCTTCGACCCAGTTGGACCCCATTGAAGTCTATATGGAGAAACCCTGGAGTGTGTTCCTCAAAAACCTTCAGTTCTGGCCTCTGTGGAAATGCAGAAATGACTGTTTAAGTTTCCTGATCATTCTTTATCGCCTGTGATTGGTCAGTTCAACAGATAGCCCCGCCCTAAACTCACGTCATTGGGCTCGAGTCGCGATGCTCAAACTGGGCGAGTTTATATTTGTAATGAATGATTTTGTAAAGGTCAGAGTTCGGAGATGTTTACGTTTCTCTGACTTGCAACACAAAGCAAACGCCAGCACACGTTTGATCGAGCGGCACCGTTTACGACTTCTTCACAGCTGTGTGTGTGTGTGTGTGTGTGATTAAGAGAGTGTGACCAACACAGCTGTTGAAGATCCTCCAGAGGTGTTTGGACAGCAGACCGTGTGTGTGTGTGTGTGTGTGTGTGTGTGTGTGTGTGTGTGTGTGTGTGTGTGTGTGATAGTGACACTGCCTGGGGGGCCAGACGTCTCCTTGGCTGGTGTTTGTTTGGCCAGATGTGTGTTTCGCTGAAGAAGAGACGGCAGTGTGTGAATCTGCTGGGATTTATCCCGTTTTGTGGGATTTTACTTAATAAGTTCAAGATTCCTTATTAACACGAGGAAGTCTTTACTTCAAAATCAAAAAAGATAAAACTTGATCCAGATTGTTGATAAAAATAGCAATGAAAACAAAAGTTTGGTTATCTAAATGTTGCTGTCTATAATTCGGCCTTGAGTTTGTCCAGACGACAGTGTTTACATCTTCAGGAAACACTGATTATTGTGTCTAATGTGAAGGTCAGTGAAACTCAACCAGTGAAAAACACTCTCTCTCTGTCTGTACATCCAGTTTCACACACACACACACACACACCACAGTTATATTCATTATACATGTTGTCTTCGAGCAGTTGTTGTTTCCCCTAGCAACCATCCCATAATTCTACAGTAAGCAGCCTGTGATTACTCATCCCCGCTGAATGAAAGTGGGAAATCACCCTGTAATATATGATCTTCACAAGAGTTTTATTCCAAATCTCATGAACGATCAAATGCAGAGACACTCCAGCCGCTGTCATTACAGTCGACGAGAGGAAGACGGAGCGCTGGTGTTTTGTCTTCGTCTTTACATTGCTAAGCATCCAGTAAACACACACACACACATACTCAGACACACACACACTCATACTTGCATATGTGGTGTACAGGAATTCTCCTACGGTTCAGGGTAAAAGTTTGGTTTAACAGAGACGACAGGAAGTGGAAGTCAGCAG
Organism: Hybognathus amarus; assembly: GCA_030378365.1. NCBI lineage: Eukaryota > Metazoa > Chordata > Actinopteri > Cypriniformes > Leuciscidae > Hybognathus > Hybognathus amarus. The sequence continues at coordinate 36,231 of JAQIUQ010001895.1, read as the reverse complement.
TGTCCTTTAGCCGCTAACGTTCAGAAACGTGTAAAAGTGAAGCTCCGAGTCTCTCCGTAAGGCGGAGACTTAAAGCTGCTGTTACTCCTGATCCTGGATCAGTCAGATCCGCCTGTGCTGTTATTGTCTCTGAAGCTTGTTTGAAGGCTCCGCCCTCTTCTGAATAGAGGCGGAGCTAAAGCTCATTTGCATTTAAAGGGACACACACATAATAAATGATCTGGTATTTTGAGCTGATATTTGACACACACATTCTGGGACGCGAGAGATTTATACATCTGGTGAAAAGAGGCATAATGTCACCTTTAACTGCTGTCCATGTGACCCAGCGTTTGCTCTTCCTCCCGCAGGTCTTCCAGGTCGCCTACATCATCATCAAGGCGGCGAACTCCCCGCGACCCGGGAACTGGGTTCTGGAGCGCTCTCTGGACGGGCAGGACTTCCAGCCGTGGCAATCTACGCCATCAGCGACACCGAGTGTCTGACCCGCTACAACATCACGCCGCGCCTCGGCCCGCCCACGTACAAGAGGGACGACGAGGTCATCTGCACATCTTACTACTCGCGACTGGTGCCGCTGGAGCACGGAGAGGTGAGTGTGTGTGTGTGTGTGTGTTTGTACACTCACTAAAAGAGTAAAATAAAGCCTTTCCCCAGATGTGTGTGTGTCTGAGTGTGTGTGGTCTCTCCACAGATCCACACGTCTCTGATTAACGGGCGTCCCAGTGCTGACGATCTGACTCCAGAACTGCTGGACTTCACCTCGGCTCGGTTCATCGCCTGCGCCTGCAGAGGATCCGGACGCTCAACGCCGACCTCATGACCCTCAGCTACCGCGACCCCGAGACGTCGACCCCATCGTCACGCGCCGGGTGTGATGCTCGTTTATACACTCTTAGTGTATTTCTTCAGGGGGCAGTATTAATGCCGTATTATCCACATTTGCATGAGTTGATGACCGTATTCAGGTGTGTGTTCATTCAGTCTAACTGTGTCTCGTCTGCTTTTCAGTATTATTACTCCATCAAGGACATCTCAGTGGGCGGGATGTGCATCTGTTATGGCCACGCCCAGAGCTGCCCATGGGACCCCGTTACCAAGGTAACTGACAACAAACTCCACCCCCTTGAGGAGGAAGCTGTCAATCAAATGATAGTGTGAACTTTGGCTCCGCCTCTCTGAAGTCACTGATTGCACTTTACACCTTTACAATGAGGTCATTTCTGGGTGTTGAGTGTGTGTGTGTGTGTGTGTGTGTGTGTACATGTTTATATTACATTGCGGGGACCAGACAGCGGTTCCCCATGAGGGAAATGGGTTAATAAACACACTAAATGATATATTTTTGAAAATGTAAAAATGCGTTTTTGAAACCGGAGAAAATTAAATATTCTCTTAGAGGATCCACCAGACGTTTTTACACAGTATGGACCCCAATGATTTCATATTTTGAAAAGGATGTAACTCTTCCCAAAAACTAAAACTAACATTGTTATTAAAAGGCCCGTGCACAGTGGAATGGATAACGCAACTCGACATAATGGGCTAACAATGATGTCAATTTTTTCCTCACTGTATGTAATATAACAAATTTGTGATTCTGTTTGTCGATTTTTTTATTATATATTTTTTTTATAAATATATTTTTTATTTATTTAATTATTTATTTATTTATTTAATTTTTCAGTGGGTGGGTCGTGGGGGTAAGGGAGAAAATGTAAAAAAAACCAACAAGGAACATTGTTAACTTTTTCTGTATATGATATATCATTCTGTTCTTCCTTTAATAAAAATATTATAAAAAAAAAAAGTGAAAATGCAGAAAGTTTTCCATAATGGGTAGGTTTAGAGGTCGGTTGTGTGTGTGTGTGTGTGTGGTGGGTAGGTTTTTGGGGTCAGGTTAGTGTGTGTGTGTGTCTGTGGCGTCTCACTTTAGCCTTTCTCTGTCCCTCTGCTGTTTGTTATGCGTGTCTCACTCTCTTTTCTCTCGTGTTTCCATAGAAACTGAAGTGTGTGTGTGAGCACAACACTTGTGGTGAGAGCTGTAATGAGTGTTGCCCTGGATACCATCAGGAGCCTGTGGCAACCAGGAACGCTTTCTAAAGGAAACACATGCGAGAGTAAGACAATAACTAACGTCACATATCTGACACACAGTATTTTGTGAGATTCACTCAAACTCAAACCTAAACAAACCTTCGTTTATAAGCGAATGCGCCCTCCCTGATCTGTGTGTTTTCTCTCTCGTTGATCAGAGTGTAATTGTCACAACAAGGCCGACGACTGTTTCTACAACCAGACGGTGGCGCGGATCTGAGGCTGAGCTTGAACACGCAGGGCCGGTTTGTGGGCGGAGGAGTGTGTGTGCGAACTGCTCCCAGAACACCGCGGAGTGAACTGCCAAACCTGTGCTGACGGATACTACAGACCACACCAGGTGTGTGTGTGTGTGTGTGTGAGTGGGGTGGGTGTATGTGTGCATTCAGTGAGTGAGTGATTCAGTGGAGTGGAGTCAGTGAGTCAGAGGTGCAGTGAGTGAGTGAGTGAGTGAGAGAGTCAGTGAGTGAGTGAGTGAGTGAGTGAGTAAGTGAGTCAGTGAGTGAGTCAGTGAGTGAGTGAGTGAGTGAGTGAGTGCAGTGAGTGAGTAGAGGTGAGTGAGTGAGTCAGTGAGTCAGTGAGTTGAGTGAGTCAGTGAGTCAGTGAGTAAGTGAGTGAGTGAGTGAGTGAGTGAGTGAGTGAGGTGAGTGAGTGAGTGAGTGAGTCAGGTGAGTCAGTGAGTCAGTGAGTGAGTCAGTGAGTGAGTGAGTGAGTCAGTGAGTGAGTGAGTGAGTGATGAGTAGAGTGAGTGAGTGAGTGAGTGAGTCGAGTGATAAGTGAGCGAGTGAGTAAGTGAGTGAGTGATGATGAGTGAGTGAAGTGAGTGAGTGAGTGAGTGAGTGAGGTGAGTGAGTGATAGTGAGTCAGTGAGTGAGTGAGTCAGTAGTGAGTGAGTGGTAGTGAGTGAGTTAGAGTCAGTGAGTCAGTGATGAGTAAGTGAGTGAGTGAGTGAATGAGTGAGTGAGTGAGTGAGTGAGTGAGATGAGTTGAGTCAGTGATGAGTGAGTGAGTGAGCTGAGTCAGTAGCTGAGTGAGTGAGTGATTGAGTGAGTCAGTGAGTGAGTCAGTGAGTGAGTGAGCTGAGCTGATCAGATTGAGTCAGTGAGTCAGTGAGCGATGAGTGAGTCAGTGAGTGAGTCAGTGAGTGAGTCAGTGAGTGAGAATGAGACGAGGTCGAGTGAGTGAGTGAGTGAGCTGATTGAGTGAGTCAGTAAGTTAGTGAGTGAGTCAGTGAGTCAGTGATGATTGAGTCAGTGAGTCATGAGTGAGTGAGTGAGTCAGGTGAGTGAGTGAGTGGATGAGTGAGTGAGTGATGAGTCAGTAGTGAGTTGAAGCCCTTTGACGTGTGTGTGTTTCAGGTGTCTCCGTACGCGACAGCCCGTGTGTTGAGTGTGAGTGTGATGCAGAGGTTCAGCGGACCCCGTGTGCATCAGAGACGATGATCACGTGACCCTCGACACAGGTGAAACATCTACAGTTTGCTATGGAATATCTCTGAATCACAATCTGTTCGGGCGTGTCTGAGCTGCTGGTGTGTGTCGCGTAGGTCTGTCTGCAGGTCAGTGTGTGTGTGTAAGGAGGGTTTCGCGGGCGAGAGGTGTGACCGTTGTGCGTTCGGCTTCAGAGATTTCCCACAATGCACTCGCTGCGAGTGTAACCTGGATGGAAGCCACAACAGCGACCCCTGCAGGGAGTGTGTGTGCAAGGGTACCGCTATAATGATTTTCTAACTATTATTTCATATGTCAGGCGTTTTAGCATCGAATGACACATGACGTAAACCCCCCCCCCTCTCTCTCTCTCTCTCTCGCTGCAGGATAACGTGATGGGCTCGAACTGTGACCTGTGTAAGCAGGGTTTCTATAACCTGCAGGCCAGTAATCCTGAGGGCTGCACCGAGTGTTTCTGTTTCGGAGTGTCAGGCGTCTGCGAGAGCTCGACCTGGTTCACCAGCTCGGTATGTTTAAGATCAAACAACAAAACTATATCATCGCAACAGCTTGACTGAAATAAAGACTTAGAAGTAATCTGAGGGGAAAACACTTAAACAGGGGAAACAAACTAAACAAGAAACAGGTGTGCAAAGCAATCAGTAACCATTAGCAACAAATGAGGGTATAATCAGGTAAACTAGGAAACTGAAGCGGGAAATTAGAAATAAAAGAAGCATATGTCAGAACACAGGGATACAATGAAATACAAAATATTAATTAATGAAACATTTGTAAATAGACGGCAGCAGATAACATTTAGTCAGAACCTCTAATAAATGACGTTATAAGAGCCTCGGACTCGAACTGGTTTGACACAGAGCTTGTGTCGATCAGTCAGGTGGTTCACCGAGACGCGCTCCTCCTTCAGCTCTCCTCAGAGCTCCAGCATCTTCACATCTCAGATCTCAGACGAGAACCTGGTCGTGTCCAACGGCTAGGTGTCCGCAGGCGTGCCGTAGCGCTGTGGTCCTGGGCCGCGCCGGAGCCCGTTCCTCAACAACAAGGTGACTCTCTCTCTGTGTGTGTGTGTGTGTATCACTCACTCTCATTAACACATGTACAGCTAATTAGCTTACACTCGTCCACAGCGTCTGTCCGCAGGGGATTAATGAAATTAAAACATCTAATAATAGAATTCATTTCCATCAACATCCTCTGATGAGTCCTCAGTGAAGCACACGCTGGACTAACTCAGCGCATCTTCATTTCTCTGTACAGCTGGCGTCGTACAGCGGCTTCTTGAACTACAGCGTTGCGTCCGACACGTCTGAGGAGAACGTGGACAAAGCGCTGAGCTCAGATTTCAGTGTAATAATTGAGGTAAGATGTGGCCCAGTATATATCAGATGTTATAATTGTTCCCTCCTCCCTCCCCAGCTCCTCCTGTCTCAGGATTGGCCGTCCTGAATCCCTTTTGAATCAGACTAAATTCTTGTACATTAAAATCTCGAATTAATGAAATCTGCAATACATTCATGTTGGTTCAGTTAACCCTGAGGCTGCCCAGAACAGAACCAGACCGCCAATCCTAAATATTTGCTAGTCGTATTACACGATAGAGCGGTCCTGACAGAAGTGTGTGTGTGTGGGGTCAGCGGGCGACGCTGAGACAGGACGCCGTCCTCTCGTCTGCTTCTGAACGGCTCACACCGAGCAGCTCGTCTCTGAATGCGATCCTCCCGCACACGTTCACCGACGCACCACAGCGGCAGGAGCGTTCAGCGGACGAGCTAGATGACGCTGCTAGCGCGACCTCGCCGCGCTACGGGTTCGAGCTCAGCTGGAGGCCAGCGCTGAGGGAACGCTTACGAGTCAGAACCCAAACAAGGATTAAATAAACTAATTCATTCATGCATTTCATTAAAAAATATATTTTGTTGTTTTTGTTCGTTTTGTTTATTTGTTTAATCATTTGACAGCCCTTATATATATATATATATATATATATATAGCACTAAAATTACTAACTAAATATATATATATATATATATATTTAGTTAGTAATTTTAGTGCTCACTGTAAGTTATTTCAGTTTATTTTAATTTCCAAGACAACATTTCTAGAGTTTTTCAAGTGATTTTATTTTTATTATTTTTATTATTATGTATATATGAGCCCTGTCAACAGATCTAACAAATCTAACAAATCTATTCTAACAAAAGTATGTATATGTGTGTGTGTGTATATATATATATATATATATATATATATACACACATTTATTTGTAAACTTTTTATGTTAATGTGATTCATCACGATTAATTGATTTGACAGTGCTTATATATAAGATTCTAAAATGAAAATTCTAAAATGCACATTTGTGTGTGTGTGTATGTCATGAATTAGGCCTGTCTAATATTTTGCTTCTTGTGTTATCGAATGGTTTACTGTGAACATGTGTGTGTGGTGCGCAGGTTGAGTGGCGTGTCTCTCAGGAGTTGCGGACACACACTCCGAGTCCAGCTACAACTCCCGCTGGATGTGGAGCAGTGCGAGTGTCCGTGGGATATTCAGGATCTTCCTGCGAGGTGAGGAACACATGCGTTACACACCAGCTGAAGATGCACATATCCACCAGTTTCTCACCCAGCAGTGTGTGTGTGTGTGTGTGTGTCCAGTACTGTATCCCGGGTTTTACTGGGTCGGTGGGATTATGTTCGGAGGAAACTGTCTTCAGTGTGAGTGTAGCGATTCACGCGCAGCGAGTGCGACATCAGACGGAGAGTGTCTGGTAGGTCTTTTTTATTATTTAAATATAAAGTGTTTTATTCAGTTAGGATTAGGGTTAGGTTAGGGTTCAGGGTTAGCCAGGCAGACTGTAGACGGTCCGGGTGTGTGTTGTTCTCAGGACTGCAAACACAGACACACACGGGCCGCACTGCGACCTCTGCGAGCCGGGCTTCTATGGAGACGCCAGTGAGGGAACGCCAGACGACTGCCAGAGATGCTCCTGTCCACTCACACTGGAGTCTAACAAGTGAGTGTGTGTGTGTGTGTGTGTGTGTGTGTGTGTGTGAAGTGTGTGTGTGTGTAAGTGTGTGTGTGTAAGTGTGTGAGTGAGTGACTGTGGCGGATCCGCACGGATCCTTCCCGAGGAGGGGGTCTTTTGTGTGTCTGGATGTCTGAGCGTTTCTCACAGTAACACAAACTGTGTCTTTATTCATGATCACACACTTACAATGAAAGTGTCTTTAACACTCTGAGTTCGCATGAGCACATCTCGGCTACACTTCATGTGGTGATCAGATCGTTTTAGTGATAAATGTGTATTAGTGTATTAGAGTGGATGTTTAATTGTGATTGTAAACTGTGATAATTGTGTGAGTGTGTAAATAGATTCCTTATGTAATTTAATCTAGATTCTGTTGAATATCCTGTCATATCTTGCAGTTTCAGCCCCACGTGTGTGCTTCAGCGCCCCGGAGAGGTCGTGTGTGATCAGTGTCCGCTGGGATACGCCCGACACAAGTGTGAGAGGTACGACACCCCGATATTCCTCACGGTTAAACACTTCAGGTTCTGAGAGAATGTTTCACACACACTCCTCTCTCATGGTCAGGTGTGCGAACGGTTCTGCGGGCGACCCGACGGTCCCGGGTCAGCGGCTGCTCGGTGTGTGAGTGCAGACGGGAACGTGGACCGGTCTGAAGCGGGCCACTGCGACGGGCTCGCGGGCGCGTGTGTGAAGTGTTTGTTCAACACGAGCGGGCGGCACTGCGAGCGCTGCCAGGACGGGTTCTACGGAGCCCGTCACACACAAAAACTGCCAGGGTGAGACGCTCTTACACATTATGGTGTGTGTGTGAGTGAGTGTGTTTGTGTGTGTGAGTGAGTGAACTTATTTGTTCATTTATAATCAGTGTGTAATGAATTATGAACTTGCACATTGAAAAAGCAAATGCACGAACTATAATATAAATAATATAAATGCAAATATAAATGTATTTATAAAACAGTAATACTTCCTTATAAATAAGTGTAAATGGAGCTGTAATTGATCTTAATGGTCTTTATCAGAAAGTGTTACCAAAAATGTTTTTTAACCATTGAAGCTCTAGTGACACCCAGTGGACAAACACGGTACTGATCGTCAGTTTACTGTAGTGTGTGTCTGAAATCATCGTTATCTCTCTCTCTGTGTGTGTGTGTAGCCTGCGGTTGCTATGGTAACGGGTCTCTGTCCACTGTCTGTAACGTGATCAGCGGGTCAGTGTGAGGTGTAAAGCCAACGTCATCGGACAAACGTGCTGACCGCTGTCAGGTACGTCTGCTGTGTGTTTGATTATTTATTTTACCGTAATGTTTCATCCGCTCATGAACAGAGTTTATCACTGCAAACATGATTTCTTACAGTCCAAATATCAAATAATTCTTAAATTAAGATGCATTTACTTTAAGTAGTAAAATGCCATAAGATATTATTGTCTTGCTTTACAGTTTCTTAATTTTTATTTATTTCCCAGAAAAATAAAACAATAATATCTTTTAAGATATTTTACTACTAAGTAAATGCATCTCGATTTAAGAATTATTTGATATTTGGACTGGAAACAACACAAAAATATTGAGTAAGAAAAGCATTTTTGCAGTATGATGATTGGCAGCTGTTCATATAATGTGTGTGTGTGTGCTGTGTTTCAGGCTGGTTATCATGGTATTAACCAGTGGCGATGGCTGCAGACTGTGTGAATGTAACCAATCGGGCTCTGTGTCTGGGTCATGTGACGAGGAGGAGGCGGTGCCGATGCATCACTGGAGTGACAGGTGACAAATGTGATCGATGTCAGCGCGGATATTGCAACTTTGAGAGCGGATGCACACGTAAGAACTGACATTATTCTTCATTGATTTATGTGTGTGTGTGAGTGAGTGTGTGAGTGAGTGTGTATTTTGTAGTGTGATGGGCTCATGTAATCTCGGCTGTTTTTGTGTCTCTCACGTGTGACTGCGCACACACACACGGGAACTGTAACGCAAGACGGGCGAGTGTATCTGCCCTCCACACACACACGGGCCGAAGTGTGAAGAGTGTGAGGAAGGTCACTGGGGTCACGATGGCGTGTCCGGCTGTAAGGTGCGACACATCACTCCCCAACTGACGAGTAACACCGCGGTATTGTGATAAGCGTTTACTAGTGTGTGTGTGTGTGTGTGTGTGCAGGCGTGTGACTGCAGTCCTGTGCGGCTCGAACTCGTCTCAGTGTGATCTGCTGTCGGCTCAGTGTCGCTGCAACACACACTTCTCCGGCCTCAAGTGTGACCGCTGCGCTTTGGGCTTCAGAAACTTCCCAGAATGCACCGCCTGCGACTGCGACCGGGCCGGCACGCGCGAGGAGTTCTGCGATGGCTCACTGGGAGTGTGTGGGTGTGAGGATCACGGACAGTGTTCCTGCAAGGTGACGATAGCGCCGTATCCATACACTGTTAGATGTTTTTAATATTTAATGTTTTAAATGCAATTAATAATTACAGTATTAGAGCACACTGTGCTCTGATTGGTCGGCTGGAGCAGTGTGTTGTGGTTGTTCGAGCACTTCAACTTTGGGAAAGCCCCGCCCTTCCATAACTGCCAGTTTAACACACTACTAACTAACTCAACCAGGTCCCGCCCCTTATTCTGCGCATTAATTATTATAATGAGGAATATTTTTAACGATGAACTCTTAACTCTTGATGTGTGTTCAGGAGAATGTGGGCGGCAGAGGCTGTGACGAGTGCAAGAGCGGACGTTGGTCTGACGCGGAGAACCCTTCCGGCTGCAGTCCGTGCTTCTGCTTCGGGGTGTCCAGTGTGTGAGGAGCTGAGCGGCCTGATCGGAGTGCCGGTGAGACAGGGACCACACACACACACACACACCTACACATCTTCAAGAATCCTGCATGTATTTAACCCATTGCTCTGTGTGTGTGTGTTTCAGCTACACGCTGGGTTCTGCCCCGCCGCTGCTGCGTGTCGTGTCTCAGAGTGACCAGCAGGAGGCTGGAGGGCGTTTGTTACTCGCAGGAGGAGATGCTATTGGACGCGGCTCACCTGCACAGTCTGTCGGTGCTCACCGGACCCTTCTACTGGAGACTGCCGCCCAAATACCACGGTAACAAGGTAAAACCCTGCCCAAATACCACGGTAACAAGGTAAAACCCTGCCCAAATACCACGGTAACAAGGTAAAACCCTGCCCAAATACCACGGTAACAAGGTACAAACCCTCCCAAAAACTGCGTAACAAGATACAAACCCTGTCCAAATACCACGGTAACAAGGTACAAACCCCTCCCAAATACCACGGTAACAAGATACAAACCTGTCCAAATACCACGGTAACAAGGTACAAACCCGCCCAAAAACCACGGTAACAAGGTACAAACCCCACCCAAATACCACAGTAACAAGGTAAAAACCCCGCCCAAAAACCACGGTAATAAGGTACAAACCCCGCCCAAAAACCACAATAATAAGGTACAAACCCCACCCAAATACCACGGTAACAAGGTAAAACCCCGCCCAAATACCACGGTAACAAGGTACAAACCCCACCCAAATACCACAGTAACAAGGTAAAAACCCCGCCCAAAAACCACGGTAATAAGGTACAAACCCGCCCAAAAACCACAATAATAAGGTACAAACCCCACCCAAATACCACGGTAACAAGGTAAAACCCCGCCCAAATACCACGGTAACAAGGTACAAACCCCGCCCAATACGGTAACAAGGTACAAACCCCGCCAAATACAGTAACAAGGTACAAACCCCGCCCAAATACTGTAACAAGGTACAAACCCCACCCAAATACAGTAACAAGGTACAAACCCCACCCATAAACCATGGTAATAAGGTACAAACCCCGCCCAAATACCACGGTAACAAGGTACAAACCCCGCCCAAATACTGTAACAAGGTACAAACCCCACCCAAATACCACGGTAACAAGGTACAAACCCGCCCAAATACCACGGTAACAAGGTACAAACCCCGCTAATTCTTTACACACCATCTATGCAATACATTTGTTACAGTATTTATTAATATTTTTAAAAATAAAACTGTAGATTGTTAGTTTATGTTAGTTAACAGGTTTTTGTAATGCATTAGTAAATGTTTAAATGAACTAGGATTACAAAAGTATTTCCTCGTGTATCTCGCAGCTGCTGTCGTACGGAGGAAGACTCTCCTTCACCATCGCCTTCTTCGCTCTGGATGGCGTCGGGCTGGCCAATCACGAGCCTCAGGTTCTGATGAGGGGCGGACACCTGCGCAAGCTAGTCATCTACATCCGACGCTTCCGCGCCGCAGAACGGCGTCCGCACCGAACAAGAAGTTCCTCTGACCGAGGTGAGTCTGATCACATGACTTCTGGCCCGCGTTCGTGTTGTAAAGTCAGCGCCGAGCAAACAGCCATTTTTATGAAGAAGTACTTGAATTATTGAAAGGAAAATATTAATGGGAAATGTATTAATTTTTTTGATGAAATAATCTTTTCACACAATCTTTAATCTACAGCTTGTCTGATATAGAGGCGTTTCTCATGTCTATGAGTGTGATATTACTCATATAAATATCCCAGCTTTCATTTCTTCAGGTCAATCATTCACAGCAGAAAAAATCGTATTCGAATAAGGAAAGCGAATATTTTTGTCATAGTATTCTTTCAGTGGTTAAAGTCATTGCATCTGCTGCACTTTATTTCTGCCATTTAGTTTTATGTTTATTTACCTATTTTTAATTTAAAAGACAATAAAGATTGATGAATGAGTTGTAGTGCTGGATGTGATTTGCCAGCGTGTGTGTGACCCTGTGTGTGCGTGTCTCGGTGTGTGTGCAGCACAAGTGGAAGTATTTCAACTCCGTGTCGGATGAAGCCGTGAGCCGTGCCGACTTCATGTCTGTGCTGAGTAATGTGGAGTACGTCCTCATCAAAGCCTCGTACGGCTCCGGACTTGCAGCAGAGCCGGTCAGTGTGTGTGTGTGTGCTTGCAATTATACTTAAACATTTTTTTGTCCAGAAAGCTTTTTATTTAGTTTTGATATTTAAAAACATTTAAAAAACATATTTTCCTTTAAATTACTTGATTTGATCAGTGTACTGAAGCATTCCTATGGGACTCTTGATGAAGGATTTATTACTTTTAAAAATTTCAACCACTAAAGTCGCTCTGATGAACACAAATTTTCACAAATATCTTTCCGAGGGATGAGGATAGTTCAGATGAGCATCACACGAGATATCGGCGTCAGTGTTCCTCTCCTCTGTTCTCTCCAGGATCTCCAACATCTCGCTGGAAGTGTCTCTGGATGCGGACTGACGTTCCCGAGGAGGAGCCGGAGGAGTGGCTCGACTGGTGGACGGCGTGCGAGTGTCCGCGGGATACGCCGGGCTCTCTCGGTGTCAGGTCCGGGACACACTCCTCACACCCCAGTGTTCTGTCTCCACACACACACACACACACAGTGTCTGACTGAACTGAACGCTCTGTTGTAGGAGTGTTCTCCCGGGTTATTACCGGCAGGCCGTGTCGGAGCTCAACATGAAGGGCCGAGACCGGCCGCTCATCCGGCCCTGCGTCCCGTGCCGGTGCAACAACCACAGTGTGTCATGTGACCTGGAGACGGGCCAATGTCTGGTAAGCAAACCCAGATGGAAGCCGCTTTATCCACATCAGACTGATGATGAAGGCTCAATCGGTATATCTGTGTCGTGTGTTCAGGGATGCCAGCACAACACCGCAGGAGAGCACTGTCACCTGTGCGCGCAGGGCATTATGGGAAGGTTCAGGGTTCGGTCAGCGACTGCTCGCTGTGTGCCTGTCCACTGCGGGGTCAAAGGTGAGGTCACATGACACTACAGCTGTGTATGGCATGGAAACCAGTGGTTCATAGACTTCAGCGTGACGTGTGTGTTTTGCGTGTGTTTAGCTTTAGCGCACGTGTGTGTTCAGAGGGCGCTGGAGATTTCCGCTGTGACCGCTGTGAGGAGGGATACGAGGGCCGCTACTGTGAGAGGTGAGGTCATGTGACGTTACGTCTCACACACACACTTGTACGCTGAACTCTAGGGTTGGGAATTGAAAAGCAGGAATATGAGTGCTGTCCCTTTAAGAGCTGCACGGGTCTGATACACTGATACACACCAGGACAGACACACAGTCTCGCGCTCCAACGCTTTAAACTCGTATTGAAATACACACAGAGGAATTGACATTTTAATTTTATAACAAGTATCTGATTCCTGAAGGAATATACCTATATACCAGTTCTGGAATCGAATACTTAGGAATTGTATACTTGTTATAAAATCAAAATATTGATTCCTCTGTCTGTATTTCAATACGAGTTTAAAGCCGTTGGAGCGCAAATACATTTATATTGAATATTTTATTAATAAACTGCAGTGTTATTGTACATTTGATTAGAGTTTCTGTAGCTAACGCTCTCTCCGCGTCTCAGGTGTTCGGTGGGTTACCATGGCGACCCGTCGGAGCCGGGCGGCCGGTGTCAGGTGTGCCGGTGTAACGGGACCGGGTCGGTGCACGGTGTGTGTGACGGACTCACGGGCCGGTGCGAGTGCAAGCCCGGGGTCAGAGGTCATCTGTGTGACCAGTGTGAGGAGAGACACGTGCTGGTCAGCGAGGAGTGTGTGTGTAAGGCTGCGCTATATCTACTGATGTTTCAATGCAGCTTCACCGTGACAAACGGGAAAATAAGTTATAACTGTCGATGAACTTCATCAATTATTCTATTCAGTTCTGTGTTGATTCGGTTGAGTTCAGTAACAGTGTCAATATCACTTATGATGTTGGATATTGTTATCAATTATGAGCTTATTGTTCAGTTGAGTTTAGTTTAAATTAATTTCAGGTGAGTTTAGTTTTCATTCAGTTTAGTTTTATAATCAGTTGCAGAATTTATCAATTTTGAAACAAATTAAATTTTAGTTGACTCGTTTTTCAGCTCAGTTCAGTTCAGTGTTGATTCAGCTCAGTTGAGTTCATTGTTGATCCAGTTGAGTTCAGTTCAGTGTTGATTCAGTTGAGTTCAGTTCAGTGTTGATTCAGTTCAGTTCAGTGTTGATTCAGTGGAGTTCAGGAGATGATTCAGTGGAGTTCAGAGATGATTCAGTGGAGTTCAGAGATGATTCAGTTGAGTTCAGAGATGATTCAGTTGAGTTCAGAGATGATTCAGTGGAGTTCAGAGATGATTCAGTTGAGTTCAGAGATGATTCAGTTGAGTTCAGAGATGATTCAGTTGAGTTCAGTGTTGATTTAGTTGAGTTCAGATGTTGATTCAGTTGGGAGTTCAGAGATGATTCAGTGGAGTTCAGAGATGATTTAGTTGAGTTCAGAGATGATTCAGTTGAGTTCAGTGTTGATTCAGTTGAGTTCAGAGATGATTCAGTTGAGTTCAGAGATGATTCAGTGGAGTTCAGTGTATGATTCAGTTGGAGTTCAGAGATGATTCAGTGGAGTTCAGAGATGATTCAGTGGAGTTCAGAGATGATTCAGTGGAGTTCAGAGATGATTCAGTGGAGTTCAGAGATGATTCAGTGGAGTTCAGAGATGATTCAGTTGAGTTCAGAGATGATTCAGTGGAGTTCAGAGATGATTCAGTGGAGTTCAGAGTTGAGTGTGCATGTTGTGGTGTCGGTGTGATGACGAGCTCGTGTCTCCTCAGCGTGTGATGACGGATGCACAGGACTGCTGTTGGACGATCTGGACTCTCTGAGACGGGTCAGTCACTGTCTCTAAACCTGTCGGGTGTCATTGACGCCCCCTACAGCCAGCTCTTGACCCTCGAGAACCAGACCCGAGAGGTCAAGGTCAGTCACGTGACCCAGCCTGCATAAACCATCACTCATGTATCACCGCATGCATGAAGACTTCATAAGTGAACCTCCTTTGCAGAGTTTGATGTTGTGGGATCAGAGCCCGGATCATCAGCTGACTCTGCAGGAGAGCGAAGCTTGAGACACCTGAGCGATGACATCACTGACCTGCAGCAACAGGTGCGCTCGCAACCCTCCTCACGGTAACCATGGCGGCGGGAGGCTGATACTGATGCTCAGTGTGTGTGTGTGCAGGTCCAGAGTGTGTTGGACAGCAGTGAAGCAGAGCTGCTGAAGGCTGAGGAGAAGCTCTCGCTGGGACAACAGTTGCTGGAGCTCATCAGGAACACTCACTCCACCATCACCGGTAGACTGATCAAAGCTCACTATGTTTGATTATTATTTGTATTATTTTATGGCTACTGTGCTCAGCTCTGCTGGTCTGTGATTGGTCCAGGCCTGACCGGAGCAGGTTCTCTCTGTGACGTGAGCGATGGACGCTAATCTCGACGGCGTGAACGAGCTCGTTCCTGATGGAGGAGATGAACACTGACGCTGGAGAGGATCAGGACCGTGAGTCTGACTCACTGCAGTGCGACTGCGGAGCGCCAACTCAGGTAACACACACACACACACACACACACACACATGCAGTCCAAGTGGACTTTTTAAAGAAACTCACTGCTTTATAACTTATGAGGGCTAGTTGACATGCAGTTGCAAAGTTCCTTATAGTCAACAGTGTTCAAAAGTGTGTGTGTGTGTTCAGTTCTGCAGTGTCTGTCCTGCGGAGGGTTCAGGAGAGAGATCTCTCATCCGCTCCTACAGAACCAGTTCAGACTGGAGAACGTCTCCTCCACCCTCGAGAACTCGAGCACAAGATCCTGCAGATCCAGGAGATCATCAACACGAGCGAGAGCCACAATAACCAGAGCCGGGGCCTGACGGAGTACAGATCCAGACCAGCCTGAGCCGGCTCACGGTGAAGTCCAGCAGAAACACACACACACACACACGAGCATCGGCTGCGCTCACTTCAGAGAAATACTGTAACAACAGCCAAATATTGTAAATCAGCTGTTTTCTATGTGAATATACAGTAGAGTGTCATGTATTCCTGTGATTTTCACTTTACTATATAAATTACACTTTACTATATATTCACATAGAAAACAAATGATTAATATTTCACAATTTTTACTTTAATTTTGATCTTAGTTCGAATTGATGAGCAGAGAGACATTTAAAAAATATCTTCTCCAGATCTCCAGCAACAATGTCAGCAATCTGAACCAGGAGATAGAAACACAAGTACAGGAAGCTCAAGACCTTCTGAGTGATGCCCTCAATATAGCAGAAAACATGGACAACGGACGGATGTAAGTGACGTTTCTGACCTCATATAACACGTATACGGCACAGTGAATGTGATCCCAGATGATGCGTTTGTCGTTTCAGACTCTGGATGAGATGAAGAACCATCTTGAAGGCTGGAGTGTGAATCTCAGGAAGCATGTGGACACTTTAGTGATGGATTTGACCAAAAGAGACGCCCTACAGATGGTGTACCGGGCCGGAGGATCACGCGCAAGCCCTCAACAAACAGGCACAAGCCCTTAACAGGTGCGTCATGCTAAAAATCCAACTAAACGCATCTTATATATATTGTTGGTATTGTAAATAACTCGATATCGTTTCTTTTGCGGTCAGTTCTCTATACGAGGTCAGATCTGCGTACAGTGCAACGCGACCAGCGTCAGTCAGACCAACAGCAACATCAGAGAAAATATTCAGATGGCGGGAGATCTGGCTCACACCGCCAATCACAGCGCAAGCTCCGCCCTCAATCTGGTACGTCCACCAATCAAAGCCTACTGGGAGGTTTCACAAATGAGCTATAATTAATGAAATTGGATGTAACAGTAAAATAAATTATAATTTTTTTGCCTGGATACATTATTTTAATTAAAAATAAAACACTAAAAAAGATTCAATTTTATTTTATTTTTTTATTATAAAATAATGAGTAATACACATAAAACCAGGGGTGTTATTACCTAAAACTATTAAACGTTTTTATTAATTGAACTAAAGCTGAAATTATTTATTTATATATTATATATATTATTCTCAAAATAATCCTCTTAAAACCAGGTTTTTTGTTTAAACGAAAATCTACTTTCATGAATTTAAATATATAGTAATATATAATATATTATACAATACATTTTTCGGCCTGTATACATTATTTGAATGTAAAAAAGATTAGATATTATATATGTTTGCTTAAATGTCAAGTTTGCACAAAAGTGTTAATTTGTTGTTAAATGATTAAAATATTTACTTTTAAATGGAGAATATTTTACATCCACGTGATTGGGAAAGGTTTAGGAAGTCGCTGCTGTACATCATCCAATGCTGGTATTGATATTATAAAGTCTGCAGTGTGTGATGCTGATGTCCTGTTTTCTTTTAGACGTCGGAGCACTCGCTCACTGCGCAGGGGACGAAGGCGCTGCGGGCAAGGCAAGGGAGATCGAACGGCGGCGAGAGCTTCTGGACACACTCACTGCAGGTGAACACACACACACTCACTGCAGGTGAACACACACACACTCACTGCAGGTGAACACACACACACTCACTGCAGGTGAACACACACACACTCACTGCAGGTGAACACACACACACTCACTGCAGGTGAACACACACACTCACTGCAGGTGAACACACACACACACTGCACTGCAGGTGAAACACACACACTCACTGCAGGTGAACACACACACACCTGCACTGCACAGGTGAACACACACACACTCACTGCAGGTGAACACACACACACTCACTGCTTCAGCTAACCAAAGAGACGTGACGGAGTGACTGAAGTGTAAAGCTGTCAACTTGCACACTGATGTATTGGTGTGTGTGTGTGTGTGTGTTCAGGGCTGGTGTTTGAACGTCACTGAAGTAACTAGCAGGTCTGCAGTCGAGCTCAGAGCGAATGTTCAGAACTTCACTCATTTGCTCCCAGAAGCCCTCAGTGTCCTGAGAACCCTGCCGAACGGTACGTGACACAGATCAGTACGTGTGTCTGTGTGTAATCCCAGATGAAGATGATCTGCATTGAGAACTCGTTGACTCTCTCTCTCTCTCTCAGGCAGCAGAGACGAGGTCGTGGAGGCGCGGCGACGGGCAGCAGCGGTGAACGAGACGCTACAGAGAGCGCTGCGGCGGCTGGAGGATTACCGCGCGAAGCTGGACAGGTGCATTCTCGCGAGTCGAGTCGGGTCAACACCAGCAGCCGAGCAGCAGACGGGCTCATCCGAGACTCAGAGGAGGCCGGTGTGTTTCACACACACACACATTACTGAGGGTCACTGTGGTGGACAGTCAGTCAGACACACTGATGTCAGACACACATTTCACACTCTTTCAGAGAGACACACTCTCTCTCTCTCTCTCTCTCTGTTCATGTGTGTGTATTGATGTTCTCTGTCTTCTCGCCCTAGCCTCTCTCTCTCTCTCTCTCTGTTCATGTGTGTGTATTGATGTTCTCTGTTCTCGCCCTCAGCCTCTCTCTCTCTCTCTCTGTTCATGTGTGTGTATTGATGTTCTCTGGTCTCGCCCTCAGCTAGCGCGGCGTCCCTGCGGCTGACCAGAGGCCCATCTGAAGGCGGAGCGTCTGTTCGAGCGGGCTGAAGCCCCTGCACGTCTACTGGGAGAAACCCTCGAGCAGGGAACCTGTCAGGACATCAGAGAACTGATCAACCAGGCCCGCCGAACAGGCGGCTTCGGTGAGTCTCGCGTCATGTGACCTCTCACACACACTCACCATCACACACACTCACGCTCTGATCTCCGCAGATTAAAGTGGCGGTGTCGGCCGAAGCGGGAGTGTGTGGAGGCGTAAGACCCGAAGGTGACGTACAAGCAACTTCAACACACTCACACTGACCGTTGAAGACCTCGGAGCCGGACAACCTGCTCTTCTACATGGGCGGCGGCGCCAGCGTACGTCACACTACTTATGCTTACTAATATCATATTTAGCATTTTAGTACGTTTCTGTTTTTTAAATTACTATTTATGTTTCTTTTATTATTATTTCCAGTTTATAATTTAGTCATTCAACCTAAACTTTAGTATTCTTTATTTTAGTTTTTATAAATGATCTTTTTATATTTCAATTTTAGTCATGTTGTTATTTGCCTTTGTCATTTTTTATATTTTTTTTAGTTTAAGCTTTTGTAAATGTGATATTTTTTAATATTACTAATTAGGTTTTATTTATCTTAATTTCAGTTGTAAAATTGAAACTGTGGTTTATTTACTTTACGGTTAATAATCGAAGTTACTTGATAACATTTCTTCTGATCTTGGTTTTATTTCATTAACAATTTTTGTAATAATTTGAGTTAATAATAATAACCCTGATGGGAAACCAGCCAGAATGCTGACATTTGCATGGTTTGGTGTTCCTGTCAGCGGCCCATCAAAGACAAAACACTTATTTATGGCGAACAACATTCATGGTTTCCGAGTTACTGATGCGTGCAGTGTGTTGTGTATGAACATGTCGATGTTTAAAGTCTCATCTGTGTTTGAACCCCATCAGGAGGATTTCCTGGCGTTGGAGACGCGTGACGGGAGGGTGTCGTTCCTCTGGGACACGGGATCAGGACACACCCGCCTGGAGTATCCCGCCGTTCAGATCAACAACGACAAGTGGCACCGGATCAATGCGACGCGGTGTGCTGTGTGACTCAGCGCTGGTCTGGGGTGTTTTAGCTCTTCCTTTGAGTGAGGAACACTGATGTGTGTGTGTGTGATGCAGGTTCGAGAAGACACGGGACCCTCAGTGTCCAGCAGGCGGACTCGGACCCTCTCCCCGCAGTGAAGATCTCCTCGGAGCCGGTCCCTCCACCGTCAGTGGACGTCAGTGGATCCACACGCGTGTTCGTCGGGGGACTCGCTGCTCAGGTCAGAGGTGAGACACTTCACACACGCACGTTTTGTAAAGACTATAGGTAACCTCACTGAACATTAAAATAACCCCCTTCTGACCCCATGAACGTGTGTTGTGTTTCCCAGAAACCCCCAGCGGTGAGAGCGACCCAGTTCAGAGGCTGTATGGGCGAAGCGTCGCTCAGACGAGAACAACATCGGCTTGTGGAACTACGCAGAGAGACAGGGCGAGTGTGGCGGCTGCTTCATGAGGTGAAACACACACACACACACACACACTCACTACACCTCACACACTCACTGAACTCTGAACTCTGCCCTGTTCCAGTCCCCGCACTGAGGACACTTCGTTCCACTTGGACGGCAGCGGCTTCTCTGTGGTCCAGAAAGTCTCTGCGCTCGATGTCCACCCAGCGTCGTCATGTTCTTCAGGACTCTCTCTCCCAACGGCCTGATGCTGTACCTCGCCTCCGACGGCACGACTGACGTCCCGCCAGCTCCAGGGTCGAGGAAAGGTCACTCTGAAAAGCGATATCAAACAGAAAATGTTCTGTTGTAAATGCAGATTGACTGACAGTGACAGTCAGAAAACAATACAGTACAGCAATGTAAAGCAAAATTTTTTATTTTATAACTCATCTATTTAAATGATATTAAGCATAGTTCTGCATAATTAAGGGCGGGGCCAGTTGAGTGACAGGTGGATTGACGCTGATGTCACTGTCTGCTAGCGTTCAGCTTAATCCGATCGCCTCACGTTTGTCCTCTGTGCTTGTAGAGACTTTCTATCCGTCGAGACTGGTGGAAGGCAAGGTTCACCTGACCTTTGAACTGGGCTCAGGCCCAGCTCACCATGACCTCGGACCAGGCGTCAACACCGGATCCTGGTACAGAATCGCCCTGCAGAGGAACAAGCGCAAAGGTGCCGTTAATCTCCATGTTGAACCCTCCATCCTCTCTCTCGCATCATTCTGACTATAAAAACCATCTGCCGCACTTAACCATTAATACACACACTAAACATAATAATATAATGGATTGGAGGATTTTTGTGTTCAAAAAAGTTAAAGCTCTCCCCTCTCGGGTCAGTGTGACCCCCGTAGGAATGAATGGAACATGAGGAACGCTACAGTACACATAGAAAAACCTAAAACTGCTCTAAATTCAAACTAAAAATGCTAAGATTTTACAACATATTATTTTATAATGTCTACATAAAATATCATCTTATATTATTATTTTCCACAAGAGTTCAGCAAAGCACTAAGATGTAAGATATTTAGAGCTGAATTAAAAGGGTTATGCATGAAGACTGTGACTTATTTTGAATTTTAGCAGGAATGTGCTACTAGATCAAATCTAGTCATTTAAAGGTTAAAAAAATAAAGTTGCATTAAAAGAAAAAATATGATCAATGTGTAATAAATAAGCGTTCTTGGCCAAAACACGTAAATGAGGTGTAATTATAGTGTATGTCGAGAAGAAGGATGTGGGGTGACACGGAGACACTGTCTGCTCTGTCCACAGGTCATCTGTCAGTGATGGCCGCGAGATACCCGTCCGAGAGAGAGGTCATGGAGGCGGAGTCACCGGGATTTGGCCTCTGACCTCAATCGCTCCGACTCTTGACCCCATTTACATCGGTGGATTGCCAGCCTCTCGAACCAATCAGGTGAGACATGCTGGAGTTGCATCATTTGTTTAAATGTTTCCAGTCATTCCTCTTTGGTCATCTCTTGTGTGGAATGTCCGCAGGCGGCAGGTCGTCGCTCGCTCTTTTGTCGGGTGCATGAAGAACGTTGAAATTCGCTCGTACGAACTTTGACCTGCTCAGAGAGGCGTACGGAGTGAAGAAAGGCTGCGTCCTCAAGGTACACATATCTAGTACTCTGTTAAAAACATTTTCATTCATTTTTTCAATGTTAAGTGAAAAAAAAAATATTACTAGTTGCCAAAGCAAGTTTTTCACTTGAACTAAATAACGAAAAACTAAAATTGAAATAAATAATAAAAACTAGTTAAAGTTATAAAAAATATACAAGACATATTTTAGGACGCCATAATGAAAGATTTGCACTGGGGGTGAATAATTTTGATTTAACTGTATATTTATGAGTATTATTTATTTATTGTTAGTTTCTGGAGATTGTTAAAGTCATGTGTGTGTGTGTGTTTCCAGCCCATCCGCAGCGTGTCTGTGTTCGGCAGTGGTTTCCTGGAGATGCCCGTGTTCTGCTGGGTTCCCACACGGAGATCATGAGCAGCTTCTCCAGCACGCGGGATCACGGGACTCATCCTGGCGGCATTCAGCCGATCCGAGGACGCTCGCGCCGACAGACGCCACAGGTTAGGACTTGAGCCCTGTGAACCTGTCTCGATCGTGGCTAGCGCTCGGCTGTCGTTTGAATTTAAACGACTCAGATACTATTCGATTTCTTAATTTCAATTAAACTCGTGTTGAAATACACACAGAGGAATTGACATTTTAATTTTGTAACAAGTATCTGATTCCTGACAAAGTATTCCATTATCGAGTTCTGAACCCTAATCGTGCGTGTGTTTAATCGTCGCTCTGCTCTCAGCCGTTCCTGCTCGTGATATCGCTGTCTCTGGATTGGTGGAGGTCCATGTGGGCGTGGCAGAGGGTGGAGCCGTGCACAAAGCCGTCGTCCAATCACAGGCACGGCTCCTCAGTGCACGGAAAGGAGCATTCGCTCGTCCTGCAGAGGAACAAAAGGTGTGTAGCAGCAGCTTCGAGTTCTCCATCTCCATGATTCTCCATCTCCATGTTTCTCCATCTCATGTTCTCATCTCCATGATTCTCCATCTCCATGATTCTCCATCTCCATGATTCTCTATCTCCATGTTTCTTCATCTCCATGATTCTCCATCTCCATGATTCTCCATCTCCATGTTTCTTCATCTCCATGTTTCTTCATCTCCATGATTCTCCATCTCCATGATTCTCCATCTCCATGTTTCTCCATCTCCATGATTCTCCATCTCCATGATTCTCCATCTCCATGATTCTCTATCTCCATGTTTCTTCATCTCCATGATTCTTCCATCTCCATGATTCTCCATCTCCATGATTCTCCATCTCCATGATTCTCCATCTCCATGTTTCTTCATCTCCATGATTCTCCATCTCCATGATTCTCCATCTCCATGATTTCTCCATTTCTCCATGATTCTCCATCTCCATGTTTCTTTCATCTCCATGATTCTCCATCTCCATGATTCTCCATCTCCATGATTCTCCATCTCCATGATTCTCCATCTCCATGTTTCTTCATCTCCATGATTCTCCATCTCCATGATTCTCTTCATCTCCATGATTCTCCATCTCCATGATTCTCCATCTCCATGTTTCTTCATCTCCATGATTCTCCATCTCCATGATTCTCCATCTCCATCTCCATGTTTCTTCATCTCCATGTTTCTTCATCTCCATGATTCTCCATCTCCATGATTCTCCATCTCCATGATTCTCCATCTCCATGTTTCTTCATCTCCATGTTTCTTCATCTCCATGATTCTTCCATCTCCATGATTCTCCATCTCCATGATTCTCCATCTCCATGTTTCTCCATCTCCGTGTCTTCAGTCTCCAGGTCGATCTCAGTGCTGGTGGACGAGCAGAACCCGGTGGTTCTGAAGCTGGGCTCGTCTGCAGAGAAAGCTCTGGCTCTGGGGCCGGCTCTTCTTCGGTGGTGTTCCTCCAGGAGAACGAGCTTTTGCTCCGGGATCCTCCGACTCCTTCTGACGGCTGCATCAGGAATGCAGCAGTGGACGGCACGTGAGTGAACACACACACACTCACACACAAATAATATTTGTATGTATATATGTTTATATATTTATGCATCGTGTATATTTTATATATAAATAACACATTTTTCATAAATATGCATATCAGGTTGCTGGATCTGTCGGGCGCGCTGCACTACGAGCACGTGGACATGAACAGCTGTTTACTGGAGGAGAGACCCGAACGTGTGCTTCTACCTGACGACCTGGAGGCGGAGCCGACCTCTGACCCCTCCACACGACCCCTGACCCAGGCGGCAGAGCTGAGCGCGCTCACACCGGGCAGCACCAGCGTGAGTCTCACACACAAACACTCACAAACACACACACACATCACTCACACTCACACACACACACACACACACACACACACAGACACCTGGGACGTACATTAGGAAGTCTGGGAAATGTTTATAAATATATAGTGCAGTGCATTATCTTTATATGCATTAATCATCTCCTGGATGCTGTTGATCTGTTTGCACAGTGAACTTCATAAAGGTCGTGAAAGCTCAGTTGTATTTCATCTTATTTCAAGTAATGAAGGTGTTTTTTGTTTTAGTACCAGAATATTTCTTAGCAACTCACTATGACAGGCATGTTGTGTGACATTCTTCAGATAGCGCTGAGTTTCTGTAAACACTGAACATCTGTCAGATCATAAGAACATCACGCCCTTATATGGGCATTAGCTGAAGTGTTTCACGGTTATTATTGTGAACGTCTCTGTACAAACTGAGCTTTACCTGAACTGCCTCTTCCTCAGTGTGCGGACCCAGACCAAACACACACCATCCCAGAATCCCACCAAGTTCGGACTGTCCAACACAGTCACATGATCTTGGGCTTCAAGAATAAGACCGTCAGAACCAGGTAAACCAATAAACCGAACCCGTTAGTGATCACATGTACCCATCAGTCTGCTGTCAAATATTCTCATAACGCTGCATTTATCAGACAAACTGTGTATTAAACCAGCATTCTGTGTTCAATATGACTCCATGTTGATATTATTAAACAATAAAAGCAAAAATCCTGTTCATGAGCTCACGATGGAAGAGCATCACAATAAACATTAAAATAAACTTGTCAGAAATCAGAAAGCACAAAATACACTAATTACTAATTCAATACAACAATAAAATAACCTTTATAGTCACATGATTCTGAGCAACGAAATAAGAAAAAAAAGAAAAAACATTTTAATAAAATTATAGACACATTAATATTATATATTTATATATTTAATAAAATAAACTACATATATAATATATTGTATTATGTAAATATATATATATATGCAATAAAATGAAAAAAATATATTATTATATTATAGAATATTATTAAAATATTATTACTAACTGGGGCAAAATATGTACAGTTAAATTTTAAAAGTATTATACAATAACATAACATTTTTTAAATAACATAAAATATTTAAAATAAATACAATTTATTATTTCATACCCATTACATGATTGATTTACCTTTCCAAAGTGATATCATGTTTTTTACATTTATATGATGTTCCACTTTAAACAGTCTTTTACAGATTGTAACAGGTAATGATGTAACGCTTTCACTGTGTGTGTGTGTGTCTCAGTTTCGTGGTGAAGCTTTCCGTGCGACGTTCGCTCACAGCGGGCTTCTGTTCTACATGGCTAACGCTAACCAGCAGGATTACGCAGTTCTGCAGCTCAGGCGGGCCGTCTGCTGCTGTCATGTGACCTGGCCGAGGACCCGCCAGCGCCACGATCCCTGCTGGCACTGAGCGACGGCCTCTGGCACACCGTGAGTTAAACCACCCTGACTAGCCCTCCATTAAAGGGATAGTTCACCCAAAAATTAAAACTGATATATAAAAACTGTCCTGGCTCTTCTAAGCTTTATAATGGCAGTGAATGTCTGTTTCTGTTCTGAAGTTCATTAACGTGCATCTATGCTTAAGTGTGACAGTCCTTGAATAACGTGTGTGTGTGTGTGTGTGTGCAGGTGAAGGCCAAGTTCAGTAAGAAGTCAGTGATGGTCAGTGTGGACAGCAGCGACTCCGACCGCATCTCCACTAAAGGACACACATCTCGACGTCGAGGGGAAGTTGTACCTCGGAGGAATTCCTTCCACATACACAGCCAAGAGGATCGGAAACGTAACTGACGCTGTTCACTTCTAAACCAGTTTGAAATGTTTTCATATAGTCTTGATGTGTTTCAGGCTCTACTAGAACAGGTTTTCCTGCTTGAATGTTGATTATTCTCCTCATATTCTCCATTGTTGCGGTTCCTCTCTTCCCAGTCTGTCAGTAACGCTCTGTTTACTTCCTGTCTCTATGAAGCCCCTCCTCCTGAAAGCACACTGTGCTCTGATTGGTTGGCTGGAGCAGTGTGCTGTGATTGGTCGAGTGTGTTTGGGAATGCCCCGCCCTTTTCCATAACTGCCAGTTTAACACACTACTAACTAACTCAACCAGGCCCGCCCCTTTATTCCCCTTTATATTTTAGATGTCTTTAGTGAGTTAAAAGTGTAAAAAGCACAAGAGTGTCCTGTGTTAACCCGAGAGTGTGTGTGTGTGTGTGTGTGGTTCTGCAGGTCACACACAGTCTGGCAGCGTGTCTTCAGGACGTGACTCTGAACGGTGTGCGAATGGACCTGAACGGGCCACTGGTGGCGGACGGGACGGAGCCCGTGTTTTAGTGGCGCTCAGGACGGGACCTTCTTCAGTGGAGGCGGATACAGCAGCTTTCAGTGAGCAGAACTTCCTCTAGAACTCACACACACATCTCAGAGAACAGAACCTCCTCTAGAACTCACACACACATCTCAGAGAACAGAACCTCCTCTAGAACTCACACACACATCTCAGAGAACAGAACCTCCTCTAGAACTCCACACACACATCTCAGAGAACAGAACCTCCTCTAGAACTCTCACACACACATCTCAGAGAACAGAACCTCCTCTAGAACTCTCACACACACATCTCAGAGAACAGAACCTCCTCTAGAACTCTCACACACACATCTCAGAGAACAGAACCTCCTCTAGAACTCACACACACATCTCAGAGAACAGAACCTCCTCTAGAACTCTCACACACACATCTCAGAGAACAGAACCTCCTCTAGAACTCACACACACATCTCAGAGAACAGAACCTCCTCTAGAACTCTCACACACACATCTCAGAGAACAGAACCTCCTCTAGAACTCACACACACATCTCAGAGAACAGAACCTCCTCTAGAACTCTCACACACACATCTCAGAGAACAGAACCTCCTCTAGAACTCACACACACATCTCAGAGAACAGAACCTCCTCTAGAACTCACACACACATCTCAGGAGAACAGAACCTCCTCTAGAACTCACACACACATCTCAGAGAACAGAACCTCCTCTAGAACTCTCACACACACATCTCAGAGAACAGAACCTCCTCTAGAACTCTACACACACATCTCAGAGAACAGAACCTCCTCTAGAACTCTCACACACACATCTCAGAGAGACAGAACCTCCTCTAGAACTTCACACACACATCTCAGAGAACAGAACCTCCTCTAGAACTCTCACACACACATCTCAGAGAACAGAACCTCCTCTAGAACTCACACACACATCTCAGAGAACAGAACCTCCTCTAGAACTCTCACACACACATCTCAGAGAACAGAACCTCCTCTAGAACTCACACACACATCTCAGAGAACAGAACCTCCTCTAGAACTCACACACACATCTCAGAGAACAGAACCTCCTCTAGAACTCACACACACATCTCAGTGAGCAGAACCTCCTCTAGAACTCACACACACATCTCAGAGAACAGAACCTCCTCTAGAACTCTCACACACACATCTCAGAGAACAGAACCTCCTCTAGAACTCACACACACATCTCAGAGAACAGAACCTCCTCTAGAACTCACACACACATCTCAGAGAACAGAACCTCCTCTAGAACTCTCACACACACATCTCCTCATAATTGACTTTTTGTCATAATTCCAACTTTGTCATAAATTCGTCTGTCTTTTGTCTGCTCCTGCAGTGAAGGAGGGCTGATAACGTGGGCTCGGACGTGACGGTGAGTCTGCGACTTCCGCTCCACGGCTCCCGACGGAATTCTGTTGGGAATCAGCAGCACAAAGTGGATGCCATCGGACTGGAGCTGATCAACGGACAGGTCAGTAGGGTTAGCCTCCCAGTAAGGTTAGCCTGCAGTACGGTTAGCCTTCAGTACGGTTAGCCCCCAGTAAGGTTACCCTCCAGTATGGTTAGCCTCCAGTAAGGTTAGCCTCCCAGTAAGGTTACCCTCCAGTATGGTTAGCCTCCAGTAAGGTTAGCCTCCAGTAAGGTTACCCTCCAAGTAAGCGTTAGCCTCCAGTAAGGTTAGCCTCCAGTAAGGTTAGCCTCCAGTAAGGTTAGCCTCCAGTACGGTTAGCCTCCAGTAAGGTCAGCCTCCAGTACGGTTAGCCTCCAGTACTGCGTTAGCCTGCAGTATGGTTAGCCTTCAGTATCGGTGTTGGCCTCCCAGTACGGTTAGCCTCCAGTAGACACTAGCTGCAGTGAGGTTAGCCTGCAGTAAGGTTAGCCTCCAGAAGGCTTAGCCTCCAGTACGGTTAGCCTCCAGATAAGGTTAGCCTCCAGTAGGTTAAGCTGCAGGTAAGGTTCAGTCTGCAGTAAGGTTCAGTCTGCAGAAGGTCTAGCCTCCAGTACGGCTTAGCCTCCAGTACGGTTGGCCTCCAGTATGGTTAGCCTTCAGATCGGCTTGGCCTCCAGTACGGTTAGCCTCCAGTAAGGCTAGCCTGCAGTAAGGTTCAGCCTGCAGTAAGGTTAGCCTCCAGTAGGTTCAGCCTCCAGTAACGGTTAGCCTCCAGTACCAGGTTGAGCCTCCAGTACGGTTAGCCTCCAGTAAGGTCTAGCCTCCAGTACGGTTAGCCTCCCAGTACGAGTTGGCCTCCAGTAAGGCTGCCTGCAGTAAGGTTAGCCTCCAGTAAGGTTAGCCTCCAGTACGGTTAGCCTCCAGTAGGCTCAGCCTCCAGTAAGGTTGAGCCTGCAGTACGGTTAGCCTCCAGATAGCTTAGCCTCAGTACGGTTAGCCTCCAGTAAGCTAGCTTCCCAGTAAGGTTAGCCCCCAGTAAGGTCAGCCTCCAGAAGACTAGCCCCAGTACGGT
The DNA here is from genome assembly GCA_030378365.1 of Hybognathus amarus. Taxonomy (NCBI): domain Eukaryota; kingdom Metazoa; phylum Chordata; class Actinopteri; order Cypriniformes; family Leuciscidae; genus Hybognathus; species Hybognathus amarus. The sequence goes on along the minus strand of JAQIUQ010001895.1, from coordinate 7,870 downwards.
CAGCCCCCAGTAGGCTCAGCCCCCAGTACGGTTAGCCTCCAGTAAGGTTAGCCCCAGTACGGTTAGCCTCCAGTAAGGTTAGCCCCCAGTACGGTTAGCCTCCAGTAAGGTTAGCCTCCAGTAAGGTTAGCCTCCAGTAAGGCTAGCCCGCAGTAAGCCAGGCCTCAGTAAGTCTAGCCCCCAGTACGGTTAGCCTCCAGCAAGATGCCTCCAGAACGGTCAGCCTCCAGCTAAGTGTTAGCCTCCAGTAAGGTTAGCCTCCAGTAAGGTTAGCCCCAGTACGGTTAGCCTTCAGTAAGGTTACCCTGCAGTACGGTTAGCCTCCAGCACGGCTTACCCTGTAGTACGGTTAGCCTTCAGTGACCCGTGTTACGGTGCCCATGACTGAGCGCTCGAACCCGTCACAGGTGGTATTCAGCGTGAATAATGGCGGGGCCGCATCTCGGCGACCTAGCAGGAACAGCGGGTCCATGTGTGACGGGCGCTGGCGGACCCTGGTGGCCAACAAGCAGAAGCACAGCTCGAGTCTGACCGTCGACGGCGTGACCGTAACTGTGGAGAACCCGTACTCATCATCCACATCGGCAGAGACAAAAAACCCCATCTATGTGGGCGGACATCCAGGTACTGACTTCAGCATCGGGCCGTTTCCTATGGGAACGGCATAATGTCACTGACCTTTGGTCAATTTTATGACTTAGTATGTCAGGATTTTGACTTTTGCTCATAATTTTTAATTTTTGTTATAATTGTTACTTTTTGTCATAATTATGACTTTCTATAATTATGACATTTATTCTAGTTATGACTTTCTATAATTATAATAACACCATAATTTTGAATTTTTGTGATGAATCATGATCATCGTGATAGGACTTTTTCATAAATCTTTTTTATCTACAGCTGAGGTGAAGCAGAACTGTCTTCGCACCAGAGAGTTCGTTCCGCGGTTGCATGAAGAACCTGCGCGCCTTCAAGGGTCACGTGACTGACTTCCTGGACTTCAGCGCCGCGTTCACTCAACACATGTGTTTCCTCATTCCTGCCCTGCATAAAATCATAATTAATCATGTTCTGAGAATAACCCTAGAGATTCTACCCAAAAATATGACTCTGTTAAGTAACACTTTACAATAAGGTCTCATTTGTTAACAACTTTTATTTTTGAATAGTAAAATCTAATTGTTAATTTTTATGTTAGTTCACAGTGCAGCCATTTGATTTTTAAAATGTTTAACATTTAAGAGTTTTAACATTTCATGTTAACTGAAACCTTATTGTGATGGTTTACCAGGTTTGATACTTGTTAATAAACTGCAACTTGTTTCCTAGTCCAGCGTTTCGCTTGTGTCACTGATGATGAAACCAACATTCCTTCACTATCTGGAACATTCCAGTAACGCTGATACTGACACGGATCCAAACAAAGAGCTTTAGAGACACAAACTTGTTCAGATCTCATGCAACAATGACACACACTGATGAGGTTTCATGTGTTTTAATTGGATTAGTTTCATAATGACCTGTAGTTTCACCCAAATATTACAGCAACTTCATTACATATTTAACATCATGATATGACATCTATGATATGGCTACATCTTCTTCATAATACTCAGTGATTTCATGTTTGGCCGGCATATTATTAACATGGTTTTGATGAAACAAGGCAACAGAAAATATTCCCCATGGCTTTGCTGTAAAACGGTCACTATGATAAACACATGATTCACATTAGCTTCCAACAACCAAATGAGGGGAAATAAATGAACTCAATTGGCAACGTCAAGAACGTAGTTAGTATAAAAAAAAATCAAATAAAAAAATCCAATCGACAAGTGCACATATACATCATACATAAAAAAAACAGCTTTAAATGATGAAAAAAAAACATATTCAGAGCATCAAAAGTATTATTGGCAGGCACTGAAGTAAATCATCAGGGGTCAAAGGTCATCTGTCCTCTGGATGATCGTCTGTGTTTCATCAACTTTTAACGTTCCAGCTTTTCACTCGAAGTCCTTCATCAGTCCGGTTAGTGTTTGATAACATTGGCATTAATATTCATCTGGTTTAATTTGAGGTCATATTGACCCGTGCAGCTCATATTTAAACCAAAATCTCATTTCAGTTTCCGGACCATAACATCTTCGATTGTGCACATTATTTCAACATTCAAACACAAATTCACATTACTGTAAATTATTGTAATACATCAGGGCATGTGTTATAATGTGTTTGAATAATGGTCATTCTTATCATTGTAACAGTAATGCATTAATTAAAGCGCACTACATCAACTATTAGTGATGCGATGTAACAGAATTCGCATCCAAAATAAAAGTTTCTTTATGTTATATGTGTGTGTACTGTTTATACTTATTTAGTGTATATATATATACACACATGCATGTATATACTTAAGGAAAATGTAATGTCTATTTATATATATATATATATATATATATACAGGAAAGATTTCTTAAATATATACATGCATGTGTGTGTATTTACATATATACACAAAATAATTATCCACAGTACACAAACATATATTATGTAAACACAAACTTATTTGGGTGCCGATGAATCCGTTGCCCAGCATGATATTTAATGTACATTTCCCCATTTTAGTAAATTCATAACAATGAGAATTTGATATAAAATGGATTTTGGGGCTGAGTACGAGCCGCTCTGCAGGTTCAGTTCACATGGCTTCATCACAAACATGCAGCTTATAGAAACAATACAAAATAATTATCATACAGCAGGATAAATTAGTGTATAAATATTTTTATGTACATGCTCTTTTTTACACTGGCTAGTGGCAAGCAAAGAAAGTTGAAACATGCTTCTGTCCGGGACGTCACAGTTTTGGCACTCAGGCATATCTAATTGTTTACTCAGCACATCTAACTTCACGCCACAAGGGTCAACCTCAGGGTTTCGACCTCCTGACCTCTTGGAGCACCTCTGCAGAGAAACACGACGGACGTGTCCAACTGTTCCCCAGGTCAGTGTGACTTTAACACCCATTCGCAGTGAGGATTGCGTGTGTAAACATCTAATAGTAAATGTGTCGTCTGCGATCCAGGCAGCGCTCACCTACAGACAATCGACCGTCTTCAGATTAATGCTCTGTCATTCACTAATGAGTACTAATGATGTATCATATAATTACTAGGGTGTAATCAACATCTTCTGAAAGCCCAAAGCGCAGGACAATGGATACACCATGAATAACAATATTCATGATTCCTGAAGCCTGAAACACAGATTATTGTAGATGCATACATGATGATCTCTGGTCCACTGATGTACACACATCCATGACAATGTCGACACTTTCACTGGAAACATCAGATATCTCATTGCCATTATCAGGAGTCACAAAGATTCACATTATCACACATTATATTCAACATGACAGCAGAGCAAGTTGGAACTGACACCTCCTGAAAACTTGATTTTTTTCTACGTGAACTATCTGCTGAGATTGGATTTCCTGTATTGCGAGATATTGCTGACATCGAACATACCTAAGTTACACCCCTGATAATCAACATTCATTATTCGCTAACAGGATGGCAAACGCCCATGATGTCTGCACTCATCCGATGTTTCCTCCCACCTTCTAACACAGACACTTGTCTCTGTCCGCCGCACTAGCGCTTCGCGGCCCGCGCCTGCAAGCGACAGGTGATTCGGCTGAACAACATAGGTCCCTGGTTGGGTCCATGTGACCCTCGGTGTGTGTCGAAGTGGTTCACTGACCCTCGCTCCTCGATGTCGAGCGTGGCCGTGATGTATCTCCTGGCCTTCATGTCGCAGCTCGATCTGAATTCCCATCCAAACCTTAGCGCTGAAGCGGCGCGTGAACTCTGATGACTCCATCGCGAAGGTCCGTGACCTGAGGGAAACACACAGCAGAGACTTTAATATCCTATTATGACTAGAGGGTGTAAACAAGATATCGCAATACAAAAAAATGCAAACGAATATGTATCTGTGGATAGAGAAAATAATAACTGCTGGAAAAAAGTTTTCAGAGTTTTAGTGCCATTATTTGGAACATATCTCAGTCAGTGACAGAGATCACCATCTTCATCTGCAAGTACCCTGTGTATCAGCTTCAGAAATCATGAGCATTGTTATTCTGGGTGCTCCAATTGTCCTGTGCTTTGGGAATTCCCAGCACCAGTCCAAGATATTCATCTACACACACAATGGAGAGATACCAAAATTAGACATTTTAAATCAATACGAAACATTTGTTAAACCTTTTAATCATGTATTGGAGTATTGCAATCCAAGTTCATAGTATCGGGATATGTATGAATCGTTACATGAGGGTTACACCCCTAATTTATTTATATTCTAGCGTATTAGATGAGATATTTGTTTACAGTTAGAGTCAGTGCAAGTTACATGTTTTGCGCCAGTAGGTGGCGCCCAATCTTTGTGAGTCAGTCAATTTGTTCAAGAATTCTCCATTAATTTCGTAAGCTGAACAAGCTATTGAAAATTGTTTTAGTAACTTAATCACTTTTTTTGGAATTTTTCCAGAACATCACCTTAAAAAAGGCTCAACTGTCTAGTAACGTGGTCACTCGAGGAAATTACGCGTCATTTCGATCCAATGAGCGCTAACTGACTTCCGTCACGAGAAGTGAAACCTGAGAATACTCCGCTGCGGCAGCCTGCTGGTGGCACGACAATGGAAATCCTCGCTAGACTGTAAAAGTTCCTCAGCGGTCATAATGTAATATTTCACGACTTTATGGCTGGACCTGGAGAATAAAGCTCCTTAACAGATGAAGGTAATCGCACACGCTCAGTATCTCTCTTCTCTCAGACTCTAGGCTACTAACTTACAGTGCTAGCTCACGGCGTTTCACGGCTAAGTTCTGAGTGACTTGACAAAACGGACAAAAGTGAATTAGTAACGGATCTGTTTACTATCAGCTGGCAGCTGCACATTTGAATCTGTGGCGATGGACGTAGTATCCATGAACAGGTACATATCGGCTGATGTAAGTGATGTTTGTGGCGCTAAATTTAAAATATGTAATCTTTATTTATTTATTCACTCGTTCATGCCGTTTTAACCTAACGTTTCATATATTATAAGTCAAACTCAGCACCTTATAGAATAGTTGTCCTCAGGATGCTTCAGCGCGTCTGCCATCTTGGAACGGTCAACCTTTCAGATCTGCCGTCCCGTCAAAGAACAAATCATAAAATCGCGTTCTGATTAACGGCCACATCATGCAGTTTAATATTAGGATACACCAGAGAATTCCCAAATGTTTTCATTAGCGCTTATGACCTCAAAATAAGTACTTGAAATCCCTCTGAGATTAAAAGTTAATAATTAAAATAATTTAACAACACATTGATGTTCATGCAGTGTTGTTTTTAGCATACTGTTTTAGATTCTGTTTTTATAAATATTTTGAATTTTTTTTTTTATTAGTGCTGTCAAAACTATTAATCACATATAACAAAGGTTTGTTTATATAGTGTGTGTGTAATTGTATGTATATTATATGTATATTATACAAACAAACTATTATGTTAGATGCATATCCATTTGACAGCACGCATTTTTATATTTTCCATTTAGTTTTTTAAAATTTTGTTAAGTGCAGTTGTCATTTTTGTGCAATTGTGTTTTTCATTGTCTATATATTTTTTTTATTCCTTTTATTTACATTTCTGTTTGTAATTTTAGTACTTAAAGTGAAACTTAAATGAAAATTCAAAATGTTGGCAAATATAATTTTTACTCTATATTTAAAATTCCACTCTCATTTAATTCCAAATGTTTATTATGGTTTTAGTTAGCTATAATAAACCTGGTTCGTGCTTCACCGTGTCGTTTAACTTTTATCCAAATGAGAGAATGAAGGTTCAGTCCCATGAGCACTCACTTCGCTGCGGTCTCTGCTCCTTCTCGCGTTCCATCTCTCAATAGTCTGCGTTTGGTTTTCTCAGAGGTCGGCGTTTCTTGCCCATGGCGGCTTCGTTCATTTTCCTGACATGGGAGATCAGGAAACACGGGAACCTGCGGACACGAATATCAGGCGTCAGCGACTCAAAGACATATTCATGAGTCCAGCTCATTTCTAGACATCAAGCAAAAACATGGTTAATATAGCTTTTCAGATGCTCGCCGTCCACAACATGTCCTGATGGCTAATGTTTTTTGCCATCTTTTACTACAGTAACACCATGTTTTCCAGGATTTTACTACAGTTACACCATGTTTTCTGGACTTTTACTACAATAACACCATGATTTCTGGACTGTTTACTACCGTAACACCATGATTTCCTGGATGTTTACTACAGTAACACCATGATTTCTGGACTGTTTACTACAGTAACACCATGATTTCTGGACTGTTTACTACAGTAACACCATGTTTTCTGGACTTTTACTACAGTAACACCATGATTTCTGGATGTTTACTACCGTAACACCATGATTTCTGGATGTTTACTACAGTAACACCATGATTTCTGGACTTTTACTACAGTAACACCATGTTTTCTGGACTTTTACTACAGTAACACCATGATTTCCGGCCTTTTACTACAGTAACACCATGTTTTCAGGACTTTTACTACAGTAACACCATGTTTTCTGGACTTTTACTACAGTAACACCGTGTTTTCCGGACTTTTACTACAGTAACACCATGATTTCCGGACTTTTACTACAGTAACACCATGTTTTCCGGACTTTTACTACAGTAACACCATGTTTTCTGGACTTTTACTACAGTAACACCATGATTTCCGGCCTTTTACTACAGTAACACCATGTTTTCAGGACTTTTACTACAGTAACACCATGTTTTCTGGACTTTTACTACAGTAACACCGTGTTTTCTGGACTTTTACTAGTAACACCATGATTTCTGGATGTTTACTACAGTAACACCGTGTTTTCAGGACTTTTACTACAGTAACACCATGATTTCCAGACTTTTACTACAGTAACACCATGATTTCCGGCCTTTTACTACAGTAACACCATGTTTTCAGGACTTTTACTACAGTAACACCATGTTTTCTGGACTTTTACTACAGTAACACCGTGTTTTCTGGACTTTTACTGTAACACCATGATTTCTGGATGTTTACTACAGTAACACCATGTTTTCTGGACTTTTACTACAGTAACACCATGTTTTCTGGACTTTTACTACAGTAACACCGTGTTTTCAGGACTTTTACTACAGTAACACCATGTTTTCTGGACGTTTACAGTGTTTTAAGACCATTTTTTCTGGGCTTTTTTGAATATTTCTGGATATGAAGCGATGCCACATGGCTAATGCAGCTGCGGATGCTACGTCCCACAGCAGGTCCTGACTGGTGATGTAGGGAGCGCATGAGTCCTGGGCGGCAGCAACGGCGATCTGCATCTCCTCCTGTCCGGCTGCTCTTCCCGCCGAAAAGTGAAGACACGTGGCGTGCACGATCATAGAGACGTTCTCGACAGACTCATGCGGTTCTTCCCCCTATATCGCCACCACCTTTCTCAGGAACTCCAGGAGAGCCTGAGCACAAACACCGCAGACATCAGCAGCATCATACTCACCAGAGAATTCCAACGAGTCTCCTCAAACAGGAATTTCTCTGGAAATATGCATAAATCTGACCGCGGCTGCATCCAAGCTTCAGTTCGAACCCATGCAAACCTTCTGCTTCTGAACTCCTGGGTAGAGTAACATCTACTGCATCTGGTGCTGCATTTTCAGCACACTTCAGCAAATGTGTGTGTGTGTGTGTGTGTGAGTTTCAAGCAGGAACAGAATCAGTGCTTGAAATCAGTACAGGAATGTGAACCAAGAATATCA